>JARQOD010000007.1:167284961-167448261 GCA_033576555.1 Oophaga sylvatica | reverse complement strand
CCACCACCGCCAGGCCCAGCTCATTCTGCAAAGCTAATGTCATGGCACTGTTGCAGGATATCCCGAGGCTAGGGCTCATTCTTTATTCCTAAAGCTAGGGGCAGATGGGGAGTTGCAGTGTATTAGAATGCACAAATCAGACTAACAAGAATACACAAATCAGACTAGCAAAGGAAGATGTACAGTGATAAATAAGAAATCAATCATACAAATATGCACTCACAAATAACAGAGTGGAACACTGGGAAGTAAAAGAAGGAAAAATCAAAGAGGAGAGGATGAGGATATGCACACAGACAAATTACTAAGCAACAGTCTTCAGAACAACACTCCATGCACCTCCTCAAACACTCAACACCTGCAACTACAGAATCAAGCAATATGAAATCAACACTGGCAATTTCTGATTGCCAGAGGTGAGTATATATAGCAGAGGGGAGTGGCCAACACTGAACAGCTGAGACCATCAAAGCAGGAAAGCTTTCAAAGCTCTCATCTGAACAGATTAACCTCTGCACTGCTTGCAGAAGCCTGCACTTTTTAATATGATGGTGAAGTACTTCTAATCAGTGAAGAAGTACATGAAATCAGACAGCAAGGTATTCTGGCCTTTCTCTGTTGCGGTAAGCCCGTGACAGTTAAGCCTGGTGCTACAGCATGTAATGTAAATTAAAAGTAAATGTACATACGTTGATAGTGTGGCAATTGGGCTGGCACATTGTTATCTAACCTATCTGGCCCTAAAGCAGTCATGTGGTCTGCTGCTGTGGGTGGTACACCTCTGTGACAATGCTAGATATAGATAAATGTATTGCTATTTCTATGAATGTCAAAGACAATTATGTGCATTAAACTGTAAAGTTTAAATACTGTTTTAAAAGGTGTTTCTATGGTTTACTCTAGAGAGGAACTGACTGCAGAGAACTTTCATTCTACATTTTAGCTTAAATGCTGCCCTTGGTCTGTTCACAGTAGTGTAATGCTACTGCCAGTCAATCCACTGTCTAATGTAAATGCTTCCACACAGAGAAAAAAATGCAATGTGGCACAACCCCTGTGTATTCCGTAAAAACAGGCACCGCACAAGTTTGGCTACTATAAAGACACCTACCTCAAATAGACTGGGTGCACATCCAAAAAGAGTCCATAGTCTTTGCAATACAAACATGAGAAAAAAAGACAGATGGCACTCACCATCTTAAAATTCCAATGCTTTATTAGGACATCTTAAAATTGCAGAGGCAGGAGAGTTTTCAGTGGATACTGTGTCAGGACGACGGCCGTTTTGCGCAAATGTGCGCTTCTACGAGTCTCTGGGCAAATGGGAATTGACGAGGCTCTTATACAAATGAATGCAAAGAGCCGCCCCACTGCCTACAATAAGCCCCTGCTTTAGATCAAATAAACACAAAAAATTATTACAACAAAACACTTTGAAAATTCACACGCAATGAAAAATGGATGAGCATAACAAATGAATTACAAACATACAGCCATATCTACGTTATCATTAAAACCACATGGACCCTTGGCTTCTGTTCGCAGAATCCATTCTGCCTCCCTTCGCAGTAAAGACCTATGATGGTCACCTCCTTCAGATGGAGCATTAACCCTCTCAATTCCTGCAAATCTCAGAACAGTAGAATCCCCATTATGATACTCATGGACATGCTTTATCAATCTAGGGACACCCTTTTTTATTCTGAATAGAATTAAAATGTTCTCTGATATGAACAAACAATGGTCTGATGGTTTTCCTTATATAGAAAAATTTACAGGAACAAAAAATCAAATAAACCGTGAAACAAGTGCGACAAGAAATTAAACCCTGAAGCGTATGTTTCACACCTTCTATAATTAACTCTCTTGTTGTCAAATGGAACTGGCAAAATGAACAATTTCCACATCTAAAATTCCCTTTAGGAATCCCTTCCTCCAACCAGTTCTTAAATTTTAATATAGCCCGATTCTGAACCAACAAATCTTTTAGATTTTTTGTTCTTTTATTAGAAATTAGCGGACCCCTTGATACCATATCCGCAACGCCTTCCTCCCTTTTACAAAATGTGCCAATGTTTATTGATGATCGTCTAATCTGTCTGTCCATCGGACCAAAAGTGAAACTAAACACAAAACCGTTTTGTTTCTTGATATTATTTTTCTTTTTAACAATAGTGGAAGTCTCTGTTGTAAACGGGGGAGGAAAAAGGGATGACACAGGAAGCTCAGCTCTATCCCAAGCCGCCCTTAACAAAGGCACTGGACAGCCTCTTGCCACAAACCTATGTAATAAGTCTATGGATTGTTGGACACAGTGATCAGGATCATTATTGATCCTTTTTTATTCTTAAAAATTGACTAAATGGCACTGACCTTTTTGTATGTATAGGGTGTGCGCTGTGAAAATGCAGCAGCGAATTCGTGGATGAGGGTTTTCTAAAAACCTTTGTGGTCAAAATACCTTGATGTTCTGAAATCAATACATCTAAGAACTCCAGACGGGAACCCCAAAATTTCTGGTAAATTTCATATTCATTGTGTTTGAAACATTAAGATATTCCACAAAACTGCTGAAGGACTCTGAGGACCCTTCCAAGATTATAAAGATTTCATCCCAAAACAAATATATAATTTGATGTATCTCAAAAATGGATTTTCTGTGGCATAAATATACTTCTCCTCAAAAACAGAAAGAAAAAGATTAGCAAACGTACATGCAACAGGGGTCACCTTCGCGGTGCCCATCTTTTGCAAGTACCATATGTCCAAAAACTTAAAGGCATTCCTTTTGAAAATAAATTGAATACCATCACAAATAAAATCCACAAAATCACCGCTCTTCCCTGCGTCCGCAAGAGTAATCTTGATAGCTTCAACACCCTCCACCTGTGGGATTCTAGTGTACAAATTTTCGACATCTATGGACGCCAATGAAAATCCCTCCTGCTGTCACGTCGCCGTTGGATTCAGTGGCTGGTGTTCCTGCCTCGGCCGCTGGGAGCGGACTCCTTCGGCTGATGGTGCCGGTGATAGGAGAGCGGTATCCTCATATGGTTCCGCTCCTTTGACGCCGGCCTCTGTCGCTGCGCATTGCCATGTTTCGCCTGTGGGTAATATTGGCGACAGAGAAAGGGTCCCTGCGCAGGCATCTTCTGGGCGTAGGCTTCACTCTTCAGAGGTGAAGTGGTTGGTGTCAATCATGCATCACCATCTGGCCTGGTTCTGGGGGTGGTCCAGATGAGGTCATCAGACTGTGAGCCTGTGAGAGGTAGCCATGCCCTTCAAATGCCTTGCAGCCTGGCTTGCAAGCCGCCAGATATAGTCTGGGTTTCCCCAGTGTGCTAGTTTGTTTTGCTTTTGTATTTCTGACCTTTGCCTGGATTTCTGACTGTTCTACTGCCTGCCGATTTTGTACCTCTGCTGCCCGCCTGGTTTTGACTTTAAATTTAGCCTGAATTTCTGACCCTTCTACTGCCTGCCGATTTTATACCTTTGCTTCCCTCCTGTTTTGACCCTTGGACTTCTGACTACGCATTTGGTCTCGCTTTTTATTCCCTTCCTAGCGTCCTTCCTACTCTGGTCCACTGCTCTCATAGGCAGCTATCCCTGGGCTTCGCTGTAATTCCAGATCCCTGTATAGGGGTAAAGGGTCTCGGGTTTCTCGGGTGCTGTCTTACCTGCAGTTCAGACCTGCAGTGGGCGGACGTCACACCTGCCACGTGAACTCCCATATAGCATGGAGAAACTCATTGGTGTCCTTAATATAAGCAGGAATTTCCTTTAGTAGAGGGCGCAATAGCCAATCCAGATATTTTGATAGAGGCTCTGTTAAAGATCCAATACCGGACGTCCAGGCGGAAGAGTCTGTGACTTGTGGACTTTAGGAATGTGATGCCAGTGTGCCCTACGAGGAAACTCTGGTAACAATTGTTCTGCTGTTTTCTTAGAAAGTACCCCTTTCGCCACCTTCTGCATTTTTCACCCAATCCTGGTTTTGGCTTACAAATGTTGATGTAACGTACTGACTAAACACAGAATGTGTGAACATGGCCTAAGAGACAGCCAAGGACTACAGAGCAGGATAAGGAATGTAAATGAGCTACTTAAAACAGGAAAAAGTAAAGTATTTTTCCTTGTCTTAAAGCAGCAGAGATATTTTAGATTACACAGAGGATTAAAATTATATTTATTATGCTGATAAAAATGAAATACTGTAGCCAAATAATACCATAAAGAATGAAGATAATTGTTCTTTTTCTTTATAAGGAACTCAAAATTTCTTCTATGAAAAGTTTCTTAGGAATATTTTGCATTCATTTTAGGAACATTTTGCATTCATTTTAGGAACATTTTGCATTCATTTGCATTAATAATTACAAATATGAATTCATACTATGATAGAATTATTTTTCTCTTCAGAATGTAAACTTTCATTTTCAAATGATCTTAATAGAGCTGGAAAATACCTGTTAGATAATTTTTTTTTGTATTTTTGGCGTCATCATACAATAAATCTGCTGACAACAATTTTTAGGATTTGTTTCTCCCTCTCTTATTGATGATATATTCAAAACTGGTTTTCTTTCAAATTTCTGCCAGACATATAATTTATGTATGGGCTTATTTATCATAGCCAAAAGCAAATACAACTTGACCATACAAAAGTACAGCAGACGTTGCACTCATCGTGTTGAAACGACAGGTCCTTCTCTAGTGCCAAGAATAAGACAGGAAAATAATGTTGAACAGATGACACTATTGCAAAGATTTATCTAGCTGACAAGGCATCTCAGTAGTTTTGCTGCCGGGTTGCATCAACAGCAGTTTTTTGGAATGTAATATAAATAATCCAGAAAGTAACAAAAAAATAAATAAAAAATGACATACAAATGCATACACTAATCAGCCTTACTATTAACATTTTACAGATGCAACCCATTTTGGGCCTTAATGATGAAACTTTATCTCTACTATTTCTTCATCCATATTTGATAACAAATATATACATATATTTTAAATTTCATAGGCAAGGATGTATGAGAGTTTTTTTTGAGGGACTTGTTTTTTGGGTATAAAAAATAAAATAATTCCACCAGTTTCTTGTGAGGTAGAAATAACACTTTAATTTATTGTAAGGGTCATTACAATAACATCATACAAATGTATTAATTTTTTAAAGACCGAGGAACACACTTTTTAGGGTTCTAAGAAAGAGACCCACATTGGCCACTACCGGGTCACTCCGTTCCCACAGAGCAGTAGCCCACTCCAAGGCCTTGCTGGTAAGTAATAGGATAACGAAACCCACTTTAGCCCTTTCGGAGGGGAACGATGCCTCCATCATTTCTAGCTGAATGGAGCATTGATTAATAAACCCTCTGCAGGATTTACTGTCACAAGAAAATTTTTCCGGCAGAACAAAATGCGGTAATGACACTTTAGCATCTTTCACAGCAGCAGAGTTTACGAGATTTGCTGCTTGTGCGGCTGCCTGAGTAGCTACTGCAGTGAGATCAGCAACTGGAGCGGCCTGCTCCAGAGACCTAAGTCTGGCCTCTAGTTGCTGAACGTAGTGCTGCAGCTGCTGGTTGTCAGCTATGGTCGGCTAGACCCTGGCGGTCAGTCAGATACTGTTATGAGCTCGGTTGCAACAACTTTATTGTATAATGGACTGCAACCGAACACGGGGTCCGCGATGCAGTTTAAATTCACTGCTGCTGAACACCCCTAGAGTATGAGGGTCAAACTGACAACAGAAATATAACATTAGATCTCGCCTGTGTTACTTCACACTAGGGGAGATGTAGAATTGGCACTATCTCTGTTAACGTCACGGGAGATGTGCTATCGACTGGCGTACATGTAGCCCTGTTAATGGCACAGAAGCCACTTGCCAGATATTAGGTTTGCACTATGTGCTGCAAGCTGGTATAGATGTAGCCCTGTTGACTGCACAGAAGCTACGTGCCAGCCGCTAGGAAGAGCGTGCGACTAACGCCAGGCGTACGTGCTACCAGCAGGCGTGAGACCGGACTGAGCAACTCTCTGTTCAGCTTGGCTGGCGATGCCCAGGTTACATGCCCTGCAGTCTGCTCAGGGTGTACAGCTACCCTACATTCGTAGCAAGACTGCGTCACATTGGCTACAGGTTACGCGCACAGATGTCTGCTCAGGGTGTATAGCTACCCTATATTCGTAGCAAGGCTGCACCACATTGGCTACCTGCCTGGCATAAGCTAAACCTGCCTGAAGGACCTGTGCTAATTAGCCGAGCGTACTCTGGCATCGGCAGGTCCCGGAAAGCAAAGCTAGAGAGCACATGGAGCCCAGATTCTGGCACGTCCACACAAGAGCACTGCCTATATTAGTATGATGTGACCGCGCCACGGACAGACAAGCTATTTAAGGGCTAAGCTCCGCCCCCAGCCATCTCATCAATCGCATCATCGGTGACATCATCCGTGACCAATCAGGCGGTGCCAGGTCACAGGATCAGCTGACATTAACCACCAAAGAATGGCTTGCCATGTCACGGACATGCTCAGTGCAGGCATTTCTGGACTTAGGTTTACAACAGCCTTTTGCTGTTCTGTAACCTAGGTTTAAGGCTACTATGAACAAAGACCTGAGTAACTACTTGTGCCTCTCGGGTATTGCCTAGGCAATGGGAATGATGGCGAAGCTGAGCAGCATCTGCCTTGGCTGGGCTTGGATGGGAGACCACAGACTCCTCAGATCCAGGTTTGGATGCTGCCATCACCCGATGCCTAACAGTACCTTTCCATACAAAGAGCAGGTCATCTATGTACTTGTACTTCTACGTGCCACCTGATATAGGAGGCAAACAGATTATTGTTCAAAAAAGAAATAGTTTTTCCCAATGGGACATGCAAAGAAAAGCTAAAGAAGGTGAGAAGCCAACACTATGGATAAGCGGACCCATGGAAGTTGAGGTCCAGTGGGTTTAGCAGCACATGAGCCAAATTTCGGTTTGGGTACACAAACTTGATTCTGGACCCAAGCCTCATATAAGTCAATGGGGACCTTAACTTTGATGTTGTAAAATGGCTGTAAAATGGTTTAAGCAAAGGCTAATTGGCTGAAAAGGAAGCAAAATAGGGATAGGAGCAGGATAATTGTCCTGCAAACAAATGTGAATAGGAAAAAAGACTTAGAAAAACACAGAATAAAAAATAAAAAATTATCTTGAACCAGGATATGGATCTCCAAATAGAGTAGTGGAGCAGTGCCTTGTGTGTGTATTTTACTGTACTTGTTAATAAATAACTAAATGAAAAACACAACGTGGGGTCCCCCTGTTTTTATAACCAGCCAAGGGAAAGCAGACAGCTGTTAGCTGGTCTTACCATGCTGGGAAAGGACCAATATCCATGGAGCTTCCCAGCCTATTAATATCAGATCCCAGATTTCTACTTTGCCTTTGCTGGCTAATAAAAATGGGGTAGCCTAAAAAATGAGATCCCCATGTAATTTTTTGTACTGTCCCCCATTTTTTAATAGCAAGGAGGAATGTACAGTCATGGACAAAAGTTTTGAGAATGACACAAATATTAATTTTTACAAAGTCTACTGCTTCACTTTTTCTAATGGCAATTTGCATATACTCCAGAATGTTATAAAGAGTGATCAGCTTAACAGCAATTACTTGCAAAGTCAATATTTGGCTAGAAAATGAACTTTATCCCCCAAAACACATTTCAACATCATTGCAGCCCTGCCTTAAAAGGACCAGCTTACCTCTTTTCAGTGATTGCTCCATTAACACAGGTGTGGGTGTTGATGAGGACATGGCTGGAGATCAATCTGTCATGATTAAGTAAGAATGACACCAATGGATACTTTAAAAAGAGGCTGGTGCTTGGCATCATTGTTTCTCTTCTGTTAACCATGGTTATCTCTAAAGAAACAGGTGCAGTCATCATTGCAATGCACAAAAATGGCCTAACAGGGAAGAGTATCGCAGCTAGAAAGATTGCACCTCAGTCAACAATCTATCGCATCATCAAGAACTTCAAGGAGAGAGGTTCCATTGTTGCCAAAAAGGCGCCATGGCGCCCAAGAAAGACCAGCAAAAGCCAGGACCGTCTCTTGAAAGTGTTTCAGCTGTGGGATCGGGCTACCAGCAGTGCAGAGCTTGCTCAGGAATGGCAGCAGGCAGGTGTGAGTGCATCTACACACACTGTGAGGCGGAGACTCTTGGAGCAAGGCCTGGTCTCAAGGAGGGCAGCAAAGAAGCCACTTCTCTCCAGAAAAAACATCATGGACAGACTGATATTCTGCAAAAGGTACAGGCAGTGGACTGCTGAGGACTGGGGTAAAGTTATTTTCTCTGATGAATCCCCTTTTCGATTGTTTGGGACATCAGGAAAACGCCTCATTCGGAGAAGACAAGGTGAGCGCTACCACCAGTCTTGTCTCATGCCAACTGTTAAGCATCCTGAAACCATTCATGTGTGGGGTTGCTTCTCAGCCAAGGGAATCAGCTCTCTCACAGTCTTGCCTAAAAACACAGCCATGAATAAAGAATGGTACCAGAATGTCCTCCAAGAGCAACTTCTCCCAACCCTCCAAGAGCAGTTTGGCGATCAACAAACAAAAACCTAAAAATTCTGACAAAATGAAAGCATTGATTGTGCAAGAATGGACTGCTATCAGTCAGGATTTGGTCCAGAAGTTGATTGAGAGCATGCCAGAGAGAATTGCAGAGGTCCTGAAGAAGAAGGGTCAACACTGCAAATATTGACTTGCTGCATTAACTCATTCTAACTGTCAATATAAGCTTTTGTTACTCATATGTTTGCAATTATATTTCTGTCTGTGATAAAAACATCTGTCAAACACACATAAAAACCAGAGGGCAGCAGATCATGTGAAAATATAATATTTGTGTCATTCTCAAAACTTTTGGCCATGACTGTAGTAGTTTGCAGGTAGCCCTGCAGAAGCGAGATGTATACTGGACGTCTCAATCAGAGACTCCAGCTCTGGCCAAAGTTAAGAGACCACCACATCAAAACCCTGTCATGGGCAGCCCATTCTCCAGACCTGGACCCCATTGAAAACTTCTGGAATGTAATCAAGAGGATGATGGATTAGCCATCAAACAAAGGACTGCTTAAATTTTTGCACCAGAAGCAGTGTGAAAGACTTATGGCAAGCATGCCAAGACGCATGAAAGCTGTTTTTAAAAATCATGGTTATTCCACAAAATATTAATTTCAGAACTCTTCCTGAGTTACAACATTAGTATTGTTTCTAAATGATTATAAACTTGTTTTCTTTGCATTATTTGAGGTCTGAAAACACTGTTTTTTTATTTTGACCATTTTTCTTTGTCAGAAATAAAATACAAAATGTATTGCTTGGAAATTTGGTGACATGTTGTCAGAAGTTTATAGACTAAAATAATAATTTACATTTTACTCAAAATATACCTACAAAGAGAAAAATCATACAAATGTAACATTTGAAAGTGGTCTCTTAATTTTTGCCAGAGCGGTATATGAAGAGGTAGTCTATGGAGGTGTAAAATTTTTGGTTAAATATCTCATAAGCACGAAGAAGATGGTAGACCGGACAGTGGTGTAAAATGGACAATCTTAGAGAAGCAATGCAAACTTACCCAGATGACAGTACATCTGGCCAATACTGGAATATGGGTAATGAAGTCCATCACAATGTACTGCCAGGGAGCTGATGGTACAAGGACAGGAAGTAACCAACCAGTTTGATGCTGTTTCAGAGTCTAATTCTGGGCACAAAAGGAACAGGACAAAATGAAATCTGCAATATCCTTGTACAGGGAAAGTCACCAATAATGCAGTGAAATGAGAATAGACTGTCATAAAGCATTATGGGATTCATGGCAGCTTTTTGTCTCCTGGAATTTAAATTCATTTTTTTCCTTTGGTACAGCAAGAATTAATGTCAGTCTCTTGCTGGCAGCTTCTCTTAGGCTGGCCAGCTGATGTTGGTTGCTAATCACTTCTGCCACCCTTTAAATAGTCACAAGAACCTCAGCTGATCATCGGCAATAGTTTACTTCTATGCAGACCAGCGAGGTATGTGGAGCTATCCTGTGACTGTGGTATTGCTTCTGTTGGCATCGTGTTTACCTGGTGCCATTTACTCAGCTGCAATGGTCGTAGCAGAAGATTCTGAGCTGAGTTGTATCCTTTCCGTCAGTCCATTGTTTGTTTTTTCCCTGTGTTATATTACCTGCAGTAGCTAAGCTAGCACCCTTACCGGCCAATGCATAAGCCAGGGTTAGAAGAGGTGAGAACCAGGAACTAGGCATGTGACTGATACGGGGGGAAGGATCCACATAGGACATTAGGGGGAGCTTAGAGATAGAGATTGGTAAACCTGAACAGTTAATTTCGGTTTCCGTACCTACCAACTAACACCTACCGTTTGTGCACGGACACCGAACATGGACTTTACCAGGAAGCCCATGTGTCATGGGTGCATCGCCACGAAGATCGTCGCGATTGCACATTCTGACTTCTCACAGCTGAGCTTCTGTTTCTTTGTTTTTTGGTAATGTGAGAGTTAATTTTTCCTAGCTCTTTGCTAAGGCTAGGTGCAGCCTCGCCCGGCTGCTTTTGATTATGTTCTAATTAGTTTCCTTTATATTTCTGCCAGTCTGGGTGTTAGACGCCGGTGAAAGCATTCATGTAGTTCAGCAGACTGGATCGGTTCTGAGAATATTTAAGCTAAGAGTTCATTAGGTGTTTTTACTCTTATAGCTTATAGTTAATCTCTGAGACCTTAGGTGTTCCTACTGTGTGTGAGTGTTGTATGTAAGACTTTATTTACTTTATTCCTTCTCTTTCTTGTATGTCTTTCTGTTCATTATCCGTTACCTGTTCATTCCCTTTGGTGGTATTCAGGGTCCTTCTTAGGACTAGAATACAGTTGGCAGGGATTGATAGGAGACAGGGTTTACGCTGGTGGCCTGGACCTCTGTACCTTTAACAGTACCTCCAGGTTGAGGGATTAGTTAGGACCCCAGTTCAGGGTCAGCTTAGACCCCGGTCACCCTCTAGCCGGAGACAGCGTATAACGGATTCCGTTTTGACCCAGTGGACATTCTGTCAGGTAAATCCATGTTATAATATATCTATGCGCATGTTATATAGTATGTTGCCTTTTTTTATATAGATTACAGACATCTCATATATATATCTGCTATACAGCGTGACATTTTCACCGGCCCAAACTAAAGATTCTCCCCAGCTGTCATGGATCCAGTAGCCCAGCTGGCCCGACAGTTGCAGGGGTTGTCCATGGAATTTGCAGACATTAAGTCCAAGGTTTTGTCCCTCCCAGAGCAAACCAGATCTGAACCTAAGGTTGCTCTCCCGGACAGGTTCACTGGTGGGCGGGACAAATTTTTTACTTTCCGGGAGGCATGTAAATTGTACTTTCGGCTGCGGCCTCGGTCATCTGGGAGTGAAGAGCAGAGGGTGGGAATTGTTATCTCGCTCTTACAAGGGGACCCTCAATCTTGGGCGTTCTCTATTCCTCCAGGCTCCCCAGATCTCCAGTCAGTGGATCGATTTTTTACTGCCCTGGGTCTGGTATATGATGATCCGGATCGAGTTTCCCTTGCTGAAACAAAGTTACGTAAAATACGGCAAGGAAATCGTCCAGCGGAGGAATATTCTTCTGAGTTCCGTAGATGGGCAACAGATACTCAGTGGAATGACCCAGCTCTTAGGAGCCAGTTTTGTCAAGGGTTGTCTGACAAATTAAAAGATGTGTTGGCTCAGTATGATTCTCCTCCATCACTGGAGGCTGCTATGGCCCTCGCTATTCGCATTGATAGACGACTTCGGGGAAGACGCGAGGTAACTCCGCCCCCCATGATGACTCCACCTACTACTAAAGTCCCTCATACTGAGGTTCCCCTGGTCTGTTCTGAGGAACCCATGCAGTTGGGAGGGACATCATTTTGTAGGAGGGAATCGGCGGTGCGCCGCAAGACTAGAAGGTGTTTCTTTTGCGGGAGAGAGGGACATTTTGTTGGGGGTTGTCCATCCCGGACCTCTTTGACCCAAGGAGTTAACCTGGGAGTCTGTATTTCGTCCCCAAATCCCTCTCAGTTTATCGTGCCTGCGGAGGTGGTGATTGGTACTAGAACTGAGAGGATTTCTGTTTTTCTTGATAGTGGGTCTGGGGCTAATCTTGTGGACGCTCGGTTTGCCCAGGTGCATGGTATGCAACTGAGTTTATTGGCCAAACCGGTCCCTATACTCTCTATTGATTCTAGACCTCTTGGTCAAGGTAGCTTGGTTCAAGCTGTTCATAACATAGATCTTCGAGTAGGGGCAATACATAAAGAGCAATTGTCTTGTTATGTGTTGGAGGGTCTACCTACTCCTATTGTGTTGGGACTTCCTTGGTTGGCTAAACATAACCCAGTGATTGATTGGCAATCCAGAAAGATTAGCCAGTGGGGTGAATTTTGCAAGAATAACTGCATGAGCACGGTCATCGGTGCGGTTGTACCTAGGACTTTGCCTCCTTTTCTGGAGGACTTTGGGGAGATGTTCTCAGAGGAGGGGTGTAAAGAGTTACCTCCTCATCGCGCATATGACTGCTCAATAAAGTTGCTTCCTGATGCCTTATCTCGTACTTTCCCAGGGACCGGGAGGATGGATGATCCGGTTCCTATTCCTCAGGAGGGAGTTGTAGTGTCAGCTGTATGCTCTGAGCTTGAGGGGGAGGTATTGGGGGCTCAGGGGGACGCCCCTGTAGGACTTCCAGGGAGACTGATAGTTCCAGATCAGTTAAGACTGAAGGTTACGGAGAACCGTTACAAACGGATGGCTGATAGGGGGAGAGTTTCTGGTCGAGATCTGAAGGTGAATGATCTGGTGTGGTTGTCTACCAGGAATATTAAACTTAAAGTTCCCTCCTGGAGGTTGGGTCCCAGATTCATCGGGCCGTACAGGATCAGCTCCATAATTAATCCTGTGGCATTTCGTCTGGACCTCCCTCCTACGTTTAAAATTCATAATGTATTTCACAAGTCATTACTTAAAAAGTATGTGGCACCAGTCATACCGTCACCTCTACCTCCTTCAGTGGTGGTCAATGATAACGTGGAAGGACCTTTCACACAACTCACCCGGACAGACCTGGTCATGAGGGTCCGGAGGCCCTCGTGAAAGGGGGGGTACTGTCATGGGTGCATCGCCACGAAGATCGTCGCGATTGCACATTCTGACTTCTCACAGCTGAGCTTCTGTTTCTTTGTTTTTTGGTAATGTGAGAGTTAATTTTTCCTAGCTCTTTGCTAAGGCTAGGTGCAGCCTCGCCCGGCTGCTTTTGATTATGTTCTAATTAGTTTCCTTTATATTTCTGCCAGTCTGGGTGTTAGACGCCGGTGAAAGCATTCATGTAGTTCAGCAGACTGGATCGGTTCTGAGAATATTTAAGCTAAGAGTTCATTAGGTGTTTTTACTCTTATAGCTTATAGTTAATCTCTGAGACCTTAGGTGTTCCTACTGTGTGTGAGTGTTGTATGTAAGACTTTATTTACTTTATTCCTTCTCTTTCTTGTATGTCTTTCTGTTCATTATCCGTTACCTGTTCATTCCCTTTGGTGGTATTCAGGGTCCTTCTTAGGACTAGAATACAGTTGGCAGGGATTGATAGGAGACAGGGTTTACGCTGGTGGCCTGGACCTCTGTACCTTTAACAGTACCTCCAGGTTGAGGGATTAGTTAGGACCCCAGTTCAGGGTCAGCTTAGACCCCGGTCACCCTCTAGCCGGAGACAGCGTATAACGGATTCCGTTTTGACCCAGTGGACATTCTGTCAGGTAAATCCATGTTATAATATATCTATGCGCATGTTATATAGTATGTTGCCTTTTTTTATATAGATTACAGACATCTCATATATATATCTGCTATACAGCGTGACACCATGTTACTGTTCGGGTTCGATCCCTCGACCACCGGGTGTTTGTTGCGCTGTCATCTGTATAACAGCACGGCAAACACTGCTTCCGATCGGCGGTAACATTATTACCGCTGGACAGAGAGCCGCGGTTCCGCACTGCAACCCTCAGCTGTCAGCACTAGCAAGGCAGGTTATCAAGAATAGAGAGGTCTCCATGCTGTTTTTTTAACTATTTAAATAAATAATTTGAAAAAAACTTAGGATCCCCCATTTTATACAACCAGCCTTGCTAAAGCAGACAGCTGGAGGCTGGTGTTCTCAGGCTTGATAAGGGCCATTGATGTTGGCAACCCCCAGCCTAGAAACAGCAGCCCACAGTAGCTCAGAAAAGGCGCGTCTTTTAGATACGCCAATTCTGGCGCTTTACCTGGCTCTTCCCACTTGCCCAGTAGTGGTGGCATTTGGGGTTTATATTTGTGGGGTTGATGTCACCTTTGTATTGTCCGGTGACATCAAGCCCACAGCTTCGTAATGGAGAGGTGTCTATAAGATGCTAATCCATTACTAATCCTATAGTTATATTATCAATAAACACACATCCAGAATAAAGTCCTTTAATTGAAAAAATGACACAGACTCCTTTAATGATTCTAAATTAAACCATACTCAAGTCATTGCTCATTCCATTTATGCCCTTTTCTCCTGTAATGAAACAAAAATAAAAAATAACCATATCGCTCACTTTTCTGTCTTATAGTCCCACACCATAATCCATGTCTGGGGGATAAACAGTTTTCAACCTGGATGATGCCAAGATGCAACCGTCCAGGCTGAAAACCACTGAAGAATGAGCTGCTGCTAGCACAGTATCAGTGACTAGGGGTGACCTCATAGAGGTTAAAGTGGGTTACTGAGTCTGCATTCTCAGCCAGACCAATGAACTGTGGTGACATCCATGAGATACCTGCTAGCACGGTGAGAAAGTCTCATGGTGCAGCCCTAAGCTCAGAGAGTGCACCGCAGTTCACTGTGAAAAATTTCTCCCGGTAAACTTTTTACCTCTGATCAAAGCTGCAGGCTCTCGCTGTCATTTGACATGGGAACCATAGCTCTCTGATCAGCGGTAAGGATTTTACCGCAGATCAGAAGCAGTGTTTGCCACGCTGTCATGCAGGATGTTTAGGCCTCCATTCAAGTGAATGGATCTGGGTTTGGGTTTACCGTACCCGAACATCCAGGGGTCTGCCCATCTCTACTTAGGAACAGACACAGTTTGGTGTCAGAAGATGTCCCATCCCTCGCTTCCTACCTTTAAGGCCTTCCTCTCCCTTTATCATCCCATTGTACCTTTATGTTATGCTGTCCTCCGGACATACCTGTGTTCGGACAAGACAGAGATGTTTCCTATCTCTGGCATGACTAGTCAATTTAGATGAGCGCCTCCTGCAGGATCCGCTTCTTGTCATATTCAGTGACAAATGTCTTTCTGGATGGAACCTTGGACAGATCCCCCAGAGACCATAACCATCTTGGAGGACTCAATGATGTGTTGAGGCTCTTCCTCCTGGTCAGAAGATATACAGGACCTAGAAAGTGCGTCTGCTTTGTGCATCGGCCAGAAATGAAGAATAAAATCAAAATGAGTGAAGAACATTGATCAACTGCCTGGACGTGAATTTATCCACTTTGCAGACTGCAGATAGGCTAAGCTCTTATGATCATTGTAAATTATTACTGAATGTGTTGCTTCTTAAAGCAAACTCCTCAAGAGCTTCTTTAATCACCAACAGTTCTCAATCACCTATCGAGTAGTTGCATTCTGGTTCCGAGAAGACTTTGGAGAAGAAACCAAAGGTCACCACACAGCTGAAAGGAGACTCCTGGATTAGGACATCTCTGGCCTTGAAAAAGAATTGTTTTTTATTGTCAGGTTAGTGCAGCACTGGAGCGGGTGAGCATGCCTGTTTTATAGAGATAAATATCTTTGTACCGTGTTAGCCAGTAGATAGAAAAATATTTAGAGTTGATAGTCCTCAGTGGTTGATACCTTTTAATGGCTAACTGAAAAGATGGTAACAAATTGCAAGCTTTCGAGACTACTCAGGTCTCTTCATCAGGCTAAACTAATACAAAATCTGAAGAATCACATATTTATACACCACACAGCACAGAAAAAATGCAATAGGTAAGACAAGTGACGTAAAGCAGAACTGTCATTATGGGAGATACAGTAAAGATGTATATCTTTGTACCGTGTTAGCCAGTAGATAGAAAAATATTTAGAGTTGAGAGTCCTCAGTGGTCGATACCCTTCAATGGCCAACTGAAAAGATGGCAACAAATTGCAAGCCCCCGAGACCACTCAGGTCCCTTCATCAGGCCAAACCAACACAAGATTTCAGAGTTTGTATTAGTTTAGCCTGATGAAGAGACCCGAGCAGTCTCGAAAGCCTGCAACCCGCCACCATCCCTTCAGTCAGCCACCAAAAGGCACCAACCACTGAGGACTCCCAACTCTAAACATTTTATTATGGGAGATAGAGATGAACATAAATATTGGAACAGTTCATAGATAAGGAGTGTGAAAGTTTTATTGCCCTCTGATTGGGGTCTGGTAATGTTTTGTGATGTTTTCACAGGGTCTTTGGAGTAAATTCCTTAATTGATGTAAAACGTCATAAATCCGTCTGACAGGTTCATTCCAGCATTAAGAGTGTCAAAGGTCACCATCAGTTTGTATTCGCAAAATCTTCTGTGTCTCTGAGATGTGAAACTACCTTTCAATACAAGTAATTTCATATCCCACATGCTATGACCAGGGAAGAAAAATGTTTTGCCACAGGTAGATCCATTCTTTTTTCTCTTATTGTGTGGCGATGAGAATTCATCCTTGTTCTCAGTTTTTGCCCGGTCTCTCCCACATACAGACCCCCAGTTGGACATTTAGTACATATAATTAGGTACACCACATTAGATGTGATGCAGCTGAAAGTACCTGGTATCTTGTAGTCCCGATGGGAGTTGGGGATCTTTATCTTGTCCGTGGTCATTATAAATGGACAGGTTTTGCATTTCTTCTTGTTGCAAGGAAAGGTTCCTGCAGCTGTTGGGGAGGACAGGGAACTTCTGACAATGATGCTTCTTAGATTTGGGGGCTGCCTAAAACACAGTAGTGGGGGGTCTGGAAATATGGATTGTAATCTGGCATCTTTTTGTAGTAGAGGTTGTAGTTTCCGTGCAGCTCCCCTTAGCACCTCCAGATTTGGATTGTAGGTGACCACTAGAGGCACCCGGTTATTTTCTTCTTTAGTTTTGTAATGTAGCAGGTGATTCCTTGATATTCTGGTGGCTCTTGTAATTTGGTTTTCAATTGTTCTTGGATGGTAGCCCTGATTTAAAAAGGTCTTTCTAAGGCGACCAAGTTGTTCATCTCTATCCGTGGGGTTGGAACATATACGGTTGTATCTGATGGCTTGGCTGTAGACAATGGAGTTTTTTATGTGTTTTCAATGGAAACTGTCCCATTTAAGGTGTGTTGGACGGTCGATTGGCTTCTGATACAGGGATGTCTCTATTTCGTTGTCCATCAGTTTAATGATGGTGTCCAAAAAGTTAATTTCAGTGCTGGAGTAGTTGAGTGTTAAATTGATGGTGGGATGAAATTGATTGAACTGTTCATGGAACGTCTTTAGCTGTTGCTCAGACTTCATCCAGATGATTAAAATGTCATCAATGTAGCGGTAGTAGGCCAGAGGCCTGATGGGACATGAGGACAGAAAGTCGCTTTCAAGCTTGGCCATGAAAAGATTTGCATACTGTGGAGCCATTTTACTTCCCATCGCTGTGCCAGTCTTCTGTAAATAGATCTTGTTGTCAAATTCAAAGTAATTGTGGGTGAGGATGAATTTTGTGAGTTTCACCACAGAATCAGCATCATTCTCGGTGTTTTCCATGAAGTCTTTGCAGGCATTTAATCCATCCTGATGTGGGATATTAGAGTACAAAGATTCCACATCCATGGTGGCCAGGATGGTTGCTTTTGGTAGGGGACCTATTACCGCTAGTTTATTCAGTAGGTCAGTTGTGTCCTGAATGTAGCTGGGTGTATCCTTTACCAGGGGTTTAAGAATGCCCTCTACCCATCCAGATACCTGCTCAGTAAGGGTGTCCACATATGAAATAATCGGCCTCCCTGGATTTCCAGCTTTGTGGATTTTGGGATGCATGTAGAATGTCCCTGTTCTTGGACTCTCTGGTATCAGGTCATCGGCTCTTAAGGATTTGTCAGGCAAACAAGATACCAGCTTGCTTAGTTCCTTGTAATAGTCCTGTGTAGGGTCCGACTCCAGTTTTCTGTAGTAGCGTGTGTCCGTAAGTTGTCTGTTTGCTTCCTTCATATAGTCTGATGTGTTCATCATGACTATTGCACCTCCCTTGTCAGCAGGTTTAATGATGATTTCTTTGTTGGTTTTCAGAGACTGTATAGCCTTTCTCTCCTGGGCACTTATGTTGGATGCTTGTCTTCTGTTGGTGTCTATGATGGTGGATTTTATCAAATATCTGAATGAGTCTATATATTTATCCAAATGAGGGTTGCGTCCAGGACGAGGTGTCCAGTCTGACCTCTTCTTGGTTGTTGGGATCCCTTTTCCTTCAGTCCGAGTGTTTTCTGAATCTTCTGTATCATTGAAGTATTCCCTCAGGCGCAGTCTCCTGAAAAAATGTTCCATATCACTGCAGAGTTCAGGTGGCGGGTTGCGGGCTTTCGAGACTGCTCGGGTCTCTTCATCAGGCTAAACTAATACAAATTTTGAAATCTTGTGTTGGTTTGGCCTGATGAAGGGACCTGAGTGGTCTCGGGGGCTTGCAATTTGTTGCCATCTTTTCAGTTGGCCATTAAAGGGTATCGACCACTGAGGACTCTCAACTCTAAATATTTTTCTATCTACTGGCTAACATGGTACAAAGATATACATCTTTACTGTATCTCCCATAATGACAGTTCTGCTTTACGTCACTTTTCTTACCTATTGCATTTTTTCTGTGCTGTGTGGTGTATAAATATGTGATTCTTCAGATTTTGTATTAGTTTAGCCTGATGAAGAGACCTGAGTAGTCTCGAAAGCTTGCAATTTGTTACCATCTTTTCAGTTAGCCATTAAAAGGTATCAACCACTGAGGACTCTCAACTCTAAATATTTTTATAGAGATAAAGGCACTTTCACCCTCCGGAGTCTACACCTTAAGATTAGTTCCCTTGCAGATCAGGGCTGAGATTGGGGTGGTTCGAGAGGAGAAATGTGGAATGAACAGGCAGTATAAACTAGCGATTTCAAGAAATCACTGGATTGCTTTCAGACCATCAGGACAAGGCCTCTTCAGGATGACTGAAACCTTTTCGTGAACCATCCTCAGTCCAGTCTACAAGATAATATTCCCAAGTAATGGAAAATAAATATGCTCAAAGACGCACTTTTCAAACTTGGTGTCCAAGCGGTTCTTCCTTAGTCTCTAGAGAACCTTGCGGACATCCCTTCTATGTGTGGGCAGATTGAGAGAGAACAACAACATGTTGTCCAGGTAAACCACAACACGAGTAGAGCAGGTCCCGGAAGATATTGTTCACCAGTTCTTGAAAGACTACGGAGGCATTACAGAGCCCAAACAGCATTACATAATACCCATAATGACTATCAGTCGTGTTAAAGGCAGTCTTCCACTTGTTTATCTGGTGTATTTGGATCAGGTTATGTGCCAAGTTTATTAAAGACTCTGAAACCCTTGAGATAATCAAATAGCTCTAATGTGAGGGGCAGGGGATATTTTTTGTTGATAGTTGATTGAGGCTCCTATTGTCAATACAAGGACAAAGTGAGCCATTCTTTTTTTGCAAAGAAGAATCCTGCTTCAGCCAGGGAGGATGACTTCGGGATAAATTCCCTGGCTAGGTTCTCTTTGAAACTATACGCAGATGGGTAAGGAATTGGCTAAATGACCGGAAACAAGGAGTTGTCATAAATGGTACGTTTTCTAAATGGAATATAGTCAGCAGTGGGGTACCACAGGGATCTGTACTAGGACCGATTCTTTTTAACCTCTTTATTAATGACCTTATGGATGGGATTGAGAGTAAAGTGTCAGTCTTTACTGAGGATACCAAACTATGCAGGATATTAAAATCTGGTCTTGACATTACAATATTGCAAAACGATCTGGATAAGGTGTCTGAATGGGCAAACATTTGGCAAATGAGATTTAATATAGATAAATGTAAACTAATGCACCTAGGACGGAGTAATCCTATTTCTGCATATACATTAAATGGGAGTATACTTGGGACTACAGATCAAGAGAAGGACTTGGGTATTCTCATTACAATTAAGTTGAGCAGCAGTACTCAATGCCAAGCAGCAGCTGCAAAAGCAAACAAAATTTTAGGATGTATAAAAAGAGATAAAATCCCGTGATCCCAATGTATTATTAGTCCTTTAGAAATCACTGGTGAGGTCACATCTAGAATACTGGATCTAGTTTTGGGCTCTACATTTTAAAAAGGATATTCAGAAGATAGAATCAGTTCAATGACGGGCAACTAGATTATTACAAGGGATGGAAGGCCTCTCATATGAGGAGAGTTTGGAAAAGTTGGGCTTGTTTAGCCTGGAAAAAAGACGTCTCAAAGGGGATCTCATTTACATGCATAAATGTATGTGTGGCCAGTACAAAACACTGGCACATGACTTGTTCCTTCCAAGGACCGTGCTGAGGACTCATTACGAGTGGAAGAAAGGTGATTCCAACAGCTAAACAGGAAAGGTTTCTTTACAGTTAGAGCAGTCAGACTGTGTAATACCCTACCCAAGGAGGTAGTAATGGCAGACACTATAACAGCTTTTAAAAAAGGGCTGGGTGATTTCCCTGACACACATAACATTGCAGGTTATAGTTAGATTAGTGACGAAATGTACAGTTGGTGGAGAAAAGCTGAACTTGATGGACCTAGGTCTTTATTCAACCTACGCAACTATGTAGCTTTTCTTGTCCTGTTCTTTTTGGAAAGTACCAGTGGTGCAATTTTTCAAATGTTATACACAACAGACACATTTTAATTATTTTGAATACCTGTTCTAATAGTCCAATTTATCAATCATACACCACATCACCGTACTGCACTTTGTAGCCGTATTTTCATTTCAAGGAGTGTACTATGTTTACTTACTTTGAAGTGTAGCATTTTTGGTTATATTGCATTTTTGTTCAAACTTAAAAAATAAGTAAATAAATAAAATAAAAATAGAAAACAAAAAAAGGTTAATTTTTTCCAACCATCTTAAGGCTAAGGTCACACTATTAGTATTTGGTCATTATTTAACATCAGTATTTGTAAGCCAAAGCCAGTAGTGGGTGAAAATGCAGAATTGGTGCTTTTTCTCTGATTGTTTCTCATCTGACTTTGGCTTACAAACAATGATGTAAAATATAGTGTTGAGCGATACGATATCGCAAGTATCGGTTATCGGCCGATATTAGCTGTTTCGGCCTTTCGATACTTAGTTCCGATATTTTCGTCTTATCGGATACCGGAATCGGGATTGTCACTGTCACTGTCAGTGTCCGTCGGTCGGTTCTGTCAGGAGTCAGCGACACTTACCTGGCAGAAGATCTCCGGCGGTCACGGGCTGGACTGCTTGATGGCCGCCATCATCTTTCCCCGGCGGTCACATGCAGTTTCTCGCGATAACTGCAGTGACTGCTGGGTAATCCCGGCTGTAAAGCAGTCAGTCCGATGACGTCACCACCGGGAAAGCAGGTAATCAGCTGTGCTGCGTCGCGATGACAGGCTCTGCCTGTCATTGCGATGTAGCAGAGCTGGATCGTCGTGGGACTGTCGTTACTATGGACTGCGTCGGACAGGTGGTATACTGTTGGTTTTTTTTTTTCTTTTTTTACAGGAGATCGATGGCGTCGCAGGAATGAGTGTATAATAAAAGAAATGAAAACTGTGTTGTCTCTTTTATTTCATTAAAAGACTTTTTTCTTGCTTTGTCTTTTTTTTATACATTTAAAAACTTTGGGATTAATAATGGATCGGTGTCTTATTGACACCTCTCCATTATTAACCGGGCTTATTGTCACCGTGCAATCAACGGTGACATTAACCCCTTATTACCCCACTTGCCACCGCTACAGGGCAGTGGGAAGAGCCGGGTAAAGTGAAACAATTGGCACATCTTTTGATGCGCCAAATGTGGGGCTGCTGTAGCCTGGTATTATCAGGCTGTTGAGGGCCAAAATCCATGGGCCTTGACAGTCTTTTAATACCAGGCCGCAGCAGTCTGCATTTTACTTGGCTGGTTAACAAAAATAGGGGGACCCCTACGCCGTTTTTTTTTCGAGGGGATCCCCTATTTTTGTTAACCAGCCAAGCTAAGCAGACTGCTGTGGCCTGGTATTATCAGGCTTGCAAGGTCCATGGATATTGGATCCTTACCAGCCTGAAAAACCAGGCCTCAGCAGTCTGCTTCATCTAGCTGGTTAACAAAAATAGGGGGGACCCCACACCAATTTTTTTCGAGGGGATCCCCTATTTTTGTTAATCAGCCAAGATATGCAGACTGCTGTGGCCTGGTATTATCAGGCTGGCAAGGTCCATGGATCTTGGCTCCTTAACTGCCATGAAAAAATCCAGGCCTCAGCGGTCTGCTTCATCTGGCATGGTTAACAACAAAAATAGGTGGTGGGACCCCACGCCAATTTTTTTCGAGGGGATCCCCTGTTTTTGTTAACCAGCCAAGCTAAGCAGACTGCTGTGGCCTGGTATTATCAGGCTTGCAAGGTCCATGGATATTGGATCCTTACCAGCCTGAAAAACCAGGCCTCAGCAGTCTGCTTCATCTAGCTGGTTAACAAAAATAGGGGGGACCCCACACCAATTTTTTTTGAGGGGATCCCCTATTTTTGTTAATCAGCCAACATATGCAGACTGCTGTGGCCTGGTATTATCCGACTGGCAAGGTCCATTGATCTTGGCTCCTTAACAGCCTGAAAATCCAGGCCTCAGCGGTCTGCTTCATCTGGCTGGTTAACAAAAATAGGGGGACCCCACGCCAATTTTTTTCGAGGGGATCCCCTATTTTTGTTAATCAGCCAAGATATGTAGACTGCTGTGGCCTGGTATTATCAGGCTGGCAAGGTCCATGGATCTTGGCTCCTTAACAGCCTGAAAATCCAGGCCTCAGCGGTCTGGTTCATCTGGCTGGTTAACAAAAATAGGGGGGACCCACGCCAATTTTTTTCGAGGGGATCCCCTATTTTTGTTAACCAGCCAAGCTAAGCAGACTGCTGTGGCCTGGTATTATCAGGCTTGCAAGGTCCATGGATATTGGATCCTTACCAGCCTTAAATACCATGCCTCAGCAGCAGGGGCGTACATAGAAATCATGGGGCCCCATAGCAAAAGTCTGAATGGGCCCCCCCAAAAAAAAACCCAGAGCCATTGTAAATGTAAAGTGCCAGCACAGTGAGGGGACACATTAAACAAAAAAATGTATTATGCCCCCATAGATTGTGCCCCCATAGATGCTCCATAGTATAGGCCCTTATGCTGCCGCAGCTGCTGCAACCAAAAAAAAAAAAAAGACATACTCACCTTTCGTCGCTGGGGGCCAGGTGCCGGTGTCCTGAGCAGGGAGTGACACCAGGTGCCAATGTCACCGCTCGCTCAGGGCCCCGGCACCTGAGATATTTACCTGTCCTCTCTCCACTGCTGAGTGCCGCTGTCTTCGGGGTCCTCCAGCAGTGAATGATCAGGCAGAGGGCGCGGCGCGCACTAACGACGTCATCGCGCCCTCTGACCTGAACATTGCAGCAAGAGGACGCGAGCAACGGTGGAACGGGACAGGTAAATATCCCTTATACTCACCCTTCCGCCGGCGCGGTCTGTGCAGCCCCTGCTCTCCCACGGTCTCCGCCGCCAGTGTTCAGCGGTCACGCGGGACAGCTCATTAAAGTCATGAATATGTGCGTATTCATGACTGTAATGAGCGGTACCACCTGACCGCTGAACACAGACGTCGGAGACCGTGGGAGAAGAGCAGGGGCTGCAGAGACCGCACCAGGAGGGGTGAGTATATAGAAGAGCTGCGCTCCCCCTCCCCCGCCGACCCCCTGGTAGTACTGTGTCAGCACAGCTACCCGACCGTCGAGGGCCCCCTCACCTGTCCGGGCCCCATAGCAGCTGCTTGGTCTGCTTCATTCACGGTACGCCACTGCTCAGCAGTCTGCTTCATCAGGCTGGTTAACAAAAATAGGGGGGACCCGACGCCATTTTTTTTCGAAGGGAACCCCTATTTTTGTTAATCAGTTCCCTCTGACGTCACTGATTGTGTCCCTGGCTGACCTGAAGTGAAAGTGGAAAACAATCAATTAAGCTTTCCACTTCCTCTCCTGTCAGTCAGGAGAGGAACTCATTCATTTGGGGGTTTACTGTGAGGCTGCAGCATTAGCTGCGGTCCCTGCAGTAAACATTAACCCTTTCTGAAGGATTACACCGTGGGACCTGACTGTGCATGGGATAGGTAAGAATAATTTTGCTTTTTTATTTTATTTTTATTACAGGAAATGGTTTTTGCAGTCAAATAAAAGATGGTCAAAAACATGTGTCTTTATTTCATTAAAATGATTTTTAATTAAAGTGTGTGTGTTTATTTTTTATTTCATGCAATAGGATTAATAATTGATAGTTGTCTAATTGACAGCTCTCAATTATTAACCTGGCTTAAGGTCACCTTTCAATTGCAAGGTGGCTTTAACCCCATATTAACCCATTCGCCACCGCTACAGGGCAATGGGAATAGACGGGCAAAGTGCCAGAAAGGGCGAATCTAATTATAGATTTGTCTTTTCTGGGGTGTCTGGGGGCAGATGTTAGTAGCCAGGGGGGGCCAAAAATAATGGTCCCTCTCTGGGCTATTATTATCTGCCCCCATTCGCTGGCTTTGTCTGTCTGGTTGCGAAAATAGGGTGGGAGCCCACGCATTTTTTTTAAACAATTTTACACCTCATATATATATATATATATATACATGTCATTGAATTTGTGACACATATATATATATTTATATTTATAGTTCATACACTTCTACATAGTATAATAGCCGCTAATTCAATTGCCAGCTTTTGTGAAAATGCAGAACCCGACATGAAATGACACTTGGTGTACATAGGGTTAACCATGTCTTTTCATGTCCTTTGCTATCTGATTTGCACAAACAATTACATCAGTCTATGTGTGCAAAATTTCACACCTGTAGGGGTTAATTAAAGGTGTAAATTCGTAGCAAAAAAGTCTGTTTTTTTTACAACGAATTTACACCTTTAATTAACCCCTACAGGTGTGAAATTTTGCACACATAGACTGATGTAATTGTTTGTGCAAATCAGATAGCAAACAACATGAAAAGACATGGTTAACCCTATGTACACAAAGTGTCATTTCATGTCGGGTGCTTCTGTCTTTTCACAGAAGCCGGCTTTACCCGGCAATTGAATCAGAGGATATTTTACTATGTAGAAGTGTATAAACTATACATATATGTATATATATATATGTCACAATGACATGTATATATATATATATGTATTCTATGTGTGTATATTTAGTGTTTACAAGGAAATAAAGGTTTTTTTTAGTTGCCATATTTTGTTCCCATAGACTTACATGGGACTTCCGGTATAGGAATCGGATATCGCCGATATTTAGTGATATCGGCGATACCATTCCGATCCGATATTTTAAGATATCGAGCAGTATCGCTCAACACTAGTAAAATACTGACCAAATACTGATAGTGTGTCCGCATCCTTATTATCAAAGAAAAACAAAAGAAAACATGGAGGACCACACCTAAGGAAATTGAAATGCTCCAATTAATCTAAAAAAGTAAATTATTTGCGTTCTTTTCGGTATATGCCTGTACACAGTTTGCATGATTAAATTGTTGCATAGGTGGTGACTATTTCAGCTTTTAGAGGCTGAAAAACAAAAGTCAGATTAATTTATATATTATAGTTTTGTTATTTTCTCATTGGCCAGTGTTGTTTTTTCATGTTCAATTTGTTTGTATGTACATTATTTTTTCCATATAAACAATTTTTTCAGTAATGCAATTCATTTTTGGAGAGTTGAGGAATTTTTTAAAATAATTTATATTAATTGACTACTTTTCCTCTTGGCTTTGTTGGTGTGCTTGAAAGTCCGGGACTGTTCTTCATTTTTTCTACTCATTTTAATAGTCAAATTTAACAGTCATACTCACCAGAAAAATTCTCCTGGCTATTGACGCAAATTACTTTAATTTCCTATCACTATTTAGTAACATAGCATTTTAGTGTTACGCATGTTGCATTTCCTTAGCAACAAGATAACTTAAAAAAACAATGAAAAAAACAACAAAAAGGTTTTAGAAGTGTTTTCAAAGTCGAATTTAAAAGCCGTATGTGCCACAGTACTGCTAACTTTTCCAATAAATTACTTTCTGTGTGGATACCTACCAAGTAACATGGAGCTCATGTCAATTCCCACATAGAAACAACTGTCATCATGGATGTTAATTATGATGGTGATTATGATGATGATTTTATGATGACCAAGACATTGGAACCAGATAGAAGTGCCAAGTAGGTGGTGTCACTACAGGAGCCTCAGCAACACACAACAAAGCCAAAAGAAAGAGCAGATTTTGTCCCAGAATATCTTTAAGCCTAAATATATTGTGGGACAAAATCTGCCCCTTTCTTTTGTCATCTCTGGAGCAGATGCTGCCTCAAGATGATTCTTTGGAAGTCTGCAGCCTCTGCAAGAGGAAATAAGTTGTGGACATTCTGGCTTATATAGACTAGAAATTATGGCTCTGCATCAGTACATCAAGAGATATCACTTGCTCATTTGGGAAAAGCAAGATGCAAGCAGTCTGAGAGGAACTCAAATTGTCCTAGTGTAGAACTTGATCTGTGTCATCATCACCACCTTCGTTGTCATCCATCACAACTGCTTGTCATATTCAGAGTATGCCTTCCATGATTTTGTCTCAAGAATACAGATGGCAGATGATTAGGGACACAGATTGCTTAATGAATCCCTTTGGTGAGATGATAAAAGTTGACTATAGCGACATGTGAGAAATTAACAATATCCCCTCATACTTTTCCGGGAAAAAACACTCACCAGAATTCAACAGTGAATAGTGAAAGAACAAGAACTTGGACATGTTTATCACCGCCAAGTGTCTGTTGGGGACTGTTATGATTTGGTAGCTGAGGAGAGCAGGCAAAAAAGGCAATACACCAGAGAGGTTGGAATCTACTGGATTGCAGTACCCTGACTAACCACCACAACTAAAGGCAGCCATGGAGCGTACCTACGTTGGTCCTAGACGCCTCGTCACAGCCTGAGAAGCTAGCTACACCTAAAGATAGAAAGAGGAAAACTATCTGCCCCGGAGCAGATCCCCAAAGAACATAGGAAGCCCCCAAACATGTAATGGCGGTTAGACAAGAGGTAATACAGACACAGACAGAAAATAGTATGAGCAAACGTTGGGGCCCAATCTTCCTAGAAAGAAAAGGATAGGAAGGACACTTACTGCAATCCGAAAAACCCTAAAAAAAAATACCAACTCACTAATTGCAAAAACACCTGAGATCACACAACCTCTACCACCTAAATTAGTTCTCTGGTGTAAACAAAACTAAGCAGAAGCCACTGAAAAAACTGGAAAAGGCAAATGAACAAATAACAGTGGCTCAGATAAACTGAGAGGAGCACAAGCCCCCAGAGGGGACCTGGCTGACCTCCACAGAAGTGCAGGACAAAATGCAAAAAGCAAGCACAAAAATAAAAGCAGAAAATATCTTATCTGTTAGCAGAAGATGCAGGCAAGACACAGCAAGCTTCCAAGTGAACCAGGAACCAAAGTTGAGACAAGAACAATTGATCACCGGCAACCCTGATGGGAGGGAACCTCCCTTATATAAGACCAGTCTGTAACACCTGATTGCCAATCTTCACAATCTTCATTGAATAGTTCAGTACTGTTTATAACCACCAGAGGGAGCTTTTGCTCAGAATTCATTTCTAACACATTCACAACAGGGACTCTCAAAGTTAATGTTACAGTCAGCAGAATTTAGAGGAGGAGGAAGATTGGCTGCAGCAAATGGATGTGGAGTGGGACAGAGAATTGACCCAGTCAGGGTAAGAGGCTGACAGTCAAACTGAAAATGATAAAGATGATGCTGGCCATGTTACCTAACCGTCAAAGTGGGTTGATGAAAATAATCAACAAGGCCTTTATTCGTGATACCCAGCATAGCAAGTTGTATGCAGGATTGCTTGGGGGATTGCAGGCTTACTGTTACAATTCAACAAATGGATAACTATTAGGTAGTCATGCTTTTAGACTCTTACAATAAAAGCAATACCTGGGAATTTTTTCTGGTTTCCATAAGGTAGTCCTAATTAGCTAACTATCAGGATAAGCTTTGTTACCTGCTTTGCAAAGCCTTAGCAAAGTGGACATTTGCCAACCACAAGACTAACCAGCAGAACTTTCTGCTATCCCCACAGATCCAATGTGCCCCCAACATTGCTAGCATTTGGTCTACATCAAGTACCCGAGACAGCAACAACAGTTACAGTGTCTTTACATGATGGACCAGACACACTTCAGCAAACATAGACACAACGGCTGAACAACCGGGTTCAGTCATATCCAGATTTTGTCCTTTCTGAAGCCCTGATCCTTTAAACTGCTGGGCCAGCACATTGGCCAGTGACAAGCAGGGTCCCAGTCTACTATAGCTGTACTGTCATTTCCAGCCTTCAGTCTAATGTCAGAGAGGATTTTCACTATTGCTGGTGACTTTTTTCACACATAACTGGACCAGATTAACTGCAACAAGTGTGAAAAACCTTACATATGTCAAAATGAATCAAGCATGCATAAGTGCCAACTTTCATTCAACTCCAACTCATGTTATTTTTTGACTGCTGACCCACTGTGTTTTATAACATGAGACTGTAGTGACGCTGTTATTCTGCTGTTGCTAGCAATACACTGACATATATCTCCCTACCTGCTTTGTCTTTCTACAGTTCAGACACTCTAGCCACACAGCCATACTAGACACACATCTGGTTGCCAGCTTTGTTAAAATGCTAGTGACAGGTGTGTCAGAGGCTGCAGACAGTTGCACTGCATCTGGCTACAGAAGGTCTCTGCATTTGTCTTAGCAGACACCTTCTTAACACTTCCGACTTTTTGACCCAGTGGCTATCATTCTCTGATTCTAATTGACACACCTGGACGTGGGTGTATAAACTTCCAGCCTGCTGCTGGGAGTTGGCTGTGATATTTCAATTTCCCCTGTTGAGGCTTGGCGCTATAGCAGTCGGCTATCATCCTCTTTGGTGTCGCTGAAGTATGTCTCTGTTACATCTCTGAGTCTTCTCAAGATACGTGTTTCCCTTGTTTGTCTACCCCTAGCTGTCTTTAGTGGTAGTGGGGATTGACTAGTACCTGTCCTGTCCTTCCCTATGCATGGCTTATTGCCAGGGTAAGGCAGGGATTAGGTTCCTGCTAGGCGATAGGTGCAGAACCTGTGTAGGGACTTTTAAGGAAGACAGGAGCACGTTAAATCTCCCTAGGGGTCTCCATTGCCCGTTCCCTAGTGTTGGGTTCCCTTCCCCTTATCCATTTAATAATAATCTTTATTTTTATATAGTGCTAACATATTCCACAGCACTTCACAGTTTGCACACATTATCATCGCTTTTCCCGATGGGGCTAACAATCTAGGTTCCCTATCTGTTTGTTTTTGGAGTGTGGGAGGAAACCCGAGTACCCGGAGGAAACCCACACTAACACGGAGAGAACATACAAACTCCTTGCAGATGTTGTCCTTGGTGGGATTTGAACACAGGACTCCAGCGCTGCAAGGCTGCAGTGCTATCCATTGAGCCACCGTGCTGCCCATCCATTTGTGTTGGACTTAATCTTCCCTAAACTGTGCGTGACAACAGGGCAACTGTTGCTGGTCTTCCTTTCCTGCCCTGTCCAAATTATTTACTGAGTAGCTTCTGCCCCTTCCAATGCATATACTTGCTTGAAAATTCTTCTGGTTGTCTACCTACTGTATTCTCTAGCACTGAACTCTACTACTGGTGCTAGGCTTGCCATTGCTGGCTCTACATTGCCACACATTTTCTTGCTTGCCCCATCCTATTCCTCTACTGTGAGGCTTCTGCCACTGCCACATACACTGTACCGTTCATGAGAAAAGTACTCGCTAGTTGGTATACAAACATTAAATAGCCTTTACGAAGACGCAATGATAATACCACATTTTTTTTTACTATGGAATAGGTAGTAGATATTTTGATATCTACTTTTTCAAAAGAATGAAAGTATTAAAAAAATACATTTAATTTTACATAATTTTTCACAGTTTTGAATTAATTTAGAAGAATCATTAAATACAAAGTTTTAATTTTCACCCTATTTCCACAATTCTGTTAAATTTAATAAAGATTATGAAATACATCATTCTGCCATCTTAATAAATTACAAACTGTACCGTATTACAGATGTGAATCCAAAGTGGAAAAAAAGTCTATATTAATAATCCCTTCCAAAGAAATTGACCTTGTTCTCTGAATGGAGTACGGAGTTCTCTTTTCAACCGATATAATTTAAATAAATTGCATACACTAGTATCATCAGCAGGTGTTCAATGATGCTGTAAAGTCATGCTCTTTTCACTTATTAATTAGTCTATGAATTACCTTTTATGCATCAATTTAAGACAAACTAATCTTTGTTTGGCATAGCTTTTCTGATTTAGAATTGTGGCATCTTCCATATATGAATGTCAGCTATATTATTCTTTATCAATCCAATACTTTTGATATTGTACATAAGTTTATGACCCAGATAATATCTCTCAATTTACTTTTTCTTTTTTCTCTTTCTCTTTTTAATGTCAGTGAAAAAATCATTCATTACCAATAATCTATATTCATCATATTAAAGCAGAATAAAATAATTATATAATTATTGGAAAAAATTACATCCTGGAAAAAAAATAATAAAATTGTTAAAAAATAAAATAAACAGTCTATATTTTATCATAAATAACATACTTATAAAACATAAATACAAGTTTAGTTATAAGTCTCCTTCATTGAAAAATACAGTTGTGCTCAAAAGTTTATATACCCCGGCAGAATTTTTGCTTTCTTGGCCTTTTTTTCAGAGAATATGAATGATAACACCAAAACTTTCTCCACTCATGGTTAGTGATGGGTGAAGCCATTTATTGTCTAACTACTGTGCTTTCTCTTTTTAAATCATAATGACAATCCAAAGCATCCAAATGACCCTGATCAAAAGTTTACATACCCCATTTCTTAGTACCGTGTATTGCCCCCTCTAACATCAATGACAGCTTGAAGTCTTTTGTGGTAGTTGTGGATGAGGTTCTTTATTTGCTCACAATGGTAAAACTGCCCACTCTTCTTGGCAAAAGCCTCCAGTTCCTGTAAATTCCTGGGCTGTCTAGCATGAACTGCGCGTTTGAGATCTCCCAGATTAGCTCAATGATATTGATGTCAGGAGACTGAGATGGCTACTCCAGAACCTTCACTTTGTTCTGCTGTAGCCAATAACAGGTCGACTTGGCTTTGTGTTTTGGATTGTTGTCATGTTGGAACGTCCAAGTGTGTCCCATGTGCAGTTTCTTGGCTTATGATTGCAAATATGTTAGCAGTATTTGCTGATAATGTGCTGCATTCATCTTTCCTTCAACTTTTACCAAGCTTCCTGTGCCTTTGTAGCTCACACATCCCCAAAACATCAGCGATCCACCTCCGTGCTTTACAAAAGGAATGGTGTTCCTTTCATCATAGGCCTTGTTGACCTCTCTCCAAATGTAACGTTTATGGTTGTGGCCAAAAAGTTAAATTTTGGTCTCATCATTCTATATTACCTTGTTCCAGAAGTTTTGAGGCTTGTCTCTGTGCTGTTTTGTGCATTGCAGGTGAGATAGTTTTTGGCATTTGCGCAGTAATGGCTTTCTTCTGGTGACTCGACCATGCAGTCCATTTTTCTTCATTTGCCTTCTTATTGTGCATCTTGAAACAGCTACACCGCTAGTTTTCAGAAAGTACAGTATTTCAGCTGCTGTTATTTGTGGGTTTTTCTTTGCATCCCGAACAATTTTCCTGACAGTTGTGGATGAAATATTTGTTGGTCTACCTGACTGTGGTTTTGTTTTTACAGAGCCCCTGATTTTCCATTTGTTAATCACAGTTTGAACGCTGCCGACTGGCATTATCAATGCCTTGGATATCTTTTTGTATCCCTTTCCTTTTTTATACAGTCCTACTACCTATTCCCATAGATCTGTTGACAATTATTTTGCTTTCCCCATGACTCACAATCCAGAAATGTCAGTGGCTGGATAAAAGATACAAGAGTCTGTCTGGATCCCAGACACTAACTCAGCATTTATGAGCACATTTTTACCCCTCAGCTCACCGCCACCTGGCCAGGGGTCTGCTGCCGCCTGCGTTTCTGCCTCCACACTGTCCCAGCCTTCCCCTTCTCCTGCTCGCACTCCTCGCCGGGTTCCTGCATGAGCGCTCCGGCACGCTCCTCCTTTGCTGCCAGCCGCGCGCTCCTCTTACTCGCGCATGCGCCTTAGGGCCCGACCACGTGTGCACCTGCCAGTCTTATCCCACTGAGTACGAAAAAAGGTTGCACTCTATCATACTAAAGCATGTCAATATAGAATATGTGAAATTTTGAATAGCAATACGGCTTTGGAGTATTAGGAAAAATTTGAGACACTTAGTATAAAATTTGGCCAAATATTATTTGCCCACCAACCATCGTGAAGGTGGTCTCAAGTCTGATGGGTCCCTAATCTGTGTGAATACTAGAGTTGAGCGATACTTTCCGATATGCTAAAGTATCGGAATCGGAATGGTATCGCCGATATCACTAAAATATCGGCGATACCCGATACCGATACCGGAAGTCCCATGTAAGTCTATGGGAACAAAATATCGCAACTAAAAAAAACCCCATTCTTTCCTTGTAAACACTAAATATACACACATAGAATACATATATATATATATACATGTCATTGTGACATATATATATACATATATGTATAGTTTATACACTTCTACATAGTAAAATATCCTTTGATTCAATTGCCGGGTAAAGCCGGCTTCAGTGAAAAGACAGAAGCACCCGACATGAAATGACACTTGGTGTACATAGGGTTAAACATTTCTTTTCATGTCCTTTGCTATCTAATTTGCACAAACAATTAAATCAGCTATGTGTGCAAAATTTCACACCTGTAGGGGTTAATTAAAGGTGTAAATTCGTTGTAAAAAAAACGGACTTTTTTGCTACGAATTTACACCTTTAATTAACCCCTAGAGGTGTGAAATTTTGCACACATAGTCTGATTTAATTGTTTGTGCAAATTAGATAGCAAAGGACATGAAAAGACATGGTTAACCCTATGTACACCAAGTGTCATTTCATGTCGGGTTCTGCATTTTCACAAAAGCCGGCAATTGAATTAGCGGCTATTATACTATGTAGAAGTGTATGAACTACAAATATAAATATATATATATATGTGTCACAAATTCAATGACATGTATATATATATATATGAGGTGTAAAATTGCTGAAAAAAAATGCGTGGGCTCCCGCCCTATTTTCGCAACCAGACAGACAAAGCCAGTGAGTGGGGGCAGATAATAATAGCCCAGAGAGGGACCATTATTTTTGCCCCCCCCCGGCTACTAACATCTGCCCCCAGACACCCCAGGAAAGACAAATCTATAATTAGATTCGCCCTTTCTGGCACTTTGCCCGTCTATTCCCATTGCCCTGTAGCGGTGGCGAATGGGTTAATATGGGGTTAAAGCCACCTTGCTATTGAAAGGTGACCTTAAGCCAGGTTAATAATTGAGAGCTGTCAATTAGACAACTATCAATTATTAATCCTATTGCATGAAATAAAAATAAAACACACACACTTTAATTAAAAATCATTTTAATGAAATAAAGACACATGTTTTTGACCATCTTTTATTTTACTGCAAAAACCATTTCCTGTAATAAAAATAAAATAAAAAAGCAAAATTATTCTTACCTATCCCATGCACAGTCAGGTCCCACGGTGTAATCCTTCAGAAAGGGTTAATGTTTACTGCAGGGACCGCAGCTAATGCTGCAGCCTCACAGTAAACCCCAAATGAATGAGTTCCTCTCCTGCCTGACAGGAGAGTAAAGGCTGGGTGACACATAACGATACACCAGCGATCCCGACAACGATATGCACTTGTCAGGATCGCTGGTGTATCGCTACATGATCGCTGCTGAGCTGCCAAACAGGCAGCTCAGGCAGCGATCTGGGACAGCGACACTGCGGGTAACATCGCTTAAGGGCCCGTCTCACATAGCGATATCGCTACCGAGATCGCTGCTGAGTCACTAGTTTTGTGACGCAGCAGCGAGCTCACCAGCGATATCGCTGTGTGTGACATTCAGCGACGATCAGCCCCCCTGCCGGGTATCGCTGATCGTCGCAGAAATGTCAGGACCTTTTTTTGATTGCTGGTTTCCCTCTGACAGGCACGCATCGCTGCGTGTGACAGGCGGGAAACCAGCGATCAAAGGTCCTGACATTTCAGCGACGATCAGCGATACCCGGCAGGGGGGCTGATCGTCGCTGAATGTCACACACAGCGATATCGCTGGTGAGCTCGCTGCTGCGTCACAAAACTAGTGACTCAGCAGCGATCTCGGTAGCGATATCGCTATGTGAGACGGGCCCTTAAGTGGAAAGCTTAATTGATTGCTTTCCACTTTCACTTCAGGTCAGCCAGGGACACAATCAGTGACGTCAGAGGGAACTGATTAACAAAAATAGGGGTTCCCTTCGAAAAAAAAATGGCGTGGGGTCCCCCCTATTTTTGTTAACCAGCCAGATGAAGCAGACCGCTGAGGCCTGGATTTTCAGGCTGTTAAGGAGCCAAGATCCATGGACCTTGCCAGCCTGATAATACCAGGCCACAGCAGTCTGCATATCTTGGCTGATTAACAAAAATAGGGGATCCCCTCGAAAAAAATTGGCGTGGGGTCCCCCCTATTTTTGTTAACCAGCCAGATGAAGCAGACCGCTGAGGCCTGGATTTTCAGGCTGTTAAGGAGCCAAGATCCATGGACCTTGCCAGCCTGATAATACCAGGCCACAGCAGTCTGCATATCTTGGCTGATTAACAAAAATAGGGGATCCCCTCGAAAAAAATTGGCGTGGGGTCCCCCCTATTTTTGTTAACCAGCCAGATGAAGCAGACCGCTGAGGCCTGGTTTTTCAGGCTGTTAAGGAGCCAAGATCCATGGACCTTGCCAGCCTGATAATACCAGGCCACAGCAGTCTGCATATCTTGGCTGATTAACAAAAATAGGGGATCCCCTCGAAAAAAATTGGCGTGGGGTCCCCCCTATTTTTGTTAACCAGCCAGATGAAGCAGACCGCTGAGGCCTGGATTTTCAGGCTGTTAAGGAGCCAAGATCCATGGACCTTGCCAGCCTGATAATACCAGGCCACAGCAGTCTGCATATCTTGGCTGATTAACAAAAATAGGGGATCCCCTCGAAAAAAATTAGCGTGGGTCCCCCCTATTTTTGTTAACCAGCCAGATGAAGCAGACCGCTGAGGCCTGGTTTTTCAGGCTGGTAAGGATCCAATATCCATGGACCTTGCAAGCCTGATAATACCAGGCCACAGCAGTCTGCTTAGCTTGGCTGGTTAACAAAAATAGGGATCCCCTCGAAAAAAAAACGGCGTGGGGATCCCCCCTATTTTTGTTAACCAGCCAAGTAAAATGCAGACTGCTGCGGCCTGGTATTAAAAGACTGTCAAGGCCCATGGATTTTGGCCCTCAACAGCCTGATAATACCAGGCTACAGCAGCCCCACATTTGGCGCATCAAAAGATGTGCCAATTGTGGCACTTTACCCGGCTCTTCCCACTTGCCCTGTAGCGGTGGCAAGCGGGGTAATAAGGGGTTAATGTCACCGTTGATTGCACGGTGACAATAAGCCCGGTTAATAATGGAGAGGTGTCAATAAGACACCGATCCATTATTAATCCCAAAGTTATTAAATGTGTAAAAAAAAGACAAAGCAAGAAAAAAGTCTTTTAATGAAATAAAAGAGACAACACAGTTTTCATTTCTTTATTATACTCTCATTCCTGCGACGCCATCGATCTCCTGTAAAAAAAGAAAAAAAACAAACCAACAGTATACCACCTGTCCGACGCAGTCCATAACGATAGTCCCACGACGATCCAGCTCTCCTACATCGCAATGACAGGCAGAGCCTGTCATTGCAACGCAGCACAGCTGATTACCTGCTTCCCCGGCGGTGACGTCATCGGACTGACTGCTTTACGGCCGGGATTACCCAGCAGTCACTGCAGTTATCGCGAGAAACTGCATGTGACCGCCGGGGAGAAGAGGATGGCGGCCATGAAGCAGTCCAGGACGTGACCGCCGGAGATCTTCTGCCGGGTAAGTGCCGCTGACTCCTGACAGACCCGACAGACGGACACTGACAGTGACAGTGACATCCCGATTCCGGTATCCGATAAGACGAAAATATCGGAACTCGGAATCGGAATTCCGATACAGCTAATATCGGCCGATACCCGATATTTGCAGTATCGGAATGCTCAACACTAGTGAATACCTCTCTAGGCTGATATCTGAATTTCTGGGTGAATGTGGACACCTCTGTCAGCAATGCCTGCATTTATGGGTTAGTAGGAACCTGCTGTAATTAAAACCACCACCTGGTGTGGGCGGAGTGCTCGGTCAGTAAGCTAACATTCCAAAGACAAAAAAAACCTGACTGGCACATCCAGACTAATGTGAATAGGTGCAAATCAGCAGGAGCTACCCCCATACACAACATATGAAAAAAGGTTGCACTCTATCATACTTAAGCATGTTAATATAGAATATGTGAAATTTTGAATAGCAATACAGCTCTGGAGTATTAGGAAAAATTTGAGATGCTTAGTATAAAATTTGGCCAAATATTATTTGCCCACCAACCATCGTGAAGGTGGTCTCAAGTCTGATGGGTCCCTAAACTGTGTGAATACCTCTCTAGGCTGATATCTGAATTCCTGGGTGAATGTGGACACCTCTGTCAGCAATGCCTGCATTTATGGGTTAGTAGGAACCTGCTGTAATTAAAACCACCACCTGGTGGAGACAGAGTGGTCGGTCAGTAAGCTAACATTCAAAAGACAAAAAAACCTGACTGGCACATCCAGACTAATGTGAACAGGTGCAAACCAAGAGGAACTACCCCCATACACAACATACGAAAAAAGGTTGCACTCTATCATACTAAAGCATGTCAATATAGAATATGTAAAATTGGTGGGCACACACGAGCTTGTCTTGGATTGGCTTTCTGGTGAAATTCTACTGTGGGGACATCCTTGTCAAGAGAGATGTTTGGGGTCTGTCCGCCCTGTGGCTCTCTCTCAACCCTCTACTGGTCCTGCACGACTGCCTTCCGCTTATTGGTCTTTTCGGACATTTTTGACAAGAAAGAGGCGGAGGTCCTTCCACCACATCGGCCCTATGACTGCCCAGTTGAGCTACGGCCGGGAACCACTCCGCCTAGGGGTCGAATATATCCACTCTCTCCGGCCGAGATATCTGCCATGTCCGAGTATGTCTGAGAGAACCTTGCAAAAGGATTTATTCGAAAATCCTCCTCGCCCGCAGGTGCTGGATTTTTCTTTGTAAAAAAGAAGGATGGCTCTCTCCGGCCATGCATCGATTATAGAGGCCTGAATGACATCACGATAAAGAATAAGTACCCTCTGCCACTCATCAATGAGCTCTTTGATCGCCTGAGAGGGGCTCGGATCTTCTCTAAGTTAGACTTACGGGGAGCCTACAACCTCATTCGTATCCGCGCTGAAAACGAGTGGAAGACTGCTTTTAACACTCGGGATGGACACTACGAAAATCTCGTCATGCCCTTCAGTCTGTGTAACGCTCCCTCGGTTTTTCAAGAGTTTGTCAACTACATATTCCGGGACCTGCTATACTCTTGCGTTGTGGTCTACCTTGATGACATCCTCGTCTTCTCTCTGGACTTATTGTCTCACAGGAGGAGTGTCCGTCTGGTGCTGCAGCGTCTGCGGGAGAACCGTCTCTACGCTAAGATGGAGAAGTGCATCTTCGAGCAGTCTTCTTTGCCCTTTTTGGGATATATCGTCTCTGAGTCTGGGCTGGAGATGGATCCTGAAAAGTTGTCTGCGATCTTTCAGTGGCCACGTCCAGTAGTGGTTAAGGCTATCCAACGCTTCCTCGGATTTGCCAATTACTACCGACAGTTTATCCCTCAATTCTCGTCTGTAACCAAGCCAATCTCGTGAATCACTCTGAAAGGGGTCAGTCCCACAACTTGGTCTCCGGAGGCCGAAGATGCCTTTCTAAGCTTAAAGCAAGCTTTTGCAGCTGCACCTGTGTTACATCGGCCTAATGCGAACAGACCATTTGTTCTGGAGGTGGATGCATCTTCCATCGGGGCTGGCGCAGTACTGTCTCAAAGGTCTTCTTCTGGTCAGTTGGTCACTTGCGGGTACTTTTCTAAGGCCTTCTCCCCGGTGGAGAGCAACTATTCTATCGGGGATCGAGAACTGTTGGCCATAAGAATGGCTTTGGAGGAGTGGCTCTATCTACTGGAGGGGGCTATATCCACAGCCTTGTGTGGTCTCTTGGAAGTTAAGTTGGATTTCTCTTCGGCATACCACCCTCAAACCAACGGCCAAGTGGAGCGTGTGAATCAGGTGTTGGCATCCTATCTATGTCATTTCTCCAACTCACATCAAGATTACTGGTCCTGCCTTCCTCCGTGGGCCGAGTTCGCATATAATAATCACCTCAATGAATCCTCAGCCAAGTCTCCATTTTTTGTTGTTTTTGGCATGCATCCCGGTATTACTCTGCCAGTCTCTGCCACCTCTGGGGTGCCTGCAGCCGATTCTGTAACCTTGGAATTCTCCAGAATTTGGCAAGAGACTAAGGAGGCGCTCAAGAGAGCTGAAGAATGAATGAAAAGGTATGTCGATAAGAGGCACCTAGATGCCCCAACCTATCTTCCGGGAGAGAAGGTTTGGCTCTCGTCTAAATATATTAGATTGAAGATGCCCTCTTACAAATTAGGACCTTGTTACTTTGGTCCTTTTGAAGTCCTCCGGTGCATCAACAATGTAGCCTACAAGCTGAGGTTGCCTGCCTCCCTCCACGTTCCCAACGTCTTCCACGTCTCTCTCCTGAAGCCAGTCATACTGAATCGTTTCCATCCTGCTCCCGGCTCTTTCCCTCCAAAAGTCAGTGCTGATAACATTTTCGAGGTGAAATGATATTCTAGCCTCCAAGAGGGTCAGGGGCAAGACGTTCTTCTTAATCAATTGGAAGGGGTTAGGCCCCGAGGAAAGGTCTTGGGAACCCCAGGAGAACATTAATGAGCCCCATATTCTTAAGAGGTTTTTGTCCAAGGGTGGAGGAGGTGGGTTTAAGAGACGGGGTACTGTTACCCCTCAGCTCACCGCCACCCGGCCCTGGTCTGCCGCCTGCGTCGCTGCCTCCACGCTGTCCTAGCCTTCCCCATCTTCTGCTCGCGCTCCTCATCGTGTTCCAGCATGAGCACTCTGGCACGCTCCTCCTCTGCTGCTGGCCGTACTCTCCTCTTACTCGCGCATGCACCTTAGGCCCCGACCCCGTGTGCACCTACCAGTCTTATCCCACTGAGTGACCTGACCAGGCAGCACTGCCTATCCAATGGAGGACAGTCACTGGGTATTTCAGACCGCCCTCCCTTAGGGGAGGCGCCTGATAATTGAGTTACATTTGTACTTAGGCCTGTCTTGCTGCTGCAAGGCTCTTCCCTGCTTGCTCGCAATTTAACCCTTTGTTTTTGTCCCTTCTCTTCCTGTGTCTGCTCCCCTCCGCCTGGTTCCTGTCTCTGCCTCCATGCCTCTCAGTCTGGTTCCCATCTCCATCTCCATTCCCCTCAGCCTGCTTCCCATCACCATCTCCGCTTCCCCAGCCTGGTTTCTGTCTCCGCCTCCGCCCCCTCAGTCTGGTTTCCGTCTCCACCTCCATCTCGTTCCTGACCCCTTCATACTTTCCCTGCTCTTTTCTGCCTTGTTCTTATCCTTTCCCTACCTCTCCGGCTCTTCTCCGTTTTACGTTTTTTCCTGAGCCGACCCTGGTCCTGGCTTCCGTGGTATTGTATTGTGAATATAAAAATGGCTATTTTGAGTCCATATTGAAATATACAGAATGCTTTCCGACCATTACATAGCTGCACTTCTGGTCAAAAATTTACAGACAGATATACAATGTTCATTGTGACCCAATCTTGAGAATTATTTGCTTATTACCTGAAACCTTTTCACCTCACAAACAGTTCTATGTCTATCTATGTTTGTTGTTTGTCATTATACAACATTAAGGATAACTAAAGGTACTGCCACACTAAACTATCCCGCTAGCGATCACGATAAAGACGCATACTAATGCGATCGCTAGCGGGATCGTTTTAATATCGCTAGTAGCGGCTTTATTTAGCGATGTCGTTAAGGACGCTATCGCGGTTAGCGATCTCCTTAACGACTTTAGCGGTACAAAATACCGCTAAATCGCTAAATAAAAGGTGCCACACTCAGCGATAATACTTACCCAGCGGGAGCGCCAACGATAAAATAGGGTCCGGAACGATGTCACCGACGAGCGAGATCACAGCAGGATCTCAGCAGGGAGCTCGTCGCTGACAGATGCCGCACACAACAACATTGCTAACGGGATCGCTAAATAGTGACGTTTTTTAGCGATCCCGTTAGCGATGTTGTTTAGTGTGGCATACCCTTTAGTCTCTGTCTGTGGTGGTTTTATCCAAATCTTTGTGGCTCTTATATTCTAAGGGTTTACAACCCATTGTCTGATGATTCTATGGTTCATCCTACCTTGAAAACTGGCCACTTGAAGGGTAGTATGAGAACAGAGTTAAACATAGTGCAAATCACTATATAAGGCCAGAGAAACATAACTAGGACAGAAGCAAAAACTTGGGTACCTGTGCGTGTACAGTGTTGATACCTGCATAATTGGGGACGCTCGTGCAGTGTTGTGAAATTCCCAGGGGCCCTCTGTCTTGGTGTTGCTTCTCTGAATTTCCAGGCGGATGATGTTTAAAAGCCTCTTGGTAATGGATGTTGTGAGTATATGTAATTAATAATTAAATGAATTTAATCGTTATATGAACTTAACCTTTGTATGTTAAAATATACAAAAGTGTACGCAATCATACTATTCCTTTAATTTTGTACTTTGAAATAAAATTGTGATACATCGCAAGTAGTAGCCATCTTAAAAGCCGTATCCGAACCTTAGTGTTAAAACTGGGCAATACAGGTACTAGAGGTTCCTGAGCTTGCTTCCTAATGATCCTTGTATAGGGGTTGGTAACATCTGGTTCACTGGCTCAGGGAGGTTCGGTATCATGGTCCAGTGGGTCCACTCTAGGTTCTCGCCACCTCCAGCGTAACACACACAAACTGATTACAAGCAAACAGATCACAGGTGATGATGTTACCTTAAGTAGACAAAAAACAAAAGACAAAAAAGACAAAAAAACCTGACTGGCACTTCCAGACTAATGTGAACTAGGTGCAAACCAAAGGGAGCTACCCCATGTAAAACATACAAAAAAGGCTCCACTCAAGCATACTGAAGCATGACAATATAGAAAACATGAAATTTTGAATAGCAATATGGCTTTGGAGTATAAGGAAAAATTTGAGACGCTTAGTATAAACATTTGACCAAACATTTTAAAGCCCACCAATAGAGTTGAGCATTCCGATACTGCAAATATCGGGTATCGGCCGATATTAGCTGTATCGGAATTCCGATTCCGAGTTCTGATATTTTCGTCTTATCGGATACCGGAATCGGGATGTCACTGTCACTGTCAGTGTCCGTCGGTCGGGTCTGTCAGAGTCAGCGGCACTTACCCGGCAGAAGATCTCCGGCGGTCACGTCCTGCACTGCTTCATGGCCGCAATCTTCTTTCCCCGGCGGTCACATGCAGTTTCTCGCGATAACTGCAGTGACTGCTGGGTAATCCCGGCCGTAAAGCAGTCAGTCCGATGACGTCACCGCCGGGGAAGCAGGTAATCAGCTGTGCTGCGTCGCGATGACAGGCTCTGCCTGTCATTGCGATGTAGCAGAGTTGGATCGTCGTGGGACAGTCGTTACTATGGACTGCGTCGGACAGGTGGTATACTGTTGGTTTGTTTTTTTTCTTTTTTTACAGGAGATCGATGGCGTCGCAGGAATGAGTGTATAATAAAATTAATGAAAACTGTGTTGTCTCTTTTATTTCATTAAAATACTTTTTTCTTGCTTTGTCTTTTTTTTATACATTTAATAACTTTGGGATTAATAATGGATCGGTGTCTTATTGACACCTCTCCATTATTAACCGGGCTTATTGTCACCGTGCAATCAACGGTGACAATAACCCCTTATTACCCCGCTTGCCACCGCTACAGGGCAAGTGGGAAGAGCCGGGTAAAGTGCCACAATTGGCACATCTTTTGATGCGCCAAATGTGGGGCTGCTGTAGCCTGGTATTATCAGGCTGTTGAGGGCCAAAATCCATGGGCCTTGACAGTCTTTTAATACTAGGACGCAGCAGTCTGCATTTTACTTGGCTGGTTAACAAAAATAGGGGGGATCCCCACGCCGTTTTTTTTTCGAGGGGATCCACTATTTTTGTTAACCAGCCAAACTAAGCAGACTGCTGTGGCCTGGTATTATCAGGCTGGCAAGGTCCATGGATATTGGATCCTTACCAGCCTGAAAAACCAGGCCTCAGCGGTCTGCTTCATCTGGCTGGTTAACAAAAATAGGGGGACCCCACGCCAATTTTTTTCGAGGGGATCCCCTATTTTTGTTAATCAGCCAAGATATGCAGACTGCTGTGGCCTGGTATTATCAGGCTGGCAAGGTCCATGGATCTTGGCTCCTTAACAGCCTGAAAATCCAGGCCTCAGCGGTCTGCTTCATCTGGCTGGTTAACAAAAATAGGGGGACCCACGCCAATTTTTTCGAGGGGATCCCCTATTTTTGTTAATCAGCCAAGATATGCAGACTGCTGTGGCCTGGTATTATCAGGCTGGCAAGGTCCATGGATCTTGGCTCCTTAACAGCCTGAAAATCCAGGCCTCAGCGGTCTGCTTCATCTGGCTGGTTAACAAAAATAGGGGGGACCCCACGCCAATTTTTTTCGAGGGGATCCCCTATTTTTGTTAATCAGCCAAGATATGCAGACTGCTGTGGCCTGGTATTATCAGGCTGGCAAGGTCCATGGATCTTGGATCCTTAACAGCCTGAAAATCCAGGCCTCAGCGGTCTGCTTCATCTGGCTGGTTAACAAAAATAGGGGGGACCCCACGCCAATTTTTTTTTCGAAGGGAACCCCTATTTTTGTTAATCAGTTCCCTCTGACGTCACTGATTGTGTCCCATGGCTGACTGAAGTGAAAGTGGAAAGCAATCAATTAAGCTTTCCACTTAAGGGCCCGTCTCACATAGCGATATCGCTACCGAGATCGCTGCTGAGTCACTAGTTTTGTGACGCAGCAGCGAGCTCACCAGCGATATCGCTGTGTGTGACATTCAGCGACGATCAGCCCCCCTGCCGGGTATCGCTGATCGTCGCTGAAATGTCAGGACCTTTTTTTGATCGCTGGTTTCCCGCTGACAGGCACGCATCGCTGCGTGTGACAGGCGGGAGACCAGCGATCCGCTGGTAACCAAGGTACACAGCGGTTTCCAGGCGCGGGGCTGTGCCTAGAAACCCGCTGTGTACCTTGGATACCAGCGCCCTGATGCAGGGAGCTGGTATCCAAGGTACACAGCGGGTTTTCCAAGCGCTGCGCGGTGCCTGGAAACCCGCTGTGTACCTTGGTTACCAGCGGATCGCTGGTCTCCCGCCTGTCACACGCAGCGATGCGTGCCTGTCAGAGGGAAACCAGCGATCAAAAAAAGGTCCTGACATTTCTGCGACGATCAGCGATACCCGGCAGGGGGGCTGATCGTCGCTGAATGTCACACACAGCGATATCGCTGGTGAGCTCGCTGCTGCGTCACAAAACTAGTGACTCAGCAGCGATCTCGGTAGCGATATCGCTATGTGAGACGGGCCCTTAAGCGATGTTACCCGCAGTGTCGCTGTCCCAGATCGCTGCCTGAGCTGCCTGTTTGGCAGCTCAGCAGCGATCATGTAGCGATACACCAGCGATCCTGACAAGTGCATATCGTTGTCGGGATCGCTGGTGTATCGTTATGTGACACCCAGCCTTTACTCTCCTGTCAGGCAGGAGAGGAACTCATTCATTTGGGGTTTACTGTGAGGCTGCAGCATTAGCTGCGGTCCCTGCAGTAAACATTAACCCTTTCTGAAGGATTACACCGTGGGACCTGACTGTGCATGGGATAGGTAAGAATAATTTTGCTTTTTTATTTTATTTTTATTACAGGAAATGGTTTTTGCAGTAAAATAAAAGATGGTCAAAAACATGTGTCTTTATTTCATTAAAATGATTTTTAATTAAAGTGTGTGTGTTTTATTTTTATTTCATGCAATAGGATTAATAATTGATAGTTGTCTAATTGACAGCTCTCAATTATTAACCTGGCTTAAGGTCACCTTTCAATAGCAAGGTGGCTTTAACCCCATATTAACCCATTCGCCACCGCTACAGGGCAATGGGAATAGACGGGCAAAGTGCCAGAAAGGGCGAATCTAATTATAGATTTGTCTTTCCTGGGGTGTCTGGGGGCAGATGTTAGTAGCCGGGGGGGGGCAAAAATAATGGTCCCTCTCTGGGCTATTATTATCTGCCCCCACTCACTGGCTTTGTCTGTCTGGTTGCGAAAATAGGGCGGGAGCCCACGCATTTTTTTTCAGCAATTTTACACCTCATATATATATATATACATGTCATTGAATTTGTGACACATATATATATATATATTTATATTTGTAGTTCATACACTTCTACATAGTATAATAGCCGCTAATTCAATTGCCGGCTTTTGTGAAAATGCAGAACCCGACATGAAATGACACTTGGTGTACATAGGGTTAACCATGTCTTTTCATGTCCTTTGCTATCTAATTTGCACAAACAATTAAATCAGACTATGTGTGCAAAATTTCACACCTGTAGGGGTTAATTAAAGGTGTAAATTCGTAGCAAAAAAGTCCGTTTTTTTTACAACGAATTTACACCTTTAATTAACCCCTACAGGTGTGAAATTTTGCACACATAGTCTGATTTAATTGTTTGTGCAAATCAGATAGCAAACGACATGAAAAGACATGGTTAACCCTATGTACACCAAGTGTCATTTCATGTCGGGTGCTTCTGTCTTTTCACTGAAGCCGGCTTTACCCGGCAATTGAATCAAAGGATATTTTACTATGTAGAAGTGTATAAACTATACATATATGTATATATATATGTCACAATGACATGTATATATATATATATGTATTCTATGTGTGTATATTTAGTGTTTACAAGGAAAGAATGGGGTTTTTTTAGTTGCGATATTTTGTTCCCATAGACTTACATGGGACTTCCGGTATCGGTATCGGGTATCGCCGATATTTTAGTGACATCGGCGATACCATTCCGATTCCGATACTTTAGGATATCGGAAAGTATCGCTCAACTCTACCCACCAACCATCATCAAGGTGGTCTCAATTCTGGTGAGTCCCTGACCTAATGTGAACATACCTCTATTAGGCTGATATCTGAATTTCTGGGTGAATATGCACCTCTGTCAGTAATGCCTGCATTTATGGGTAAAGTAGGGACCTGGTGTAATTAAAATCACCACCTGGTGGGGGCGGAGTGCTCGGTCAGTAAGCTAACATTCAAAAGACAAAAAAACCTGACGGCACTTCCAGACTAATGTGAACTAGGTGCAAACCAAAGGGAGCTACCCCCATGTAAAACATACAAAAAAGGCTGCACTCAAGCATACTGAAGCATGACAATATAGAAAACATGAAATTTTGAATAGCAATATGGCTTTGGAGTATAAGGAAAAATTTGAGACGCTTAGTATAAACATTTGGCCAAACATTTTAAAGCCCACCAACCATCGTCAAGGTGGTCTCAATTCTGGTGAGTCCCTGACCTAATGTGAACATACCTCTATTAGGCTGATATCTGAATTTCTGGGTGAATATGCACCTCTGTCAGTAATGCCTGCATTTATGGGTAAAGTAGGGACCTGGTGTAATTAAAATCACCACCTGGTGGGGGCGGAGTGCTCGGTCAGTAAGCTAACATTCAAAAGACAAAAAAACCTGACTAGCACTTCCAGACTAATGTGAACTAGGTGCAAACCAAAGGGAGCTACCCCATGTAAAACATACAAAAAAGGCTGCACTCAAGCATACTGAAGCATGACAATATAGAAAACATGAAATTTTAAATAGCAATATGGCTTTGGAGTATAAGGAAAAATTTGAGATGCTTAGTATAAAATTTGGCCAAATATTATTTGCCCACCAACCATCGTGAAGGTGGTCTCAAGTCTGATGGGTCCCTAAACTGTGTGAATACCTCTCTAGGCTGATATCTGAATTCCTGGGTGAATGTGGACACCTCTGTCAGCAATGCCTGCATTTATGGGTTAGTAGGAACCTGCTGTAATTAAAACCACCACCTGGTGGAGACAGAGTGGTCGGTCAGTAAGCTAACATTCAAAAGACAAAAAAACCTGACTGGCACATCCAGACTAATGTGAACAGGTGCAAACCAAGAGGAACTACCCCCATACACAACATACGAAAAAAGGTTGCACTCTATCATACTAAAGCATGTCAATATAGAATATGTAAAATTAGTGGGCACACACGAGCTTGTCTTGGATTGGCTTTCTGGTGAAATTCTACTGTGGGGACATCCTTGTCAAGAGAGATGTTTGGGGTCTGTCCGCCCTGTGGCTCTCTCTCAACCCTCTACTGGTCCTGCACGACTGCCTTCCGCTTATTGGTCTTTTCGGACATTTTTGACAAGAAAGAGGCGGAGGTCCTTCCACCACATCGGCCCTATGACTGCCCAGTTGAGCTACGGCCGGGAACCACTCCGCCTAGGGGTCGAATATATCCACTCTCTCCGGCCGAGATATCTGCCATGTCCGAGTATGTCTGAGAGAACCTTGCAAAAGGATTTATTCGAAAATCCTCCTCGCCCGCAGGTGCTGGATTTTTCTTTGTAAAAAAGAAGGATGGCTCTCTCCGGCCATGCATCGATTATAGAGGCCTGAATGACATCACGATAAAGAATAAGTACCCTCTGCCACTCATCAATGAGCTCTTTGATCGCCTGAGAGGGGCTCGGATCTTCTCTAAGTTAGACTTACGGGGAGCCTACAACCTCATTCGTATCCGCGCTGAAAACGAGTGGAAGACTGCTTTTAACACTCGGGATGGACACTACGAAAATCTCGTCATGCCCTTCAGTCTGTGTAACGCTCCCTCGGTTTTTCAAGAGTTTGTCAACTACATATTCCGGGACCTGCTATACTCTTGCGTTGTGGTCTACCTTGATGACATCCTCGTCTTCTCTCTGGACTTATTGTCTCACAGGAGGAGTGTCCGTCTGGTGCTGCAGGGTCTGCGGGAGAACCGTCTCTACGCTAAGATGGAGAAGTGCATCTTCGAGCAGTCTTCTTTGCCCTTTTTGGGATATATCGTCTCTGAGTCTGGGCTGGAGATGGATCCTGAAAAGTTGTCTGCGATCTTTCAGTGGCCACGTCCAGTAGTGGTTAAGGCTATCCAACGCTTTCCTCGGATTTGCCAATTACTACCGACAGTTTATCCCTCAATTCTCGTCTGTAACCAAGCCAATCTCGTGTATCACTCTGAAAGGGGTCAGTCCCACAACTTGGTCTCCGGAGGCCGAAGATGCCTTTCTAAGCTTAAAGCAAGCTTTTGCAGCTGCACCTGTGTTACATCGGCCTAATGCGAACAGACCATTTGTTCTGGAGGTGGATGCATCTTCCATCGGGGCTGGCGCAGTACTGTCTCAAAGGTCTTCTTCTGGTCAGTTGGTCACTTGCGGGTACTTTTCTAAGGCCTTCTCCCCGGTGGAGAGCAACTATTCTATCGGGGATCGAGAACTGTTGGCCATAAGAATGGCTTTGGAGGAGTGGCTCTATCTACTGGAGGGGGCTATATCCACAGCCTTGTGTGGTCTCTTGGAAGTTAAGTTGGATTTCTCTTCGGCATACCACCCTCAAACCAACGGCCAAGTGGAGCGTGTGAATCAGGTGTTGGCATCCTATCTATGTCATTTCTCCAACTCACATCAAGATGACTGGTCCTGCCTTCTTCCGTGGGCCGAGTTCGCATATAATAATCACCTCAATGAATCCTCAGCCAAGTCTCCATTTTTTGTTGTTTTTGGCATGCATCCCGGTATTACTCTGCCAGTCTCTGCCACCTCTGGGGTGCCTGCAGCCGATTCTGTAACCTTGGAATTCTCCAGAATTTGGCAAGAGACTAAGGAGGCGCTCAAGAGAGCTGAAGAATGAATGAAAAGGTATGTCGATAAGAGGCACCTAGATGCCCCAACCTATCTTCCGGGAGAGAAGGTTTGGCTCTCGTCTAAATATATTAGATTGAAGATGCCCTCTTACAAATTAGGACCTTGTTACTTTGGTCCTTTTGAAGTCCTCCGGTGCATCAACAATGTAGCCTACAAGTTGAGGTTGCCTGCCTCCCTCCACGTTCCCAACGTCTTCCACGTCTCTCTCCTGAAGCCAGTCATACTGAATCGTTTCCATCCTGCTCCCGGCTCTTTCCCTCCAAAAGTCAGTGCTGATAACATTTTCGAGGTGAAATGATATTCTAGCCTCCAAGAGGGTCAGGGGGAAGACGTTCTTCTTAATCAATTGGAAGGGGTTAGGCCCCGAGGAAAGGTCTTGGGAACCCCAGGAGAACATTAATGAGCCCCATATTCTTAAGAGGTTTTTGTTCAAGGGTGGAGGAGGTGGGTTTAAGAGACGGGGTACTGTTACCCCTCAGCTCACCGCCACCCGGCCCTGGTCTGCCGCCTGCGTCGCTGCCTCCACGCTGTCCTAGCCTTCCCCATCTTCTGCTCGCGCTCCTCATCGTGTTCCAGCATGAGCACTCTGGCACGCTCCTCCTCTGCTGCTGGCCGTACTCTCCTCTTACTCGCGCATGCACCTTAGGCCCCGACCCCGTGTGCACCTACCAGTCTTATCCCACTGAGTGACCTGACCAGGCAGCACTGCCTATCCAATGGAGGACAGGCACTGGGTATTTCAGACCGCCCTCCCTTAGGGGAGGCGCCTGATAATTGAGTTACATTTGTACTTAGGCCTGTCTTGCTGCTGCAAGGCTCTTCCCTGCTTGCTCGCAATTTAACCCTTTGTTTTTGTCCCTTCTCTTCCTGTGTCTGCTCCCCTCCGCCTGGTTCCCGTCTCTGCCTCCATGCCTCTCAGTCTGGTTCCCATCTCCATCTCCATTCCCCTCAGCCTGCTTCCCATCACCATCTCCGCTTCCCCAGCCTGGTTTCTGTCTCCGCCTCCGCCCCCTCAGTCTGGTTTCCGTCTCCACCTCCATCTCGTTCCTGACCCCTTCATACTTTCCCTGCTCTTTTCTGCCTTGTTCTTATCCTTTCCCTACCTCTCCGGCTCTTCTCCGTTTTACGTTTTTTCCTGAGCCGACCCCTGGTCCTGGCTTCCGTGGTATTGTATTGTGAATATAAAAATGGCTATTTTGAGTCCATATTGAAATATACAGAATGCTTTCCGACCATTACATAGCTGCACTTCTGGTCAAAAATTTACAGACAGATAGACAATGTTCATTGTGACCCAATCTTGAGAATTATTTGCTTATTACCTGAAACCTTTTCACCTCACAAACAGTTCTATGTCTATCTATGTTTGTTGTTTGTCATTATACAACATTAAGGATAACTAAAGGTACTGCCACACTAAACTATCCCGCTAGCGATCACGATAAAGACGCATACTAATGCGATCGCTAGCGGGATCGTTTTAATATCGCTAGTAGCGGCTTTATTTAGCGATGTCGTTAAGGACGCTATCGCGGTTAGCGATCTCCTTAACGACTTTAGCGGTACAAAATACCGCTAAATCGCTAAATAAAAGGTGCCACACTCAGCGATAATACTTACCCAGCGGGAGCGCCAACGATAAAATAGGGTCCGGAACGATGTCAGCGACGAGCGAGATCACAGCAGGATCTCAGCAGGGAGCTCGTCGCTGACAGATGCCGCACACAACAACATCGCTAACGGGATCGCTAAATAGTGACGTTTTTTAGCGATCCCGTTAGCGATGTTGTTTAGTGTGGCATACCCTTTAGTCTCTGTCTGTGGTGGTTTTATCCAAATCTTTGTGGCTCTTATATTCTAAGGGTTTACAACCCATTGTCTGATGATTCTATGGTTCATCCTACCTTGAAAACTGGCCACTTGAAGGGTAGTATGAGAACAGAGTTAAACATAGTGCAAATCACTATATAAGGCCAGAGAAACATAACTAGGACAGAAGCAAAAACTTGGGTACCTGTGCGTGTACAGTGTTGATACCTGCATAATTGGGGACGCTCGTGCAGTGTTGTGAAATTCCCAGGGGCCCTCTGTCTTGGTGTTGCTTCTCTGAATTTCCAGGCGGATGATGTTTAAAAGCCTCTTGGTAATGGATGTTGTGAGTACAGTCATGGCCAAAAGTTTTGAGAATGACACAAATTTTAATTTTTACAAAGTCTACTGCTTCACTTTTTCTAATGGCAATTTGCATATACTCCAGAATGTTATAAAGAGTGATAAGCTTAACTGCAATTACTTGCAAAGTCAATATTTGGCTAGAAAATGAACTTTATCCTCCAAAACACATTTCAACATCATTGCAGCCCTGCCTTAAAAGGACCAGCTAACCTCTTTTCAGTGATTGCTCCATTAACACAGGTGTGGGTGTTGATGAGGACATGGCTGGAGATCAATCTGTCATGATTAAATAAGAATGACACCACTGGACACTCTAAAAGGAGGCTGGTGCTTGGCATCATTGTTTCTCTTCTGTTAACCATGGTTATCTCTAAAGAAACACGTGCAGTCATCATTGCAATGCACAAAAATGGCCTAACAGGGAAGAGTATCGCAGCTAGAAAGATTGCACCTCAGTCAACAATCTATCGCATCATCAAGAACTTCAAGGGGAGCGGTTCCATTGTTGCCAAAAAGGCTTCAGGGCGCCCAAGAAAGACCAGCAAGCGCCAGGACCGTCTCTTAAAAGTGTTTCAGCTGCGGGATCGGGCTACCAGCAGTGCAGAGCTTGCTCAGGAATGGCAGCAGGCAGGTGTGAGTGCATCTGCACTCACTGTGAGGCGGAGACTCTTGGAGCAAGGCCTGGTCTCAAGGAGGGCAGCAAAGAAGCCACTTCTCTCCAGAAAAAACATCATGGACAGACTGATATTCTGCAAAAGGTAGAGGCAGTGGACTGCTGAGGACTGGGGTAAAGTTATTTTCTCTGATGAATCCCCTTTTCGATTGTTTGGGACATCTGGAAAACGCCTCATTCGGAGAAGACAAGGTGAGCGCTACCACCAGTCTTGTCTCATGCCAACTGTTAAGCATCCTGAAACCATTCATGTGTGGGGTTGCTTCTCAGCCAAGGGAATCGGCTCTCTCACAGTCTTGCCTAAAAACACAGCCATGAATAAAGAATGGTACCAGAATGTCCTTCAAGAGCAACTTCTCCCAACCCTCCAAGAGCAGTTTGGCGATCAACAATGCCTTTTCCAGCATGATGGAGCACCTTGCTATAAAGCAAAGGTGATAACTAAATGGCTCAGGGAACAAAACATAGAGATTTTGGGTCCATGGCCTGGAAACTCCCCAGATCTTAATCCCATTGAGAACTTGTGGTCAATCATCAAGAGACGGGTGGACAAACAAAAACCTAAAAATTCTGACAAAATGAAATCATTGATTGTGCAAGAATGGACTGCTATCAGTCAGGATTTGGTCCAGAAGTTGATTAAGAGCATGCCAGGGAGAATTGCAGAGGTCCTGAAGAAGAAGGGTCAACATTGCAAATATTGACTTGCTGCATTAACTCATTCTAACTGTCAATATAAGCTTTTGTTACTCATATGTTTGCAATTATATTTTTGTCTGTGATAAAAACATCTGTCAAAAACACACATAAAAACCAGAGGGCAGCAGATCATGTGAAAATATAATATTTGTGTCATTCTCAAAACTTTTGGCCATGACTGTATATGTAATTAATAATTAAATGAATTTAATTGTTATATGAACTTAACCTTTGTATGTTAAAATATACAAAAGTGTACGCAATCATACTATTCCTTTAATTTTGTACTTTGAAATAAAATTGTGATACATCGCAAGTAGTGGCCATCTTAAAAGCCGTATCCGAACCTTAGTGTTAAAACTGGGCAATACAGGTACTAGAGGTTCCTGAGCTTGCTTCCTAATGATCCTTGTATAGGGGTTGGTAACATCTGGTTCACTCGCTCAGGGGAGGTTCGGTATCATGGTCCAGTGGGTCCACTCTAGGTTCTCGCCACCTCCAGCGTAACACACACAAACTGATTACAAGCAAACAGATCACAGGTGATGATGTTACCTTAAGTAGACAAAAAACAAAAGACAAAAAAGACAAAAAAACCTGACTGGCACTTCCAGACTAATGTGAACTAGGTGCAAACCAAAGGGAGCTACCCCCATGTAAAACATACAAAAAAGGCTGCACTCAAGCATACTGAAGCATGACAATATAGAAAACATGAAATTTTGAATAGCAATATGGCTTTGGAGTATAAGGAAAAATTTGAGACGCTTAGTATAAACATTTGGCCAAACATTTTAAAGCCCACCAACCATCGTCAAGGTGGTCTCAATTCTGGTGAGTCCCTGACCTAATGTGAACATACCTCTATTAGGCTGATATCTGAATTTCTGGGTGAATATGCACCTCTGTCAGTAATGCCTGCATTTATGGGTAAAGTAGGGACCTGGTGTAATTAAAATCACCACCTGGTGGGGGCGGAGTGCTCGGTCAGTAAGCTAACATTCAAAAGACAAAAAAACCTGACTGGCACTTCCAGACTAATGTGAACTAGGTGCAAACCAAAGGGAGCTACCCCCATGTAAAACATACAAAAAAGGCTGCACTCAAGCATACTGAAGCATGACAATATAGAAAACATGAAATTTTGAATAGCAATATGGCTTTGGAGTATAAGGAAAAATTTGAGACGCTTAGTATAAACATTTGGCCAAACATTTTAAAGCCCACCAACCATCGTCAAGGTGGTCTCAATTCTGGTGAGTCCCTGACCTAATGTGAACATACCTCTATTAGGCTGATATCTGAATTTCTGGGTGAATATGCACCTCTGTCAGTAATGCCTGCATTTATGGGTAAAGTAGGGACCTGGTGTAATTAAAATCACCACCTGGTGGGGCGGAGTGCTCGGTCAGTAAGCTAACATTCAAAAGACAAAAAAACCTGACTAGCACTTCCAGACTAATGTGAACTAGGTGCAAACCAAAGGGAGCTACCCCCATGTAAAACATACAAAAAAGGCTGCACTCAAGCATACTGAAGCATGACAATATAGAAAACATGAAATTTTAAATAGCAATATGGCTTTGGAGTATAAGGAAAAATTTGAGATGCTTAGTATAAAATTTGGCCAAATATTATTTGCCCACCAACCATCGTGAAGGTGGTCTCAAGTCTGATGGGTCCCTAAACTGTGTGAATACCTCTCTAGGCTGATATCTGAATTCCTGGGTGAATGTGGACACCTCTGTCAGCAATGCCTGCATTTATGGGTTAGTAGGAACCTGCTGTAATTAAAACCACCACCTGGTGGAGACAGAGTGGTCGGTCAGTAAGCTAACATTCAAAAGACAAAAAAACCTGACTGGCACATCCAGACTAATGTGAACAGGTGCAAACCAAGAGGAACTACCCCCATACACAACATACGAAAAAAGGTTGCACTCTATCATACTAAAGCATGTCAATATAGAATATGTAAAATTAGTGGGCACACACGAGCTTGTCTTGGATTGGCTTTCTGGTGAAATTCTACTGTGGGGACATCCTTGTCAAGAGAGATGTTTGGGGTCTGTCCGCCCTGTGGCTCTCTCTCAACCCTCTACTGGTCCTGCACGACTGCCTTCCGCTTATTGGTCTTTTCGGACATTTTTGACAAGAAAGAGGCGGAGGTCCTTCCACCACATCGGCCCTATGACTGCCCAGTTGAGCTACGGCCGGGAACCACTCCGCCTAGGGGTCGAATATATCCACTCTCTCCGGCCGAGATATCTGCCATGTCCGAGTATGTCTGAGAGAACCTTGCAAAAGGATTTATTCGAAAATCCTCCTCGCCCGCAGGTGCTGGATTTTTCTTTGTAAAAAAGAAGGATGGCTCTCTCCGGCCATGCATCGATTATAGAGGCCTGAATGACATCACGATAAAGAATAAGTACCCTCTGCCACTCATCAATGAGCTCTTTGATCGCCTGAGAGGGGCTCGGATCTTCTCTAAGTTAGACTTACGGGGAGCCTACAACCTCATTCGTATCCGCGCTGAAAACGAGTGGAAGACTGCTTTTAACACTCGGGATGGACACTACGAAAATCTCGTCATGCCCTTCAGTCTGTGTAACGCTCCCTCGGTTTTTCAAGAGTTTGTCAACTACATATTCTGGGACCTGCTATACTCTTGCGTTGTGGTCTACCTTGATGACATCCTCGTCTTCTCTCTGGACTTATTGTCTCACAGGAGGAGTGTCCGTCTGGTGCTGCAGGTCTGCGGGAGAACCGTCTCTACGCTAAGATGGAGAAGTGCATCTTCGAGCAGTCTTCTTTGCCCTTTTTGGGATATATCGTCTCTGAGTCTGGGCTGGAGATGGATCCTGAAAAGTTGTCTGCGATCTTTCAGTGGCCACGTCCAGTAGTGGTTAAGGCTATCCAACGCTTCCTCGGATTTGCCAATTACTACCGACAGTTTATCCCTCAATTCTCGTCTGTAACCAAGCCAATCTCGTGTATCACTCTGAAAGGGGTCAGTCCCACAACTTGGTCTCCGGAGGCCGAAGATGCCTTTCTAAGCTTAAAGCAAGCTTTTGCAGCTGCACCTGTGTTACATCGCCTAATGCGAACAGACCATTTGTTCTGGAGGTGGATGCATCTTCCATCGGGGCTGGCGCAGTACTGTCTCAAAGGTCTTCTTCTGGTCAGTTGGTCACTTGCGGGTACTTTTCTAAGGCCTTCTCCCCGGTGGAGAGCAACTATTCTATCGGGGATCGAGAACTGTTGGCCATAAGAATGGCTTTGGAGGAGTGGCTCTATCTACTGGAGGGGGCTATATCCACAGCCTTGTGTGGTCTCTTGGAAGTTAAGTTGGATTTCTCTTCGGCATACCACCCTCAAACCAACGGCCAAGTGGAGCGTGTGAATCAGGTGTTGGCATCCTATCTATGTCATTTCTCCAACTCACATCAAGATGACTGGTCCTGCCTTCTTCCGTGGGCCGAGTTCGCATATAATAATCACCTCAATGAATCCTCAGCCAAGTCTCCATTTTTTGTTGTTTTTGGCATGCATCCCGGTATTACTCTGCCAGTCTCTGCCACCTCTGGGGTGCCTGCAGCCGATTCTGTAACCTTGGGATTCTCCAGAATTTGGCAAGAGACTAAGGAGGCGCTCAAGAGAGCTGAAGAATGAATGAAAAGGTATGTCGATAAGAGGCACCTAGATGCCCCAACCTATCTTCCGGGAGAGAAGGTTTGGCTCTCGTCTAAATATATTAGATTGAAGATGCCCTCTTACAAATTAGGACCTTGTTACTTTGGTCCTTTTGAAGTCCTCCGGTGCATCAACAATGTAGCCTACAAGCTGAGGTTGCCTGCCTCCCTCCACGTTCCCAACGTCTTCCACGTCTCTCTCCTGAAGCCAGTCATACTGAATCGTTTCCATCCTGCTCCCGGCTCTTTCCCTCCAAAAGTCAGTGCTGATAACATTTTCGAGGTGAAATGATATTCTAGCCTCCAAGAGGGTCAGGGGCAAGACGTTCTTCTTAATCAATTGGAAGGGGTTAGGCCCCGAGGAAAGGTCTTGGGAACCCCAGGAGAACATTAATGAGCCCCATATTCTTAAGAGGTTTTTGTCCAAGGGTGGAGGAGGTGGGTTTAAGAGACGGGGTACTGTTACCCCTCAGCTCACCGCCACCCGGCCCTGGTCTGCCGCCTGCGTCGCTGCCTCCACGCTGTCCTAGCCTTCCCCATCTTCTGCTCGCGCTCCTCATCGTGTTCCAGCATGAGCACTCTGGCACGCTCCTCCTCTGCTGCTGGCCGTACTCTCCTCTTACTCGCGCATGCACCTTAGGCCCCGACCCCGTGTGCACCTACCAGTCTTATCCCACTGAGTGACCTGACCAGGCAGCACTGCCTATCCAATGAGGACAGGCACTGGGTATTTCAGACCGCCCTCCCTTAGGGGAGGCGCCTGATAATTGAGTTACATTTGTACTTAGGCCTGTCTTGCTGCTGCAAGGCTCTTCCCTGCTTGCTCGCAATTTAACCCTTTGTTTTTGTCCCTTCTCTTCCTGTGTCTGCTCCCCTCCGCCTGGTTCCCGTCTCTGCCTCCATGCCTCTCAGTCTGGTTCCCATCTCCACTCCATTCCCCTCAGCCTGCTTCCCATCACCATCTCCGCTTCCCCAGCCTGGTTTCTGTCTCCGCCTCCGCCCCCTCAGTCTGGTTTCCGTCTCCACCTCCATCTCGTTCCTGACCCCTTCATACTTTCCCTGCTCTTTTCTGCCTTGTTCTTATCCTTTCCCTACCTCTCCGGCTCTTCTCCGTTTTACGTTTTTTCCTGAGCCGACCCCTGGTCCTGGCTTCCGTGGTATTGTATTGTGAATATAAAAATGGCTATTTTGAGTCCATATTGAAATATACAGAATGCTTTCCGACCATTACATAGCTGCACTTCTGGTCAAAAATTTACAGACAGATAGACAATGTTCATTGTGACCCAATCTTGAGAATTATTTGCTTATTACCTGAAACCTTTTCACCTCACAAACAGTTCTATGTCTATCTATGTTTGTTGTTTGTCATTATACAACATTAAGGATAACTAAAGGTATTGCCACACTAAACTATCCCGCTAGCGATCACGATAAAGACGCATACTAATGCGATCGCTAGCGGGATCGTTTTAATATCGCTAGTAGCGGCTTTATTTAGCGATGTCGTTAAGGACGCTATCGCGGTTAGCGATCTCCTTAACGACTTTAGCGGTACAAAATACCGCTAAATCGCTAAATAAAAGGTGCCACACTCAGCGATAATACTTACCCAGCGGGAGCGCCAACGATAAAATAGGGTCCGGAACGATGTCACCGACGAGCGAGATCACAGCAGGATCTCAGCAGGGAGCTCGTCGCTGACAGATGCCGCACACAACAACATCGCTAACGGGATCGCTAAATAGTGACGTTTTTTAGCGATCCCGTTAGCGATGTTGTTTAGTGTGGCATACCCTTTAGTCTCTGTCTGTGGTGGTTTTATCCAAATCTTTGTGGCTCTTATATTCTAAGGGTTTACAACCCATTGTCTGATGATTCTATGGTTCATCCTACCTTGAAAACTGGCCACTTGAAGGGTAGTATGAGAACAGAGTTAAACATAGTGCAAATCACTATATAAGGCCAGAGAAACATAACTAGGACAGAAGCAAAAACTTGGGTACCTGTGCGTGTACAGTGTTGATACCTGCATAATTGGGGACGCTCGTGCAGTGTTGTGAAATTCCCAGGGGCCCTCTGTCTTGGTGTTGCTTCTCTGAATTTCCAGGCGGATGATGTTTAAAAGCCTCTTGGTAATGGATGTTGTGAGTATATGTAATTAATAATTAAATGAATTTAATCGTTATATGAACTTAACCTTTATATGTTAAAATATACAAAAGTGTACGCAATCATACTATTCCTTTAATTTTGTACTTTGAAATAAAATTGTGATACATCGCAAGTAGTAGCCATCTTAAAAGCCGTATCCGAACCTTAGTGTTAAAACTGGGCAATACAGGTACTAGAGGTTCCTGAGCTTGCTTCCTAATGATCCTTGTATAGGGTTGGTAACATCTGGTTCACTCGCTCAGGGGAGGTTCGGTATCATGGTCCAGTGGGTCCACTCTAGGTTCTCGCCACCTCCAGCGTAACACACACAAACTGATTACAAGCAAACAGATCACAGGTGATGATGTTACCTTAAGTAGACAAAAAACAAAAGACAAAAAAGACAAAAAAACCTGACTGGCACTTCCAGACTAATGTGAACTAGGTGCAAACCAAAGGGAGCTACCCCCATGTAAAACATACAAAAAAGGCTGCACTCAAGCATACTGAAGCATGACAATATAGAAAACATGAAATTTTGAATAGCAATATGGCTTTGGAGTATAAGGAAAAATTTGAGACGCTTAGTATAAACATTTGGCCAAACATTTTAAAGCCCACCAACCATCGTCAAGGTGGTCTCAATTCTGGTGAGTCCCTGACCTAATGTGAACATACCTCTATTAGGCTGATATCTGAATTTCTGGGTGAATATGCACCTCTGTCAGTAATGCCTGCATTTATGGGTAAAGTAGGGACCTGGTGTAATTAAAATCACCACCTGGTGGGGGCGGAGTGCTCGGTCAGTAAGCTAACATTCAAAAGACAAAAAAACCTGACTGGCACTTCCAGACTAATGTGAACTAGGTGCAAACCAATGTTCACATTAGGTCAGGGACTCACCAGAATTGAGACCACCTTGACGATGGTTGGTGGGCTTTAAAATGTTTGGCCAAATGTTTATACTAAGCATCTCAAATTTTTCCTTATACTCCAAAGCCATATTGCTATTTAAAATTTCATGTTTTCTATATTGTCATGCTTCAGTATGCTTGAGTGCAGCCTTTTTTGTATGTTTTACATGGGGGTAGCTCCCTTTGGTTTGCACCTAGTTCACATTAGTCTGGAAGTGCTAATCAGGTTTTTTTGTCTTTTGAATGTTAGCTTACTGACCAAGCACTCCGCCCCCACCAGGTGGTGATTTTAATTACACCAGGTCCCTACTTTACCCATAAATGCAGGCATTACTGACAGAGGTGCATATTCACCCAGAAATTCAGATATCAGCCTAATAGAGGTATGTTCACATTAGGTCAGGGACTCACCAGAATTGAGACCACCTTGACGATGGTTGGTGGGCTTTAAAATGTTTGGCCAAATGTTTATACTAAGCGTCTCAAATTTTTCCTTATACTCCAAAGCCATATTGCTATTCAAAATTTCATGTTTTCTATATTGTCATGCTTCAGTATGCTTGAGTGCAGCCTTTTTTGTATGTTTTACATGGGGGTAGCTCCCTTTGGTTTGCACCTAGTTCACATTAGTCTGGAAGTGCCAGTCAGGTTTTTTTGTCTTTTGAATGTTAGCTTACTGACCGAGCACTCCGCCCCCACCAGGTGGTGATTTTAATTACACCAGGTCCCTACTTTACCCATAAATGCAGGCATTACTGACAGAGGTGCATATTCACCCAGAAATTCAGATATCAGCCTAATAGAGGTATGTTCACATTAGGTCAGGGACTCATCAGAATTGAGACCACCTTGACGATGGTTGGTGGCTTTAAAATGTTTGGCCAAATGTTTATACTAAGCGTCTCAAATTTTTCCTTATACTCCAAAGCCATATTGCTATTCAAAATTTCATGTTTTCTATATTGTCATGCTTCAGTATGCTTGAGTGCAGCCTTTTTTGTATGTTTTACATGGGGGTAGCTCCCTTTGGTTTGCACCTAGTTCACATTAGTCTGGAAGTGCCAGTCAGGTTTTTTTGTCTTTTGAATGTTAGCTTACTGACCGAGCAATCCGCCCCCACCAGGTGGTGATTTTAATTACACCAGGCCCCTACTTTACCCATAAATGCAGGCATTACTGACAGAGATGCATATTCACCCAGAAATTCAGATATCAGCCTAATAGAGGTATGTTCACATTAGGTCAGGGACTCACCAGAATTGAGACCACCTTGACGATGGTTGGTGGGCTTTAAAATGTTTGGTCAAATGTTTATACTAAGCGTCTCAAATTTTTCCTTATACTCCAAAGCCATATTGCTATTTAAAATTTCATGTTTTCTATATTGTCATGCTTCAGTATGCTTGAGTGCAGCCTTTTTTGTATGTTTTACATGGGGGTGGCTCCCTTTGGTTTGCACCTAGTTCACATTAGTCTGGAAGTGCCAGTCAGGTTTTTTTGTCTTTTGAATGTTAGCTTACTGACCGAGCACTCCGCCCCCACCAGGTGGTGATTTTAATTACACCAGGTCCCTACTTTACCCATAAATGCAGGCATTACTGACAGAGGTGCATATTCACCCAGAAATTCAGATATCAGCCTAATAGAGGTATGTTCACATTAGGTCAGGGACTCACCAGAATTGAGACCACCTTGACGATGGTTGGTGGGCTTTAAAATGTTTGGCCAAATGTTTATACTAAGCGTCTCAAATTTTTCCTTATACTCCAAAGCCATATTGCTATTCAAAATTTCATGTTTTCTATATTGTCATGCTTCAGTATGCTTGAGTGCAGCCTTTTTTGTATGTTTTACATGGGGGTGCTCCCTTTGGTTTGCACCTAGTTCACATTAGTCTGGAAGTGCCAGTCAGGTTTTTTTGTCTTTTGAATGTTAGCTTACTGACCGAGCACTCCGCCCCCACCAGGTGGTGATTTTAATTACACAGGTCCCTACTTTACCCATAAATGCAGGCATTACTGACAGAGTGCATATTCACCCAGAAATTCAGATATCAGCCTAATAGAGGTATGTTCACATTAGGTCAGGGACTCACCAGAATTGAGACCACCTTGACGATGGTTGGTGGGCTTTAAAATGTTTGGCCAAATGTTTATACTAAGCGTCTCAAATTTTTCCTTATACTCCAAAGCCATATTGCTATTCAAAATTTCATGTTTTCTATATTGTCATGCTTCAGTATGCTTGAGTGCAGCCTTTTTTGTATGTTTTACATGGGGGTAGCTCCCTTTGGTTTGCACCTAGTTCACATTAGTCTGGAAGTGCCAGTCAGGTTTTTTTGTCTTTTGAATGTTAGCTTACTGACCGAGCACTCCGCCCCCACCAGGTGGTGATTTTAATTACACCAGGTCCCTACTTTACCCATAAATGCAGGCATTACTGACAGAGGTGCATATTCACCCAGAAATTCAGATATCAGCCTAATAGAGGTATGTTCACATTAGGTCAGGGACTCACCAGAATTGAGACCACCTTGACGATGGTTGGTGGGCTTTAAAATGTTTGGCCAAATGTTTATACTAAGCGTCTCAAATTTTTCCTTATACTCCAAAGCCATATTGCTATTCAAAATTTCATGTTTTCTATATTGTCATGCTTCAGTATGCTTGAGTGCAGCCTTTTTTGTATGTTTTACATGGGGGTAGCTCCCTTTGGTTTGCACCTAGTTCACATTAGTCTGGGAGTGCCAGTCAGGTTTTTTTGTCTTTTGAATGTTAGCTTACTGACCGAGCACTCCGCCCCCACCAGGTGGTGATTTTAATTACACCAGGTCCCTACTTTACCCATAAATGCAGGCATTACTGACAGAGGTGCATATTCACCCAGAAATTCAGATATCAGCCTAATAGAGGTATGTACACATTAGGTCAGGGACTCACCAGAATCGTTACCTTAAGTATCCAGTCAAACCCATTTGTGTCAACTTCTGTGCATGATATCAGGCCAAAATTACCATGGTATGTAAACTTTTGATCAGGGTCATTTGGATGTTTTGGGTTGTCATTATGATTTAAAAAGAGAAAATACAGTAGTTTGACAATAATTTGCTTCTCCCAACCACTAACCATGAGTGGAGATAAAGTTTTGGTGTTATCATTCATATTCTCTAAAAAAAAACGAACAAGAAAGCAAAAATTCTGCCTGGGTATGGTAAAGATGTATATCTTTGTACCGTGTTAGCCAGTAGATAGAAAAATATTTAGAGTTGAGAGTCCTCAGTGGTTGATACCTTTTAATGGCTAACTGAAAAGATGGTAACAAATTGCAAGCTTTCGAGACTACTCAGGTCTCTTCATCAGGCTGAACTAATACAAAATCTGAAGAATCACATATTTATACACAAAAACACAGAAAAAATGCAATAGGTAAGACAAGTGACGTGAAGCAGAATAGTCATTATGGCAGAGGGATGAGCATAAATATTGGAACAGTTCATAGATAAGGAGAGAAAGTTTTATTACCCTCTGATTGGGGTCTGGTAATGTTTTGTGATGTTTTCACAGGGTATTTGGAGTAAATTCCTTAATTGATGTAATAGGCCATAAAACCATGTGACAGGTTCATTCCAGCATTAAGAGTGTCAAAGGTCACCATCAATTTGTATTCGCAAATTCTTCTCTGTCTCTGAGATGTGAATCTGCTTCTTAGTACCAGTATTTTCATATCTGACATGCTATGATCAGGGGAGCAAAAATGTTTTGCCACAGGTAGATCCATTCTTTTTTCTCTTATTGCGTGGCGATGAGAATTCATCCTTGTTCTCAGTTTTTGCCCGGTCTCCCCCACATACAGACCCCCAGTTGGACATTTAGTACATATAATTAGGTACACCACATTAGATGTGATGCAGCTGAAAGTACCTGGTATCTTGTAGTCCTGATGTGAGTTGGGGATCTTTATCTTGTCCGTGGTCATTATAAATGGACAGGTTTTGCATTTCTTCTGATTGCAAGGCAAGGTTCCTGCAGCTGTTGGGGAGGACAGGGAACTTCTGACAATGATGTTTCTTAGATTTGGGGGCTGTCTAAAACACAGTAGTGGGGGGTCTGGAAATATGGATTGTAACCGGGCATCTTTTTGTAGTAAAGGTTGTAGTTTCCGTGCAGCTCCCCTTAGCACCTCCAGATTTGGATTGTAGGTGACCACTAAAGGCACCCGGTTATTTTCTTCTTTAGCTTTGTAATGTAGCAGATGATCCCTTGATATTCTGGTGGCTCTTGTAATTTGGTTACAAATTACTTGACTTAGGAACCATCTTTTGCATGTCTGCTACAGCATAAGGAGTAACGTCCAAGGGCAATTTGAAAGCCTAAGGAAAACACTTCCAGAAACCACAGAACAAAAATTACAACAATACTACAACAAACTACGGACCTTTCTGATTCATAACAAAGAAAAGAAACTACACAGACTGCGTCTCAATTCCGGACTCTATACAAACAGATCCAAAACAAAACCTGACAACTCTGACAACCACTCCATTCCAGACACAAAAGCATCTAACTGTGTCATCAATCTCTCGGATTACAAACCCAACAAAGTGGAGCTTGCCGTGCTTTCTAGAGGACTCTCATTTTGTCCCACTAAGGCCCTGGATAAAACTGAACTCTGCAGTGATATGGAACATTTTTTCAGGAGACTGCGCCTGAGGGAATACTTCAATGATACAGAAGATTCAGAAAACACTCAGACTGAAGGAAAAGGAATCTCAACAACCAAGAAGAGGTCAGACTGGACACCTCCTCCTGGACGCAACCCTCATTTGGATAAATATATAGACTCATTCAGATATTTGATAAAATCCACCATCATAGCCACCAACAAGAGACAAGCATCCAACATCAGTGCCCAGGAGAGAAAGGCTATACAGTCTCTGAAAACCAACAAAGAAATCATTAAACCTGCTGACAAGGGAGGTGCAATAGTCATGATGAACACATCAGACTATATGAAGGAAGCAAACAGACAACTTACGGACACACGCTACTACAGAAAACTGGAGTCGGACCCTACACAGGACTATTACAAGGAACTAAGCAAGTTGGTATCTTGTCTGTCTGACAAATCCATAAGAGCCGATGACCTGATACCAGAGAGTCCAAGAACAGGGACATTCTACATGCTTCCCAAAATCCACAAAGCTGGGAATCCAGGGAGGCCGATTATTTCATGTGTGGACACCCTTACTGAGCAGGTATCTGGATGGGTAGAGGGCATTCTTAAACCTCTGGTACAGGATACACCCAGCTACATTCAGGACACAACTGACCTACTGAATAAACTAGCAGCAATAGGTCATCTACCAGAAGGAACCATCCTGGCCACCATGGATGTGGAATCCTTGTACTCTAATATCCCACACCAGGATGGATTAAATGCCTGCAAAGACTTCATGAAAAACACAGAGAATGATGCTGATTCTGTGGTGAAACTCACAAAATTCATCCTCACCCACAATTACTTTGAATTTGACAACAAGATCTATTTACAGGAGACTGGCACAGTGATGGGAAGTAAAATGGCTTCACAGTATGCAAATCTTTTCATGGCCAAGCTTGAAAGCGACTTTCTGTCCTCATGTCCCACCAGGCCTCGGGCTTACTACCGCTACATTGATGACATTTTAATCATCTGGACGGAGTCTGAGCAACAGCTAAAGACGTTCCATGAACAGTTCAATCAATTTCATCCCACCATCAACTTAACACTTAACTACTCCAGCACTGAAATTAACTTTTTGGACACCATCATTAAACTGAAGGACAATGAAATAGAGACATCCCTGTATCAGAAGCCAATCGACCGTCCAACATACCTTAAATGGGACAGTTTCCATCCAAAACACATAAAAAACTCTATTGTCTACAGCCAAGCCATCAGATACAACCGTATATGTTCCAACCCCATGGATAGAGATGAACACCTTGGTCGCCTTAGAAAGACCTTTTTAAATCAGGGCTACCATCCAAGAACAATTGAAAACCAAATTACAAGAGCCACCAGAATATCAAGGGATCACCTGCTACATTACAAAGCTAAAGAAGAAAATAACCGGGTGCCTTTAGTGGTCACCTACAATCCAAATCTGGAGGTGCTAAGGGGAGCTGCACGGAAACTACAACCTTTACTACAAAAAGATGCCCGGTTACAATCCATATTTCCAGACCCCCCACTACTGTGTTTTAGACAGCCCCCAAGTCTAAGAAGCATCATTGTCAGAAGTTCCCTGTCCTCCCCAACAGCTGCAGGAACCTTGCCTTGCAATCAGAAGAAATGCAAAACCTGTCCATTTATAATGACCACGGACAAGATAAAGATCCCCAACTCACATCAGGACTACAAGATACCAGGTACTTTCAGCTGCATCACATCTAATGTGGTGTACCTAATTATATGTACTAAATGTCCAACTGGGGGTCTGTATGTGGGGGAGACCGGGCAAAAACTGAGAACAAGGATGAATTCTCATCGCCACGCAATAAGAGAAAAAAGAATGGATCTACCTGTGGCAAAACATTTTTGCTCCCCTGATCATAGCATGTCAGATATGAAAATACTGGTACTAAGAAGCAGATTCACATCTCAGAGGCAGAGAAGAATTTGCGAATACAAATTGATGGTGACCTTTGACACTCTTAATGCTGGAATGATGGAATGAACCTGTCACATGGTTTTATGGCCTATTACATCAATTAAGGAATTTACTCCAAATACCCTGTGAAAACATCACAAAACATTACCAGACCCCAATCAGAGGGTAATAAAACTTTCTCTCCTTATCTATGAACTGTTCCAATATTTATGCTCATCCCTCTGCCATAATGACTATTCTGCTTCACGTCACTTGTCTTACCTATTGCATTTTTTCTGTGTTTTAGTGTATAAATATGTGATTCTTCAGATTTTGTATTAGTTCAGCCTGATGAAGAGACCTGAGTAGTCTCGAAAGCTTGCAATTTGTTACCATCTTTTCAGTTAGCCATTAAAAGGTATCAACCACTGAGGACTCTCAACTCTAAATATTTTGCCTGGGTATGTAAACTTTTCAGCACAACTGTATATACTGTTTATATTAGTTCCAACAGCATGTGCAATATTTTTGATTGGACGTGGCTGATAAAAGCCCTCCATCAGTTACCATGTCCACAACTGCATTGCTCTCTAGTTGATGAGTAATTTTTTTGAGAAAAAAAAATGGGTAAAGTTTTTTCTTTATAAGTAAGGGTATGTGCATAAAGTATATTTTAACACAGGCAGCGCCAAGTTTTAGTGCAGTGTCTTCACAGGAATCATTTCATTTGTTATTTTCAGTGGTTTCTTATATACTTTCCAGTATGTAGCGTGGAAAAATATTTAAAGATGCAGTGTTCACAGGCACTGCTGATTCCAAGGGAAAGAAGACAACCAGAGTATTGGAAAAGGGGATTTTCTTAGAAATGCATTTGCGGGTTGTTTTAACTTGTACATCAAGAAACCTGATTAATGAGTTAGAACAATTCCAAAAAGCATCATAAATAAAATCCCTCTTTTCTAATCTGGCTACATTGTCTCCCTTGCTCTTGGCAGCTGCCAGAAACATTTATTCAACTGTTTTGTCCTCGAGTTCAGTGCCTGACTTGCAGCAGCAGACAAGTCCAACCAGCTCCCAAGCGCTATGCAGTGTTGTGCTTGCAAATCTGCACAACCTTACCTCACATCAGAGGAGAGAAATATAGGGTTCCCCAATCCCACCGGTACCTCTGTTGTCCCTGTAACCTCCCGTGAAGTCCCCCAGGCCACTGGAGTCTTCTTACGGAGAAAATGGCGGGCGCATGCACAGTGCGCCCACCGACATCTGCCTTTGGCAATCGGCAACAATAGGAAATTTTTCCTATTGGTTCATTTTGATCAATGTGATAGACCTTATCACAGTGATCAAAATAAAAAAAATAGTAAATCAAACCACCCTTTATCACTCAGTTAGGTAAAAATAATAAAATAAAAAAATGTATTTATTTCCATTTTTGCATTAGGGTTAGAGTTGGACTAAAGTGAGTTGGGATAAATTAGGGATAGAGTTGGACTGAAGTGAGGTGGGCTAAAGTTAGGGTTAGGGTTTGGCTAAAGTTAGGGTTGGGCTAAAATTAAGGTTAGGGTTGAGCTAGGTTTAGTGTTGGGCTAGGGTTACGGTTGGGATTATGGTTAGGGTTGGGGCTAAGGTTAGTGTTGGGGCTAAAGTTAGGGTTGGGTTAAAGTTAGGGTTGGGGTAAAGTTAGGGTTGTGGTTATAATTGAGGCTACGGTTAGGGTTGGGATAAGGGTTAGGTTTGAGGTAAGGTTTATGGTTAGGGTTGGGATTAGGGTTAGGGGTGTATTGGGGTTAAGGTTGGGATTAGGGTTAAGGGTGTGTTGGGGATAGGGTTGGAGTTAGAATTGGACATTTCCACTGTTTAGGTACATCAGGGGGTCTCCAAACGCGACATGGCACCACCATTGATTCCAGACTATTTTGCACTCAAAAAGTCAAATGTTGCTCCCTCCCTTCTGAAACCCTGCCATGCACCCAAACAGTGGCTTTTCCCCACATATGGAGTATCGGCTTACTTAGAAAATCCACAACATATTTTGTGGTCCATTTTCTCCTTATACCATTGCGAAAATTATAAAAAATTAGTTCCAAAGTAATTTTTTTGTCAAAAAAGTAAAATGTAATTTTTTTTCCTTCCACATTGCTTTAGTTCTCGTGAAGCATCTGAAGGGTTAATAAACTTCTTGAATGTGGTTTTGAGCACCTTGAGGGGTGCAGTTTTTAGAATGGCGTCACTTTTGGGTATTTTCTGTTATATTGACCCCCAAACTCACTTTAAATGTGAGGTGGTCCCTAAAAAAAATGGTTTTATAAATTTTGTTGTAAAAATGAGAAATTGCTGGTCAAATTTTAACAATTATAAGGTCCTAACAAAAAAAAATTATGTTTCCAAAATTGTGCTGATGTAAATTAGACATGTGGGAAATGTCATTTATTAACTATTTTGTGTGACATATCTCTTATTAAAGTGTACAAAAATTACAATATGAAAATTGCAAAATTATCAAAATTTTTGCCAAATTTCCATTTTTTTCATGAATAAGCGCAAGTTATATCGAAGAAATTTTAACACTAGCGTGAAGTACAATGTCTTGAAACAACTTTCTCAAAATTTCTCAAAGTGACAGTGGTCAAAATTGTAAAAATTTGCTTGGTCAATAAGTACCAAATTGGATCTATCACTAAGGGGTTAAAAAAATTAAAATAAAAACAAAAATAAAATTAATATAGGTTTAATGTGACCTTACATGTATATTACAAAAAGTATCCTTTTAAAAATCAGTTAGTAATATTTGATTACAGTAAATATAGTTTTTTGTTTTCTTTCTCTGCTTACGATTAGTGTTGAGCGATACGATACCGCAAGTATCGGGTATCGGCCGATATTAGCTCTATCGGCCTTTCGATACTTAGTTCCGATATTTTCGTCTTATCGGATACCGGAATCGGGATTGTCACTGTCACTGTCAGTGTCTGTCGGTCGGGTCTGTCAGGAGTCAGCGGCACTTACCTGGCAGAAGATCTCCGGCGGTCACGGGCTGGACTGCTTCATGGCCGCCATCATCTTTCCCCGGCGGTCACATGCAGTTTCTCGCGATAACTGCAGTGACTGCTGGGTAATCCCGGCCGTAAAGCAGTCAGTCCGATGACGTCACCGCCGGGGAAGCAGGTAATCAGCTGTGCTGCGTCGAGATGACAGGCTCTGCCTGTCATTGCGATGTAGCAGAGCTGGATCGCCGTGGGACAGTCGTTACTATGGACTGCGTCGGACAGGTGGTATACTGTTTTTTTTTTTTTTTCTTTTTTTACAGGAGATCGATGGCGTCGCAGGAATGAGAGTATAATAAAAGAAATGAAAACTGTGTTGTCTCTTTTATTTCATTAAAATACTTTTTTCTTGCTGTGTCTTTTTTTTATACATTTAAAAACTTTGGGATTAATAATGGATCGGTGTCTTATTGACACCTCTCCATTATTAACCGGGCTTATTGTCACCGTGCAATCAACGGTGACATTAACCCCTTATTACCCCACTTGCCACCGCTACAGGGCAGTGGGAAGAGCCGGGTAAAGTGCTACAATTGGCACATCTTTTGATGCGCCAAATGTGGGGCTGCTGTAGCCTAGTATTATCAGGCTGTTGAGGGCCAAAATCCATGGGCCTTGACAGTCTTTTAATACCAGGCCGCAGCAGTCTGCATTTTACTTGGCTGGTTAACACAAATAGGGGGACCCCTACGCCTTTTTTTTTCGAGGGGATCCCCTATTTTTGTTAACCAACCAAGCTAAGCAAACTGCTGTGGCCTGGTATTATCAGGCTGGCAAGGTCCATGTATGTTGGCTCCTTAACAGCCTTAAATACCATTCCTTAGCAGCAGGGGCGTACATATAAATCATGGGGCCCCATAGCAAAAGTCTGAATGTTCCCCACCCCCCAAAAAAAAAAACCCAGAGGCATTGTAAATGTAAAGTGCCAGCACAGTGAGGGAAGTTGAGTCGCACAGAGACAGGGGTTTTGGGGTTATCAGCACCGATCACGTCGACTTCTATGGGGGATGTCACGAGTAGCACAGCTCGGTCCGTGACCTGGGCGATCACTGGAATGTGGGATATTTCCAGGGGATGATAGAATGTTCGTGTAGTTTGTCATGACGCCATCTGTAGTACCTGGTCAGGGTGTCCAGCGCTGCTGTGCAGGTCCTCTGGAAGGGATGGTGTAGTGCAGGTAGGTGAAAAGTCTTCTACAGGTAACACGCTATCCTTCCAGGGCAGATAGATGTGAGATAGAGCAATGGTGCAAAGTGATGTAGCAGAGTGGACTATGCGACGTAGTAAGAAAGCAGGAAACACTTCAAGTTAAACGTTGCATAATACAATTTTTAATAATAACATTACAAAAGTGCAAATGGCTTATATTATGTGACATGTTTTGTTACTGTTCATACCCTTGATATGTGTTATACATGTGTGTTAATAAATACATATTCAACAAAAGTGCAAATAGCATTAGTGCCGAAGTTCGTGGAGACTTCTTAGGACTACAACCCCACCGGGGTAACTTCACAGTGTCCTTTACTTGTGCTTGTGGAGGACCCGCTCCAAACCTCCAACTGTGGTCTTGGGTGGGCTGCAAGACTTTCCTTGAGCAGACCTCACTTTCGGCCACACCAAACGGGTTTTTAGTTTCTGAGGTAGTTGAAAATAGTGCACAGTAAAGTTTTTTGTAAAACCAAAATGGAGCACCGAAGTGCCAACTATTTACAGAAAAATTTGTGAGCCAGTACAGTTCATGGCTTCAAAGTTCAACATTTCATTCGTGAACACCATTACCCACTGGGTATATAAGGCAACATAACTGTTCTCTGACATTCACCGTCGGTACATCAACCATTACCAACATGGGTATATTAAGGCAAAATAAACTTGTTCTTCTGAACATTCACCCGTCCGGGTACATCAAACCATTACCCAACATGGGTATATTAAGGCAAAAATAAACTTGTTCTTCTGAACATTCACCCGTCCGGGTACATCAAACCATTACCCAACATGGGTATATTAAGGCAAAAATAAACTTGTTCTTCTGAACATTCACCCGTCCGGGTACATCAAACCATTACCCAACATGGGTATATTAAGGCAACAATAAACTTCTTTTTATGAACATTCACCCGTCCGGGTACATCAATAATTTAACTATTTACATACAGAGACCCTGTCCAGGTTATTTAGACTTCTTTGGCTGGCCTCTTCCAGGTACCACCTGGTACTGTTGTGGAGCTTGCCAAACATCCGTGACAGGAGGGTCCACCCAAACCTGATGACGTGTGTGGCGTGTACAGTGACGTCGTGACCCGCTATCTGGGTCTGTGTGGCCACCTCTTTCGTCTCCCTCCGGGTCTGGAACCCTATGTCCTGGACTGTACGAACCCCAGGGGGCCTAACAGGCGCCGGGTACGGGCCAGCTATCATTATCATGTCCATAGCTGGGGCTGCTGAGGAGACCACTGAGGGAGGCTGGGGAGATTTACGGCGTGGGGTGGGCACTTGTGCAGAGGCCTGGTTGGGGGAGGCTGAAGGCTCGTAGGGTCTGTCAGTTTCCTGACACTCTGGGGAGTAGGGGTCGCACCTGGTAACATTTAGGGCGTACCATCCATTGTAACCCAGTGTCGGGTGTAAGTCACCAAGTCTCCTGGCAACAGGTCCCTCCCCGGGTGTCCTTCTGGGAGGTGAGCCTCCACGTCCCGCCGGGTTACAAAAACTTCTAAATAAAGTCCAGGCTCCTGGATGAAGCCCCAACCACCTTTTAACTTAAAGTTCCGTACTGCACCCTTACGCCGCGGCTCCCTCACCGTACTTTTATCCTTTCTCATACGTGCCTTCTCTGCCAGGTCCTTCTCCAGGTGACGTTGCCGAAGCTTTTGGATTCTCACTGCTCCCTTTGTCGCTCTGCTTCCCGCTCCCGACGTCTCCACTCTTCCTCCTGACGCCGGTTGTAATTCTCCTCCACCAGCTGCTCCATGTCTCCACCATCAAATGCCAGCTTACGATGTCCGGTTTGCGGCAGCTCTCCTGGCGCCCGCCAGTCCTGGCGGCGCTCACCTGTGGCGGAAGCAGCCGGCTCTGGAACAGATGACGGTCGGGGCTCCGGTACAGGCAGGTAGTGCTCTGGTGTCTGCGCGGCCTCCTCCATGAGGACGGGTGTCGCTTCTTCTGCCTCAGCAATGGGGGCAGACAGCAGGATCTGGGGTGCTGGTGCGGCGTTTTCTGCAGGAACGGGTGCCTCCACTGTGATACTGGCAACCGGTTCAGATTGCAAGGGCTGGGATTCCCGCACGGCCTTCTGTACTGGAACGGGTGCCTCACTGAGATACTGGCAACCGGTTTCAGATTGCAAGGGCTGGGATGCCCGCACGGCCTTCTGTACTGGAACGGGTGCCTCCACTGAGATACTGGCAACCGGTTCAGATTGCAAGGGCTGGGATGCCCGCACGGCCTTCTGTACTGGAACGGGTGCCTCCACTGAGATACTGGCAACCGGTTCAGATTGCAAGGGCTGGGATGCCCGCACGGCCTCCTCTACTGGAACGGGTGCCTCACCTTCCGGTACAGACACTTCAGGGGGTAAGAGGGATTGGCGCCGCTCCAATTGTAGTTTTAGGGCCCGCCAGCTCGCTTCCATCCTGGCGACCTCCTCCCGGTGCCGGGCCAGGTCTCTCAGGGTATCCTCCGCTTCTTCCAGCGTAGGAGGGTTTCCAGGCCGGGTGCCAAACGGTGGCTCCGTGGCGATCGGGTCGCTTCCGTGGGGGGAGAGCTCTGACTCCTCCATCCCTTCCCACTTCTGCTCACGTCCATTGCCATCTCAGCAAAGTCACATGTGTCATTAGCATCAGGAGAGGCGACATCTTTTGTAGGGAGGTGGGACCTTCACGTTCGTTTACGCCCACTGAGGAGGATGAGGAGGCGGAACTCCAGAGCTGTGGGGCACGATCTTACATTGCAGTAACATTTAGAGTGTGCGGACATCGTTTTCGCGCCACGGGGTGAGTGTACGCCCACGAGAGCACCCCCTTATTCTTCACCTGTGCCTTGTGGCGCAGATATGACGGAAAAATGGCAAATACAGTCTATGATGATTTTTGCAATTCTCAAGCAAAAAAAACAGTTCAATTAAGGCACACAGGACTCGCTTATAGCAAGCTTCTGAATCCTGTTCGCTGGGTGCGATGCAACATCTCTGTGGCGACTGGACCCTCGGGTGCTTCTGTCTTTTCACAAATGCCGGTTTTACCCGGCAATTGAATCAGAGGCTATTTTACTATGTAGAAGTGAATAAACTATAAATATATGTATATATATATATATATGTCACAATGACATGTATTATATATATATATATATATATGTATTCTAAGTGTGTATATTTTGTGTTTACAAGGAAAGAAAGTGTTTTTTTAGTTGCGATATTTTGTTCCCATAGACTTACATGGGACTTCCGGTATCGGAATCGGATATCGACGATATTTAGTGATATCGGCGATACCATTCCGATCCGATATTTTTAGATATCGAGCAGTATCGCTCAACACTACTTACGATACTTTTTTCCAAGTTAAGTTTCAAATATTACTATGGAAAAAACAAAAGAAAATCTTCACTTTCTCTTACAACCTTTGTGTTTAAATATTCTGCACATCTGTTCTCTCCCAGACAAGTTTTATTACCTATATATTTTATGTAGCCATCAGTCCAGTTGGAAAAATATCAATAACAATTGTTTCAACAGAGAACAGAACACAACATTATTTATTGACAAAATATTCATTTGTACATGCTGCAGAAAGTGGATGTCACATAACAAATTGCTACCTTCAATCTTGTCAAAGCTAGCATCTGCATTGATATGAAACAGAGCTTATAGTAAATAAATTCCTGTTTTAGTGTAAGTGTAGGGAAAAGACAGTAATGTAAAAATATTGATGGGTTTTGCAGGTTGCATAATATTTTCAAAACAGAATATAAAACAAATTATTGAAATATTTACAATTAGATATATAAAAGAAAAAGGTGAAAGCTACCTGTGATTTGAAAATCCATATAAATATCTGCATTACATATGGAAGTATAAATGTTTACTAAAATGAAAGCAAGTACAACTAGTATTTACAATCAAAGAGTTGTGGACATTAAAGAAAAATGGAATTTCTTATGAATGTCACTTGTGTCTTTGTAGTAGAAAACATTTTTTGTGGATGTATTTAGATCAAAGATTTCATTAATAATGCTGCACAATTGCTTCGATGTGTAAATTAGAAATAGATGAATCTTTTGAAGCTCGAATTTGCCAAATTTTCCCCAAATTAACCCACTTTTTGCTGCTTCAACAGTGTTGGAAATGGTGGCGGCAATATATTATTTTTGTGAACTATGAATTGAATCTCAAAGGGCTCAAAATTCAAATGAAAACCACTAAGTTCAATAAATTCTAATCAGGATCCAAGGGGTATTGTCTCTCCTTGCGGAGAGCAACATGTTGAACATGCCTCATCTCAGCATGCTTGACATGTCACTCACAGAAAGGAGAAATGATACCACTTGGATCCCGGTCAGACGCCTCTCACACAGTCAAACCAGATCTCACACTTTGCGCTGATGAGGGGCAGTACCCCAAAACACAGTGTCTGCAAATTGAGATTCTAGTTTTGGCTTTTATCCTAAGTCATGTGACAAAGCTCATTAAAGGGTCAACATTGACTTCTAGGATAGCTACTTCCTATAGGTGGCACTAAAGTTCTAGTCCTCTTCTCTGAATAGACAATTTGCAACAAATTCTAATCAAACTCGATCCTCTGCCGATAGATCAGTTTATCTCTGGAGTGAACTTCTTACAAAGTTCTAAAAAAGCAAGCACACACCATATAGAAAAAGATAGCATTTATTTATTTTACTTAGCACCAATAATTCCACAGCACTTTAACCCCTTTCTGACATTGGACATACTCACAGCTGACACCCGCACCCGGCACTAAGTGCCAGGAGCGGTCACAGACCGCTCCCAGCACTTTAACCCCCAGGACACTGCGATCAAACATGATCGCAGCGTTCCGGAGCCAGCCCACGGGCTAACAGCCCCTCTGTTAGGGGTCGAGTTCCCGCTTCTGCACAAGGGGAATCTCGAGCCATCCCGGCTGCGGTCTCCCATTCGTCTCCTGCCGCAGTGGACTCTGCTCAGCTTAGACGTCGGTCCCAGCGTCTCGCCCAGTCTAACATTGTGCAGAGAATTACTGCTGCATCTGCGAGCAGACGTCTTTAGGACAAAGTCCTTGTTTTCCACTTCTGAGCATGCCCAGGGTGAGATCTCTCATTGGAGATCAGGGATCACATGCTCAGGTACTGCAGCAGCTCCTATTGGTCCACCAGGAAGGTCCTGTGTCTACTGGTGTTCTGGAACAGTTTCATTGGTCCTTGTTTCTGGCAGGTCCTGCAGCTGTTACTTTAAAAGGGTGGCATGCCTGGGCCGCCATGCGCTAGTGTCAACCATTATATGCTTAGCGCCAGTGTGGTCATGCGTGTGTGTGGTTGGGCCCGGTTGAAATAAGCCCCTAGAATACCGATTTAATCGGTGAGGAGTTTGGTATGCTAGCTGGTCAGGGTCAGTGTCCTAGATGCCCTAGATTCCAGGCATAACCGGTGAGGAGTTTGATTGCCGTATTCAGGGTCTGGCGTTCAGACGCCATAGATTGCGGGTGACTCCCGCAAGGACATTAGCGCATGATTACGTTCTATGTTCGCTTGGTTGTTAACTGTGTACCTGGGTGCCTGACAGGACACCGAAGTTTGTCTCAGCGGCTCTGTGACGTAACAGGGTTCGCTTTTAACGCTAGACAGCGCCCTAGCGTGTTTATTTTGCGACTCAGTTGTGTTAAGTGAGTTCGCACACATCGCCATATAGCCGCTGCATCACTCCCAGCGGTTCTGTGGATTAACAGAGTTCGCACATATTGCCACAGCGCATTACGGCGTTTATTTTGGCGACTCTGCGGGATAACAGAGTTCACTTCTTGCGCCATTTTACTAGCAGCAGGCTCCGCCTGCATGGTGGACCCCGGGCTGTGAACGCACCTCTCCACATCATATATTTGGTGCATTCCGCAGACCCTAACACCTGTGCCTTTGGATCGGTGATACCACGGTCCCGATTGCTCCCATAGTAACCCGATGTTGTCATGATGACATCCAGGTTACCAGAGCTGAGAGACTTCCTTTCATGCGCAGTGCATGCCAGGAAGTCTCTAGGTCAGTACTGTTAAATGGATTGCAGCACTGCAAGCTTCTTTAGCATGCAAATGCTGCTTCATCTTTATGCTATAGAAGCGACCAGCCTGCACAAAATGAGTGTCCCTTAGTGGGACACAGTGTAAAATTAAGAATTAAATAAAAAAATTTTTTAAATAATTGTAAAAATATTTAAAACAATAATAATAAATAATAAAAAAAATCAATTTTTATTTTATCACTAAGTAATTATTTGAATAAAGAAAAATCTAAACAATAAAAGTTCACATACAGTATTTGGTATCGCGTGTCCATAATGACCCGCCCTATAAAACTGTCCCACTAGTTAACCCCTTTAGTGAACACCATAAAAAACCAAGGCAAAAAACAATGCTTTATCATCATACCGAAGAGCAAAAAGTGGAATAACACGCGATCAAAAAGACGAATATAAATAAACATGGTACCGCTGAAAATGTCATCTTGCCCTGCCAAAAACAAGCTGCCATACAGCATCATTAGCGAAAAAATAAAAAAGTTATAGCTCTCAGAATAAAGCGATGCAAATTTATTTTCGATAAAATAGTTTTTATAACATAAAAGCGCCAAACCATAAAAAAATATATAAATGATGTATCACTGTAATTGTACTGACCCAAAGAATAAAACTGCCTTATCAATTTTACCACACGCGGAACGGTGTAAACGCCTCCCAAAAGAAATTCTTGAACTGCTGGTTTTTGCTCATTCTGTCTCTCAAAAATTGGAGTAGAAAACAATCAAAAAATATCATGTGCCTGAAAATGGTACCAATAAAAATGTCAACTCATCTTGCAAAAAACAAGACCCCACATGGCTTTGTGGGCTTAAATATGGAAAAATTATAGCTCTCAAAATGTGGTGATGTAAAAACAATTTTTTGCAATAAAAAGTGTCTTTTAGTGTGTGACAGCTGCCAAACATAATAACCCGCTCTAAAAAACCAGCTATAAATAGTAAATCAAACTCCCTTTATCACCCCCTAGGGAAAAATAATAAAATAAAAAAATGTATTTATTTCCTTTTTCCCATTAGGGTTAGGGTTAAGGCTAAGTTAGGGTTAGGGTTGAGGCTAAAGCTAGGGTTAGGGTTAGTTTTGGGAGTAAAATTAGGGTTAGGGTTGGGACTAAAGTTAGGGTTAGAGTTGGAGCTAAAGTTAGGGTTAGGGTTGGGGGCTAAAATTAGGTTTATGGTTTGGTCTAGAGTTGGGGTTAGGGTTTGGATTACGCTTACGGTTGGGATTAGGGTTAGGGTTGGAGTTAGGGTTAGGATGATTAGGGTTAAGGGTGTGTTAGGATTAGGTTGGTGGTTAGGATTATGGTTAGGGTTGGGATTAGGGTTAGGGGTGGTTTGGGGTTAGTGTTGGAGTTAGAATTCGGGGGTTTACACTGTTTAGGCACATCAGGGGGCTCTCCAAACGTGACATGGCGTCTGATCTCAATTCCAGCCAATTATGCGTTGAAAAATTCAAACGATGCTCCTTCCCTTCAGAGCTCTGCAATGCGCCCAAACAGTGGTTTACCCCATATATGGGGTATCAACATTCTTAGGACAAATTGCACAACCTTTTCAGTCTAATTTCTCCTATTACCCTTGGGAACATAAAAAAATTGGGGACGAAAATATTATTTTTGTGAAAAAAAAAAAAAATTTTGATTTTTTAATTTTATGGCTCCGCAAGATAAATAGACATGCTACGGTCTGAAAAGACGCGCTGCATGTCCAGTTACGCTGAGCCACCAGATGCAGCCCTGCACGCATAGTGGATATGGGATTTCATAAAATCCCCTCCACTACGCTGTAACATCTGTACGCTGCGGATTGGACGCTGCAGCTGTACGCAGCATCCAATTCGCAGCAAATCCTGAAGGTTTACTGACCGTAGAAACATAGCCTTAAATGTTCATTATTTTAAACATTCCAAAAATTCCTATGAAGCACCTGAAGGGTTAATAAACTTCTTGAATGTGGTTTTTAGCACCTTGAGGGGTAAAGTTTTTAGAATGCTGTCACTTTTGGGTATTTTCTATCATAAGACCCCTCAAAGTGACTTCAAATGTGATGTGGTCCCTAAAAAAAATTTGTAAAAATGAGAAATCGCTGGTCAACTTTTAACCATTAAACTTCCTAAAAAAAAAAATTCTGGTTCCAAAATTGTGCTGATGTAAAGTAGACATGTGGGAAATGTTATTTATTAACTATTTTGTGCGCTATAACTCACTGATTTAAGGGCACAAAAATTAAAAGTTTGAAAATTGCGAAATGTTCTAAATTTTCACCAAATTTCCATTTTTTCACAAATAAACGCAAGTTATATCGAAGAAATTTTACAAGTAACGTGAAGTACAATATGTCACGAAAAAACATTCTCAGACTCGCCAAGATTTGTTGAAGCGTTCCAGAGTTATAACCTCATAAAGGGACAGTGGTCAGAATTCTAAAAATTGGCCGGTCATTAACATGCAAACCACCCTTGGGGGTTAAGGGGTTAAAGACATATCATCACTGTCCCCACTGGGGCTCAAATTCTAATTTCCTTATCAGTATGTCTTTAGAATCTAGGAAGACATCAGAGTGTAAGGAGAAAACCCACACAAATACAGGGAAAACTCCTTGCAGATGTTGTCCATTGAAGTACTAGGATGCCAATTTATTGCATTCAATTTAAGCTGGGCTGGCTCACTCTGCCTCAGGAGAAAGCTGTCCGTCAATTTTTGTCAATCAGGCATCCTTAGGGCTGCGTTCACTTGCTGCTGTCATGTTGTGGCTGAAAACCGCATGAGTCCTGTGCCGCAGCAGACGTTTCTCTGTTTCCCTGTATAATCACTTAATCTTGCTGGAAAACATATTTCCCCTGCAAAACTGTGAAATTATAACAATTGGCCTCACAGTCATGCAGATGAAACAGCTTTTCCTTGCAAAATTATGTGCAGGGAAACATTTCAAAGACTGCAGTGACACAGTGCTCTTGCAGTTTGCAGCTTCACCTGTGTGAATGCTGCCTTAGGGTTGTGCAAACAATGTCTTTTTTAGGCAGATTCCATTAGGAACATGCCTGAAAAAGAGCTGAAAAGATGAGAAAAATAAGGAACATTTCCACAGCAAAACTACTTGTTTGTATGTTCGACCATTTTTCAATTCTTTTAACTGCTTCAGGCTTAAAAAGCTGTTAAAATCAGTAACCTGGTCATTCTTCACGTAGCTTCCACATGGAAGGTACCACTATATATATATGACATAAAAAAACACAAAAATTCCCAAAGATGAGGCAGAAGACAATAAAGATGTTTTAAGAAAAACACCATCTTCTAGTTTAAAAAATGATATAGGCACGCTTGCTCTAAAAGACGTCATGTCCGCCCTCATGCAATATCCTTAGCATTAGTATTAGTGATTAGTGGATCAGGCAAAATTTGATATTGCCTGTTTGTTTGTTTTTACCCAGAAAATTTTCTAAAATGTTTTTAAATTATATGGTGGTTTGCCTTCTTTTGTCTTTAGAATTGCATTTAATAAAAATTGTCATATTTTGCATATTTTGATGAGCACTGTTTTCTCGTTCTATCTGGTATGTACTTGAATTTTTATGCTTTGTTCAGCAGTGTTCACAAATCAATGGCATTCTCTAGATGTTATTGTTTTTCTGTGCCAACTTCCTCTGGATCAGAGAAAGTAGTAAGGTTGCACAACTATGACAGCACAAAGAAAATGCTTGTTTAACACCAATTAATAGTAGCTGTGACATAACAATGTGAAAAATACAAGAAGGCATAATATACCATGTAAGCAAATATATTTTAAATTTTAGGTGTAGCTGTGGCATAACAATGTATAAAGGACAACAAGGCGTAATATATTGTGTAAGCAAATACATTTTCAATTTTAGGTCCTGGTAATTCTTTCATCATGAGCTACAACAGCTATATCGGAAGTATTTTAATTTTTTTCATTAATTATAGAAAATATTACATCAAGATATATGTAAACAAATACTGTTACAATATTTGCAGAGTTTGCAAATACATGTTTTATCTTCTAGGGGTCATAGGGGAAATATTTCTCCTTGCGGAGAGTGCCAAGTAGGCATAATGAGATTTATAGGCTATGCTATGCTTCTTTTGGAGATTAAATATACAAAAAGCCTCTTCAAAAGTAAGAGTACTTGTATTAGGGATCGACTTCCCGCTGCTGCACAAGGGGAATCTCGAACCAGTCCCGCATCCCATCTCCGGCCGCAGTGGAACCTGCTCAGCGGAGACGTCGGTCCCAGCGTCTCGCTCGGTCTAATACTGTGCAGAGGCTTGCTGCTGCCTCTCCTGGTTCCTCTATTATAACCAGTGCTGGAGCAGGCAGCCCTGGGACTAAGTCCTACGTTTCCCCTTCTGAGCATGCCCAGGGTAAGATCTCTCATTGGATATCAGGGGTCACATTCTCAGGTACTGCAGCAGCTCCTATTGGTCCGCCAGGAAGGTCCTGAAACTGCTTGTGTTCTGTAACAGTTTCTCATTGGTCCTTTTCTGGAAGGTCTTGTAGTTGCTGCTATAAAAGGGTTGCATGGCCGCTCGGCCATGGGCTAGTATCAATTGTGTTATGTTCTTTGCACCAGTGTGATCATGCATGCATGCGGCTAGGGCTCGGCTGAAATAAGCCCCTAGAATACCGGCACCTCCGGTGAGGAGATTTGTATGCACGTGTTCAGGGCTTGGCTGAAATAAGCCCCTAGAATACCGGCTACTCCGGTGAGGAGTTGCGTGTTTGCGTTGCTGACTGCATGACCACGGACTGCTATCCGCACAGCAGCTATCTGTGTACCCCTGTGGTGTTAACAAGACACAGTCTCTATCTCTGCGTCTCTACCTCAGCGACTCTGTGGTATAACAGAGTTCGCTTATACCGCCATATAGTGCCACAGCATCTATGTTTGCGACTGTGAAGTAACAGAGTTCGCATAAACCACCATATACTGTCATTTTACTAGCAACAGGCTCTAGAACCCAAGTGCAAAGGAAAAGGGGGAAGAACAACACCACAAGGCAGGTAAAGTATACAATGTGAAAGTTTTATTAAATACAATGACAATTATAAAAACATAGTACAAACATAAAAATAATAATAATAACAGCAATAAAAAGGAGGCATGAACACCACCTAATAATAGGCAATACCCAGTTTACCAATGTATATAATCAGGTAAGTATATAAATTGAATATATATTGTGCGATAATAATTAACCAATGGCCTACTATAAACAATATAAAAGTGAGTGTAAACAGAAAAACCAGTGCTTGTAATGAATATACACTGCTGTGCTCAATAAATAGAGAACCTAAATCACTGTATGTATACGTGCACACACCCAAAACAATAAATATTTAATGTGTACAAACAGTAACAAAACAGTATACTCAAATGAATAAACAGCAAAAAATATGCCCACAAATTGTGCAGAATCAACCGAAAACAATCACTTCTGAGGTAAAATGAGCAACAACTATATGCACTAATAAGCGCTAAATCAGCGCAAGCCACAATGTGATGTAGTAGAAATAAAAAAAATTACCAACTCAGTGAAGCCATATGCACCTGATAAGCGCTAGATCAGCGCAAGCCACAATGTGGTATAGTGGAAATAAAAGGATTACCAACCCAGTGAAGCCATATGGATGACAATAAAATACTAATACCTGAAAATAACCAGGGAGCAAATAAAGCGGTGATGTCAGTGCCTCCTAGAACGCGCCCCGACGCGCGTTTCGGAAAACCTTCCTTTGTCGGAAAACCTGACGAAGGAAGGTTTTCCGAAACGCGCGTCGGGGCGCGTTCTAGGAGGCACTGACACCACCGCTTTATTTGCTCCCTGGTTATTTTCAGGTATTAGTATTTTATTGTCATCCATATGGCTTCACTGGGTTGGTAATCCTTTTATTTCCACTATACCACATTGTGGCTTGCGCTGATCTAGCGCTTATCAGGTGCATATGGCTTCACTGAGTTGGTAATATTTTTTTATTTCTACTACATCACATTGTGGCTTGCGTGATTTAGCGCTTATTAGGTGCATATAGTTGTTGCTCATTTTACCTCAGAAGTGATTGTTTTCGGTTGATTCTGCACAATTTGTGGGCATATTTTTTGCTGTTTATTCATTTGAGTATATTGTTTTGTTACTGTTTGTACACATTAAATATTTATTGTTTTGGGTGTGTGCACGTATACATACAGTGATTTAGGTTCTCTATTTATTGAGCACAGCAGTGTATATTCATTACAAGCACTGTTTTTTCTGTTTACACTCACTTTTATATTGTTTATAGTAGGCCATTGGTTAATTATTATCGCACAATATATATTCAATTTATATACTTACCTGATTATATACATTGGTAAACTGGGTATTGCCTATTATTAGGTGGTGTTCATGCCTCCTTTTTATTGCTGTTATTATTATTATTTTTATGTTTGTACTATGTTTTTATAATTGTCATTGTATTTAATAAAACTTTCACATTGTATACTTTACCTGCCTTGTGGTGTTGTTCTTCCCCCTTTTCCTTTGCACTTGGGTTCTATTTCTATTTTGGGTTGGCTTTGTCAACCGCACTTTGAAGTGGGGTTCAGAATTTTGTGTAAAATTTAATTATTTTATTACATATTATTATTTTTTAATTTTATTATTATTATTTTACACTGCACTGTATCTTATTTCTGTTGAGTTTACGTGTTTTTGCTGTGTTTTGCACAGGTTTGCTTTTTCCTTTTAGCGACAGGCTTTGCCTGCACGGTGGACCCCGGGCTGCGAACGCACCCATTATTTATATTTACTTGGTGCATTCCGCAGACCCTAACAACTTGTCTACTGGTGCCACCTTTTGTGTGTAGCAATTCTAAATGTCAAGTATCAACCCTTTAATGAACCTTGCCATATACCTTAGAATAAGAAGTCAAACCACCAAAACTCCATTTGCAGAAATGCGTTTCGACATGTTGCCCATCCCTAGTGCAAAGCAGGAAATCTGATTTTGGTAGATGAGATGCCTCTGACTGAGTGTCTAAGGGGAAACTTACAAAGAAAGCCAAGCCGGTTTAAGGAGACTTACTTGCAAATTTGATTTTGAAATGAGTTGGTCATCTGTAATGATCACAAATTTAGCAGCCATGAGAAGGTGGCATTATTGTCATCTACATTGTAAATAAAATTATATGTTTATGTTAAATGATTGGGCTGTTATTAGAGTCAAAGGTTTTTTTATACTGTTTAATACATGGTTTGTTGCTTTCCATTGGGACTTTCTTCGTTTGCAGTCCCACTGAATAAGAAGTAAAGAAACATTGCATCCAACAGACTGATAAAAGAGTTAGAAAAATCAGTATCAAGTCTAGACAGAATAGAATACCAACTTATCTGAGAACTTTGGGATGATTTATAGGTTTTTAAAAGCATTTGACATTGCTCCACAGTAATAAGTTTTTGTATTTTTTAATATCAAGGTCTTGGCAGCTAGATATAATAAAATAATGATATCCATTTAGTACATGTGGTGAACATTTGAAAGTGGCAAAGAAATGAAAATCTATAAAATGGTGTCTTGGAGAGTCTTGGTTGGAAAAAACACTCAATGAAATGTTAATTGACTATCTTGTATTCTGGTTTAAATGTTGTAAAGCCCATAACCCTATATGATAAAATAATGTTTGTAAATTATGTAAGCCAGTATTTTGAAGTTATTCAGACTTAAGATTGGTATGACATCTTCTAGAAATGGGAGACTAATGTGCTTTAGTGGTATTATCTTTTTCTAGAAGTATTTCCAAGTTTTGCCTGAAGTTTCTACTGGCGATATAAGAGATGTATAAACTCCATTTTACAACAATTATTTTGGGCTGCACAGATGTGATTTAAGTTTCTTGCTTTCAATTTCTATGCAGTATTTGTTTGGATTTTTGCACCAATAGTGCACCAATTCATCTTAGATACATGACTAATGGTAATCTTTTAAACTGGAAAAGACTAGAATCCATGCATTACTGTGTCAAAGGATAATATGGTGGAAATTCTAAGTTTCTCATTACTTTATATAAAATACTAAATTATTCTGTTTGCCTGCTTTAATGGCTTAAACTCTTTTCCAACATCAAGTGTAATAGCATGCCATTGTCGGACTCCCCATTTGATATACACAGCTGACATGTGCCCACGACAGCCACGGGTGGAATTGCGATCCTGTTAACTAGTTAAAGGTCACTGTCAATCTTTAACAGCGGCATTTAGCTCATGCTTCAGGCAAGTGCGCCGGTACTCCTGCCCATTGGTGACCCCATCATGTGATCGCGGGTCACCGTTGGGTTGGCATGACAACCAGAGGTTTCCAACAGACCTCTATGGTTGTCATATCTGGATTGCTAAGTGCGCCGCCCGGTGGTCCGCGCTCATAGCAAGTGAGCATTTCTGCTACATACAGGCAATCTGATCATCCCCTGTATGTAGCAGAGCCGATCAGACAACTGCAGCTTCTAGTCTCCCATGGAGACTATTGAAGCATGCAAAAAGTAAAAAAAATGTTTTCAAAAAGATAAAAAATATAAAAGTTCAAATCACTCGCCTTTTGCCCCATTCAAAATAAAACAAACAAAAAAACTAATGCACATATTTGGTATCGCCGCATTCAGAATCGCCTGATCTATCAATATAAAAATGGAATTAACCTGATCATTAAATGGCGCAACGATAAAGTTAAAACACCAGAATTACGTTTTTTGGTTGCTGCAACATTGCAATAAAGTGCAATAACGGGCGATCAAAAAATCATATCTGCATCAAAATGGTATAATTAAAAACATTAGCTCGGCACGCAAAAAAAGCCCTTTGCCAACCCAAGATCATGATAAATGGACTCTACATGTATTGGAAAATTGCGCAATTTTTTAAAAACAAATTTTGGAATTTTTTTTACCACGTAAATAAAAAAGAGCCTACACATGTTTGATGTCTATGAACTTGTAATGACCTAGAGAATCATAATGGCAGGTCAGTTTTAGCATTTAGTGAACATGATATAAAAACAACAACTGTGGGATTGCACTTTTTTTGCAATTTCGCAGCATTTGCAATTTTTTTGCTTGTTTTCCAGTTCACGATATGTTAAAACCAATGATGTTGTTTAAAAGTACAATTTGTCCCACAAAAAAACAAGCCCTCACATGGCCATTTTGACCAAAAAATAAAAAAGTTATGACTCTGGGAAGAAGGGGAGCAAAAAATGAAAATGCAAAAACAAAAATACCTCTGGTCATTAAGGGGTTAAAGATAAAAACACCCAAACCAAATTTAGCTAATGAGGTTAATATTTTATTGATAAAAGTTGGTCTAGTAGTGGTAGAAACATTTCTAATAATAAATTGTAAAAAGTTTGTTAATATAGAGGCTAGTAATTTGGCATACATTTTTACTTTTTTTTAGGAAAGAAATAGGTCAAAAGTTGGAAGAAATGCCTTGTTTTTTCCGGTTTGCACTCAAAGCAAGTTTATGACAAAGACATTTCTTGAAAGAGTCGATATAGTTGCTGGTAAAGTATTGTTGTTTGTGAAAAACATTTTTAGTAATCATTAGAAATGCTGACTGAAGGTGTTGATGTCTGCAATGGAAGAGATTTAGTTCTCACATTTTTTTTCTGAAGGGGTCATAGAATGGCACTTCACAATATTCCAATGATTTGCTCCTTGCAATTCTTGGATTCAGAAAAGTAGCCTCAAAACATAACCAAGCCTCCACCATGTTTCTCAATAGATGCTATGTTCTTTGCATGCTTCATTTTTTCATCTGTGAACATAGAGCTGATGTGACTTGATAAAGTCAAATTTGTCTCACCTGCCCCAAGGTCATTCTTCCAGAAGCATCAATTTTGGCTTGGCAATATACATTTTGGCAAATTCCAGCCTTACTTTTTAACGATTTTCTTTCAATGGTCGTCTTCCATGAAGTCCATTTTAGACAAGACAGATGGTGTGATCTTACACTGATTAGCCTTGACAATGGAGATCACCTCTAATATCTTTGAAAGATGTTCTGGTCATTTTGGATACCATTCATACTATCTGTATTTTCAATTTGCCTTCAGTTTTCCACTTGTGGGCATGTCCAGGAAGATTGGTTACAGTCCTATAGATCTGAAGCTTCTGAATATGTCCAACTGTAATAACAGAAACATCAAGCTTTTCATCTTTTGGCTAAGAGCAAGTGAAGTATCTTTTGAAAAGGCAACTTATGTGGGGCCCACCCTAGTAGATTGATACATTCTAGACATTGGGTACCGTGCGCTGGTTGGTACCTACATTATGACATTAGGTTGGATAAGTATGAAAGTATGAGGTGCAAAGTGCCCCAAGAGTGGTGACCTGGAGTGCTTAATTTACTGGGTCTGGAAGCCCACATGAATTTTGGAACTTTTTGCACATGCACTTCAACTTTTCTTACTTATTTGTGCTCAAACCCTTTTCCGGGCCTTTTGGCCAGGATAGGGAATTTTAAAATTACCATTTGATGGTCCTCCGGACATTAGTACACAGGTTAATCCTTCACTATTTCTTTTGATTGTTTTCACTGTGGTCCCCCTATAACTGTGTCTGTCACTAGGACTCTTCGCAATGCTGTTCCCTTATTGGTTCCCCCCTAATTGGTCTGGGGGTGTGGTCATCAGTGGTTTGGGAGTTGCACTGGTGTTTACTTGGCACTCTTCAGATGGCCCCCCGGTCTCCCGATCTGATAATGTGACTTTTTTCTTTGGTAGTACATCAAAGACAATGTGTAAATGCCGCCTTTGCCAGCAATACTGGATGAACCATTACTGCCGCTCTAATGACCTTCGAAGTGGACATGCTGCAGCATATTTGGATCAAACTGGATTACTGCATAAATGTGTGTTGTGTGACAAAAGGAGAACACATAGAACATTTTTAACCCCTTCACCCCAAGGGTGGTTTGCACGTTAATGACGGGCCAATTTTTACAATTCTGACCACTGTCTCTTTATGAGGTTATAACTCTGGAACGCTTCAACGGATCTTCGTGATTCTGAGATTGTTTTCTCGTGACATATTGTACTTCAAATTAGAAGTAAAATTTCTTCGATATAACTTGCGTTTATTTTTGAAAAAAACGCAAATATGGCGAAAATTTTTAAAATTTTGCAATTTTCAAACTTTGAATTTTTATTCCCTTAAAACAGAGAAATATGTCGCACAAAATAGTTAATAAATAACATTTCCCACATGTCTACTTTACATCAGCACAATTTTGGAACCAAAATTTTTTTTTGTTAGGAAGTTATAAGGGTTAAAAGTTGACCAGCGATTTCTCATTTTTACAACAAAATTTACAAAGCCATTTTTTTTAGGGACCACCTCTCATTTGAAGTCACTTTGAGGGGTCTATATGGCAGAAAATACCCAAAAGTGACACCATTCTAAAAACTGCACCCCTCAAGGTACTCAAAACCACATTCAAGAAGATTATTAACCCTTCAGGTGCTTCACAGGAACTAAAGCAACGTGGAAGGAAAAAATGAATATTTAACTTTTTAGCCACAAAAATGATCTTTTACAAACTTTTTTTTATTTTCACAAGGGTAAAAGGAGAAAATGGGCAGATAAGGTTGTTATGCAATTTCTCCTGAGTACGCCAATACCCAATATGTGGGGGAAAACCACTGTTTGGGCACACGGCAGAGCTCGTAAGGGAAGGAGCGCCGTTTGACTTTTTCAAACTAAAATTGCTGGAATTGAGATTGGACGCCATGTCGTGTTTGGAGAGCCCCTGATGCGCCTAAACAGTGGAAACCCCCAAAGTGACACCATTTTGGAAACTAGACCCCCTAAGGTACTTATCTAGATCTGTTGTGAGCACTTTGAACTCCCAAGTGTTTCACAAAAGCTTATAATGCCTGGGTGTGAAAAAAAAAAAAAACAATTTTCCACAAAAATGATTTTTTAGTCCCAAATTTTTGAATTTTCCCAAGGAAATTGGACCCCAAAAGTTGTTGTCGCAATTTGTCCTGAGTACGCTGATACCCATATGTGGGGGGGGAACTGTTTGGGTGCACGGCAGGGCTTGGAAAGGAAGTAGTAACGTTTTGGAATGCAGACGTTGATGGGGGTCATGTTCCGTTTGCAGTGCCCCAGATGAGCCTAAACAGTGGAAACCCCCCACAAGTGACCCCATTTTGGAAACTATACCCCCTAAGGAACTTATCTAGATCTTTGGTGAGCACTTTGAACCCCCAAGTGCTTCACACAAGTTTATAACGTAGAGCCGTAAAATTTAAAAATCATATTTTTTCCACAAAAATGATCTTTTCACCCCAATTTTTATTTTTCCAAGGGTAACAAGACTCCAAAAGTTATTGTGCAATTTGTCCTGAGTGCGCTGATACCCCATATGTGGGGGTAAACCACTGTTTGGGTGCATGGCAGAGTTTGGAAGGAAGGAGCGCCGTCTGACTTTTTCAACGCAGAATTGGCTGGACGCCAGTGTCGTGTTTGGAGAGCTCCTGATCTGCCTAAACAGTGGAAACCCCCATAAATGACGCCATTTTGGAAACTAGACCCCTCAAGGAACTTATCTAGATGTGTGGTGAGAACTTTTAACCCCCAGGTGTTTCACTAAAGTTTATAACGTACAGCCGTAAAATAAAAAATCTTTTTTTTTTTTACAAAAATGATTTTTTCGTCCCCAATATTTTATTTTCACAAGGGTAACAGAAGAAATTGGAACCCAAAAGTTGTTGTCCAATTTGTCCTGAGTACGCTGATACCCAATATGTGGGAGAAAACTACTGTATGGGCGCACGTCAGGGCTCGGAAGGGAAGTAGTGACGTTTTGGATTGCAGACTTTGATGGAATGGTCTGGGGGCGTCATGTCACATTTGGAGAGCCCCTGATGCACCTATACAGTGGAAACCCCCCACAAGTGACCCCATTTTGGAAAATAGACCCCACAAGGAACTTGTCTAGATGTGTGGTGAGCACTTTGAACCCCGAAGTGCTTCACAGAAGTTTATAACGCACAGCGTAAAAATAAAAAATCCTTTTTTTTTTTGCAAAAATGATTTTTTTGCCCCAAAATTTTATTTTTACAAGGGTAACAGGAGAAATTGGACCCCAAAAGTTGTTGTCCAATTTGTCCTGAGTTCGCTGATATCCAATATGTGGGAGAAAACTACTGTATGGGTACACGTCAGGGCTCGGAAGGGAAGTAGTGACGTTTTGGATTGCAGACTTTGATGGAATGGTCTGGGGGCGTCATGTCGCATTTGGAGAGCCCCTGATGCGCCTAAACAGTGGAAATCCCCAACAAGTGACCCCATTTTGGAAAATAGACCCCACAAGGTAACTTATCTAGATGTGTGGTGAGCGCTATGAAGCCCCAAGTGCTTCACAGAAGTTTATAATGTACAGCCGTAAAAACAAAAAAATATTTTTTTTTGTACAAAAATGATATTTTCGCCCCCAGTTTTTTATTTTCCCAAGGGTAGTAGAAGAAATAGGACAAATTGCACAATAACTCTTGGGGTCCAGAGTACGCTGATACCCCATATGTGGGGATAAACTACTGTTTGGACGCATGGCAGAGCTGAGAAGTGAAGGAGCACCGTTTGACTTTTTCAACGCAGAATTAGCTGGAATTGAGATCAGACGCCATGTCACATTTGGAGAGCCCCTGATGTGCCTAAACAGCGGAAACCCCCCAATTCTAACTCCAACCCTAACCCCAACACACCCCTAACCCTAGTCCCAACCCTAACCACAAACCTAACCCTAACACACCCCTAATCCCAACCCTAACCCTAATCCTAACTTTAGCGCCAACCCTAACCCTAACTTTAGCCGCAACCCTAACCCTAACCGTAATGGGAAAATGGAAATAAATACTTTTTTTAATTTTATTATTTTTCCCTTGCTAAGGGGTGATAAAGGGGGGTTTGATTTACTATTTATAGCGGGTTTTTATGATTGGCAGCTGTCACGCTAAAAGACGCTTTTTATTGCAAAAATAGTTTTTGCATCATCACATTTTGAGAGCTATAATTTTTGCATATTTTGGCCCACAGAGTCATGTGAGGTCTTATTTTTTGCGGGACGAGTTGACGTTTTTATTGGTACCATTTTTGAGCACGTGACATTTTTTGATCGCTTTTTATTTCGATTTTTGGGAGGTTAGAATGAACAAAAATCAGCAATTCATGAATTTCTTTTGGGGAGGCGTTTATACCGTTCCGCGTGTGGTAAAATTGATAAAGCAGTTTTATTCTTCGGGTCAGTACGATTATGGCGATACCTCATTTATATCATTTTTTCATGTTTTGGCGCTTTTATAGAATAAAAACAATTTTATATAAAAAATAATTATTTTTGCATCGCTTTATTCTGCGAGCTATAACTTTTTTATTTTTTCGCTGATGATGCTGTGTGACGGCTCGTTTTTTGCGGGACAAGATGACGTTTTCAGCAGTACCATCTTTTTTTATATCGGTCTTTTTGATCGCGCGTTATTCCACTTTTTGTTCGGCGGTATGATGATAAAGCATTGATTTTTTGCTTCGTTTTTTTTTTTTTTTTTTTTTTAAGGGGTTCACTAAAGGGGTTAACTAGTGGGACAATTTTATAGGGGGGGTCGTTACGGACGCGGCGATACCAAATATGTGTACTTTTATTGTTTTTTTTTTATTTACAGGAAGAAGTGAATTTATTGGGGAATATTTATTTTTTTTTTTTTATCTATTTTGGATTTTTTTTTTACACATGTTTATTTTTACTTTTTTTAACTTTTTTACTTTGTCCCAGGTGGGACATCACAGTATTTTATCAGATCGCTGGTGTGACAGTGTGCACAGCACTCTGTCACACCAGCGATCGCACAGGCATAGATGCAGGCTTCTCAGTGCCTGCTCTCGGCAGGCACTGAGGTAGCCGCCTCCCTCCAGGACCCCGGCGCCATCTTGGATCCGGGTCCTGGGAGGGAGGAAGCCCTCAGAACAGCGCGATCACAACGCGCTGCTCTGAGGGTCTCAGGGGGGCGCGCAGGGAGCCCCCACCCTGCGCGATCCTCCCCTGTGCCCCCAGTACACCGCGATCATGTTTGATCGCGGTGTGCAAGGGGTTAATGTGCCGGGAGCGGTCCGTGACCGCTCCTGACACACAGTCATGGGTGTCAGCTGTGATAATCAGCTGACACCCGGCGGCGATTAGCTGCGCTCCCCTGAGGAGCGCAGCTGATCGCCTATGACGTACTATCCCGTCCCCGGTCATACGGGCCCAGGTACCATGGACGGGATAGTACGTCCGATGGCAGTAAGGGGTTAAACATTATGTGCAATACTTGGCTAGTTTATGTTTTTTATCATGTGCCATTCATTATTCTGCATGTGATATGGGCGCTTCTCACAAAATTAGAATGTCATCAAAAAGTTAATTTATTTCCTTCTTCAATACAAAAAGTGAATCTTATATTATCTAGAGTCATTACAGAGTGATCTATTTAGAGTGTTTATTTCTGTTAATGTTGATGATTATGGCTTATACCCAATGAAAACCCAAAAGTCATTATCTCGGTGTTTAGGGCCTGCGGAACGCACCTAATAGATATTCAGGAGAGGTGGGTTCGCAGCCCAGGATCCACCGTGCAGGCAGAGCCTGCTGCTAGTAAGATGGCGCTGATAGGCAATATAAGCAAACTCTGTTATCCGGCAGAGTCGCAGATATGAACGCCGTAGCACTATATGGCGATATGAACGAACTCTGTTATTCCACAGAGTCGCTAACTAAAGTACTGTGGCGCTATATGGTGATATAAGCGAACTCTGTTACTTCACAGAGCCGCTGTGATAAAGGCTGTGTCCTGTTAGCCTCACAGGAGACACAGATGACTGCTAGGCGGATCGCAGTTTGTGGTCATGCAATCATAAAGCAAACAACAAACTCTTCATCGGAGGTGCCGGTATTCTAGTGGCATCTTTCAGCCAAGCCCTGAACACGTGCATACAAAACTCCTCACCGGAGGTGCCGGTATTCTAGTGGTGTTTTTCAGCCGAGACCTAACCACATGCATACATGACCACACTGGTGCATAGCACGTAACAGGTTTGATACTAGCGCACGGCCGTGCGGTCCTGCAAACCTTTTATAGTAGCCACGACTACTGTAAGGTTCTATGTATATATTCCTGAAACTCAGTTTGTTCGTCAGCCATTTTACTTTCTGTCTTTCTGTAGCTATCTTGCCCTCAGTCAAAATGGAGTTTCCAGCTTGCATGTTCCCGCCCTGATTCTCTCCTTTGCTTCTTAAGCAGCCACAGCTGAGCAATCAGTGCTTCAGAATCTAGCCTGCAGTGAACCTGTGACTTGACTCCTGTAAGCCTTGGACCTTGTACTCCAGCTATTCCTACTGAGGAACTCTGAAGCATTTGTGGACTCTGAACCCTGCTCTTTGAAAGACCCACGTTTGCATGGACTTACGGTAACAGAGAAGAAGATCCTGAATCTGTGTTGGAGAGTGATTTGCTGAGCTTAGTTTACTCTGGCCTGCTGTGTCTCCTGCTTCTGTGTCTGCAAACTGTGTGACTATTTCTGCCAACTTGTATGAAGTAATACAGGACTTTTCTATATCAAACCTGTGTCTCATGTATGTTCATCGCACCCAAGCACAAGACGCTATATGAACTGTACTACATACATTACAACTACAGGACCTTCCAGAAAGGACCAATGAGAAACTGCTCCAGAACACAAACAGCTTCAGGATCTTCCTGGGGGACCTGTTGTGAATGGACTTGAAATGAGTTCTGAGCAGAGGCTCCCTCTGGTGGTTACAAGCGGTACTGGACTGTCCAGTGAAGATTGTGAGGATTGGGAATCAGGTGTTACTGACTGGTCTTATATAAGGGAGTCGCCTTCCCATCAGGGTTGCCGGTGATCAATTGTTCTGGTCTCAATCCTTGATTCCTGTTTCCTTTGTAGCCTGCTGTGTCGTGTCTGCATCTCCTGCTAACAGATAAGACATTTTCTTCTTTTGTTTTTGTGCTTGATTTTTGCATTTTGTCCTGCACTTCTGTGGGGGCCTTCAGGGTCCCCTCCGGGGGCTTTTGCCCTCTCAGTTTAGTTCAGCCACTGATGTTTGTACATTTGCTTTTTCCAGTTTTTTCAGTGGCTGCTGTTTTGATTTTGTTACACCAGAGAACTAATTTAGGTGGTAGAGGTCGTGTGATCTCAGGTGTTTTTGAAATTAGTAGAGTTGGTGCTTTTCAGGGTTTTTTGGGATTGCAGTAAGTGCCTTCCTATCCTTTTCTATTTAGGTAGTTTGGGCCCCAACGTTTGCTCATACTATTTTCTGTCTGTGTCAGTATTGTATCTTGTCTAACCGCCATTACATGTTTGGGGGCTTTCTATATTCTTTGGGGATCTGCTCCGGGGCAGATAGCTTTCCGCTTTCTATCTTTATGTGTAGTTAGTTTCTCAGGCTGTGACGAGGCGTCTAGGACCAACGTAGGAACGCTCCACGGCTGCCTCTAGTTGTGGTGGTTAGTCAGGGTACTGCAATCTCATAGATTCCAACTGCTCTGGTGTATTGCCTTTTTTACCTGCACTCCTCAGCTACCGAAACAGAACAGTATCACCGGCCCAAAAAATTGAAAATTGTATGGTACTCACAGAAGGGAAAAATATTGTGAAAGAAAAAAGGTTGTCAGAGTTGTCAGAGATATTTTTCTGTTTGTTGCATTTTTTTTTTTCCCTCTGTATCTCTCGGTGCTGGGAGGATTTTTTCTCTCAATGGAATTTGCACAGCTGTCTGGTCGTGTGGATCAGCTTGCCACTGAGGTTCGGAGTATTGCTACCTATCTTGCTAGGTTGCCTGTTGTGGAACCTAAGATTCCCATGCCAGATTTGTTTTTGGGGGATCGAGCCAAGTTTCTGAATTTCAAAAATAATTGTAAATTTTTTTTGCCTTAAAATCTAAGTCCTCAGGGAACGCAGCCAGCAGGTTCAAATTGTCATCTCTCTCCTGCGCGGCGATCCTCAGGATTGGGCTTTTTCCCTGACACCTGGGGATCCTGTTTTGAGTGATGTTGATGCAGTTTTTCAGGCCTTGGGGTTGTTGTACGATGAGCCTAATGTCACTGATCAAGCTGAAAAAGCCTTGTTGGCATTGAATCAGGGGCTTGATGACGCTAGTTATACTGTCAGAAATTCCGTAGGTGGGCAGTCCTGACCAAATGGAATGACGACGCTTTGGCAGCCCTTTGTCGGAAGGGTCTGTCAGATAATGTAAAGGATGTTATGGTGGGATTCCCTGTCCCCTCTGGTCTCAATGATTCTATGTCATTAGCGATTCAAATTGACAGACATTTGCGTGAGCGGAGAAGTATGCGTGGAATAGTGTTGCCTTGTGAACCTGCTTATGAATCCATGCAGTGTGATAGAGTGGTTTCTGGGACACAGCGTCATGAGTTTCGAAAGCGCAATGGGTTATGTTTCTACTGTGGTGATGCCTCTCATGCTATTTCAGTCTGCCCTAAGCGGGGAAGACGTTTTGCACGCTCAGTTGTCTTGGGTAGTGTTCAGACTAAGTTTTTATTAACTGTTACTCTGATATGCTCTCTGTCCTCATTTTCTGCTCAGGCTTTCGTTGATTCGGGAGCAGCTATTAGCCTGATGGATTTTGATTTTGCTAAACGTTGTGGGTTTCCCTTGATACCCCTACAGAAGTCTATTCCCCTACTGGGGATCGATTCTACCCCTTTGGCTGAGAATAAACCTCAGTTCTCTACTCAGGTGATAATGAGGGTTGAACCTGATCATCAGGAGAGCTGCAAATTTTTGGTTCTGTATAATCTGCATGACATTATCGTGCTGGGTTTCCCTTGGTTACAGTCTCATAATCCTGTTTTGGATTGGAAATCTGTGTCTGTAACCAGTTGGGGCTGCCAATGTGTTAATACTAACACTCCTGTTTTTTCTGCCTCCCCCCAGGCTCAGGATGTTCCTGACTTTTTGATTGATTTTTCTGATGTGTTTAGCGAAAGTAAATCTGCATCCTTGCCTCCCCATAGGAGCTATGACTGCGCTATTGAATTAGTGCCTGGTAGTAAATTCCCTAAAGGTCGCCTTTTTAACTTGTCTGTACCTGAACATGACGCTATGCGGTCTTATATCAAGGAATCATTGGAGAAGGGTCATATCAGACCATCCTCTTCACCCTTAGGTGCCGGTTTTTTCTTTGTGGCCAAAAAGGATGGTTCATTAAGGCCGTGTATTGATTATCGTCTTTTGAACAATATTACTGTGAAATATCAATACCCGTTACCCTTGATTTCTGACCTGTTTTCCAGGGTGAAAAACGCTACTTGGTTTACCAAGCTTGACCTCAGGGGGGCATATAACCTTATTCGCATTAAGCACGGGGATGAATGGAAGACGGCATTTAACACCCCTGAGGGGCAATTTGAGTACCTTGTGATGCCCTTTGGGCTCACTAATGCTCCTTCTGTCTTCCAGTCCTTCATGAATGACATTTTCAGGGATTTTGTGGATAAATTTCTGATTGTTTATTTGGATGATATCTTGATTTTTTCCAATGACTGGGACTCTCATGTGAAACATGTTCGAACTGTATTCCGGATTTTGAGAGAGAATGCTCTGTATGTGAAGGGATCAAAGTGTCTTTTTGGCGTACAGAGGATCTCATTTTTGGGATTCATTTTGTCCCCATCTGTTATTGAAATGGACCCGGTCAAGGTTCAGGCCATCTGTGATTGGGTCCAACCTACTTCATTAAAGGCTCTTCAAAGATTTTTGGGTTTTGCCAATTTTTATCGTAAATTTATTGGTAATTTCTCGGTTATTGTTAAACCATTAACTGATTTGACCAAAAAGGGTTCTGATGTGGTGAATTGGCCTCCTGAGGCAGTCTCTGCATTTCAGGAACTTAAGCAGAGATTCACTTCTGCTCCTGTTCTACGGCAACCTGATGTTTCTCTGCCATTTCAGGTGGAGGTTGATGCCTCTGAAATTGGGGCAGGTGCCGTTTTGTCCCAAAGAGATCCAGAGACCTCTAAAAGTAACCCTTGTGCCTTTTTCTCTCAAAAATGTTCTCCTACTGAACGTAATTATGACGTGGGTAATCGGGAGTTATTGGCCATGAAGTGGGCTTTTGAAGAGTGGAGACATTGGCTGGAGGAGCCAAACATCAGGTGGTGGTCCTTACTGACCATAAGAATCTGGTTTATCTAGAATCTGCCAAGCGACTTAATCCTAGACAGGCCAGGTGGGCCTTGTTTTTCACACGTTTTAATTTTGTAGTTTCCTTTCTTCCTGGCACTAAGAATGTTAAGGCGGATGCCCTTACAAGGAGTTTCCTTGCGGACTCTCCTGAGTTATCTGATCCTTCTGTTATTTTGAAAGAAGGTGTAGTTCTTTCCGCCATCTCGCCCAATTTGAGACTGGCTCTGGAGGGGTGTCAGGAGGATAGGCCCGAGCGCTGCCCTGTTGGGAAATTGTTTGTCCCGGACCACTGGAAAAAGACTGTGATGTCTGAGATTCATTGTTCCGCGTTGGCCGGTCATCCCGGAATTTTTGGTACCAGAGACTTGGTTAGTCGGTCCTTTTGGTGGCCTACCTTGTCTTGTGATGTCAGGGAATTTGTGCAGTCCTGCGGGACTTGCTCTCGCTCCAAGCCTTGCTCTCGCTCTAATGGTTTGTTGATGCCATTGCCTGTGCCCAAGAGATCATGGACCCATATCTCTATGGATTTCATTTACGACCTCCCTGTTTCTCAGAGAATGACCATCATCTGGGTGATTTGTGATAGGTTTTCCAAGATGATACATCTTGTGCCATTACCTAAGTTGCCTTCCTCCTCTGAATTGGTACCTTTGTTCCTTCAGCACGTGGTTCGTTTACACAGCATTCCTGAGAACATTGTGTCTGACAGAGGAGTCCAGTTTGTTTCCAGATTTTGGAGGACCTTTTGTTCTAAACTTGGTGTTCAATTGTCTTTCTCCTCGGCGTTTCATCCTCAGACCAATGGTCAAACTGAGAGAACAAATCAGACATTGGATACTTATCTAAGATGCTTTGTGTCTGCTGATCAGGATGACTGGGTCTCTTTTTTGCCTTTGGCTGAGTTTGCTCTTAATAACAGGGCTAGCTCTGCCACTTTGATGTCTCCATTTTTCTGTAATTCTGGGTTTCACCCTCGATTTTCTTCAGGACAGACGGAGGCTTCTGTCTGTCCAGGTGTTGACTCTGTTGTGGAGCGTATGCAACAGATTTGGGACCAGGTAGTGGAGAGGTTGTCCCTCTCTCAGGAGAGGGCCCAGCGGTTTGCTAACCGGCATAGGACTGATGGTCCTCGGTTTAAAGTGGGGGACTTGGTCTGGTTGTCCTCAAAAAATATTCCTATGAGAGTGGCATCTCCTAAATTTAAGCCTAGGTTCATTGGACCTTATAAGATCATGGAGATTCTTAATCCTGTTTCTTTTCGTTTGCTTCTTCCAGGGACATTTAAGATCCATAACGTGTTCCACAAGTCCTTGTTGAAGAGGTTTGTTGAGCCAGTGGTTCCTACTGCTTTGCCTCCTGACCCTGTTCTGGTTGAGGGCAATATGGAGTTTGTGGTTGAGAAAATATTGAATTCTCGTTTTTCTAGACGGAAACTCCAGTATTTGGTTAAGTGGAGAGGTTATGGTCAGGAAGACAATTCTTGGGTGTTTGCTTCGGACATCCATGCTAGGAGACTCATCCGTGCGTATCATAGAACTCATCCTGACCGACCTGGTTGCTCAAGTGAGGGTTCGGTGACCCCTCCTCAAGGGGGGGTACTGTTGTGAATGGACTTGAAATGAGTTCTGAGCAGAGGCTCCCTCTGGTGGTTACAAGCGGTACTGGACTGTCCAGTGAAGATTGTGAGGATTGGGAATCAGGTGTTACTGACTGGTCTTAGATAAGGGAGTCGCCTTCCCATCAGGGTTGCCGGTGATCAATTGTTCTGGTCTCGGTGATCAATTGTTCTGGTCTCAATCCTTGATTCCTGTTTCCTTTGTAGCCTGCTGTGTCGTGTCTGCATCTCCTGCTAACAGATAAGACATTTTCTTCTTTTTGTTTTTGTGCTTGATTTTTGCATTTTGTCCTGCACTTCTGTGGGGGCCTTCAGGGTCCCCTCCGGGGGCTTTTGCCCTCTCAGTTTAGTTCAGCCACTGATGTTTGTACATTTGCTTTTTCCAGTTTTTTCAGTGGCTGCTGTTTTGATTTTGTTACACCAGAGAACTAATTTAGGTGGTAGAGGTCGTGTGATCTCAGGTGTTTTTGAAATTAGTAGAGTTGGTGCTTTTCAGGGTTTTTTGGGATTGCAGTAAGTGCCCTTCCTATCCTTTTCTATTTAGGTAGTTTGGGCCCCAACGTTTGCTCATACTATTTTCTGTCTGTGTCAGTATTTCTTCTTGTCTAACCGCCATTACATGTTTGGGGGCTTTCTATATTCTTTGGGGATCTGCTCCGGGGCAGATAGCTTTCCGCTTTCTATCTTTAGGTGTAGTTAGTTTCTCAGGCTGTGACGAGGCGTCTAGGACCAACGTAGAACGCTCCACGGCTGCCTCTAGTTGTGGTGGTTAGTCAGGGTACTGCAATCTCATAGATTCCAACTGCTCTGGTGTATTGCCTTTTTTACCTGCACTCCTCAGCTACCGAAACATAACAGGGACCAATGAAAGTCGCTGCTGTAACCGAGCATGTGACCCCTGATCTCCAATGGGAGATCTTGCCCTGGGCATGCTCAGAAGGAGAAACAGAGGACTTAGTCTCAGAGCTGCCTGCTCCAGCACTAGTTACAATAGAGGAACCAGGAGAGGCAGCAGCAAGCCTCTGCACAGTATTAAACCGGGTGAGACCCTGGGACCGACGTCTCTGCTGAGCAGGCTCCACTGCGGCTGGAGACGGATGGGGGACCGCAGCGGGAATGGCTCGAGATTCCCCTTGTGCAGCAGCGGGAACTCGATCCCTAACACTCGTTAAATTGGAATACTTTATAACACCAGCTTGAAAAATTATTTTAACCCCTTCACCCACAAGGGTGGTTTGCACGTTAATGACCGGGACAATTTTTACAATTCTGACCACTGTCTCTTTATGAGGTTATAACTCCGGAACGCTTCAACGGATCTTCGCGATTCTGAGACTGTTTTCTCGTGACATATTGTACTTCATGTTAGTGGTAAAATTTCTTCCATATAACTTGCGTTTATTTTTGAAAAAAACGCAAATATGGCGAAAATTTTGAAAATTTAGCAATTTTCAAACTTTGAATTTTTATTCCCTTAAAACAGAGAAATATGTAACACAAAATAGTTAAGAAATAACATTTCCCACATGTCTACTTTACATCAGCACAATTTTGGAATCAAAATTTTTTTTGTTAGGAAGTTATAAGGGTTAAAAGTTGACCAGCGATTTCTCATTTTTACAACAAAATTTACAAAGCCATTTTTTTTAGGGACCACCTCACATTTGAAGTCACTTTGAGGGTCTACATGACAGAAAATACCCAAAAGTGACACCATTCTAAAAACTGCACCCCTCAAGGTACTCAAAACCACATTCAAGAAGTTTATTAACCCTTCAGGTGCTTCACAGGAACTAAAGCAACGTGGAAGGAAAAAATGAATATTTAACTTTTTAGCCACAAAAATGATCTTTTACAAACTTTTTTTTTATTTTCACAAGGGTAAAAGGAGAAAATGGACAGATAAGGTTGTTATGCAATTTCTCCTGAGTACGCCAATACCCAATATGTGGGGGAAAACCACTGTTTGGGCACACGGCAGAGCTCGTAAGGGAAGGAGCGCCGTTTGACTTTTTCAAACTAAAATTGGCTGGAGTTGAGATTGGACTCCATGTCGCGCTTGGAGAACCTCTGATGCGCCTAAACAGTGGAAACCCCCCACAAGTGACACCATTTTGGAAACTAGACCCCCTAAGGTACTTATCTAGATCTGTTGTGAGCACTTTGAACCCCCAAGTGTTTCACAAAAGTTTATAATGCCTGGGTGTGAAAAAAAAAAAAAAATTCCACAAAAATGATTTTTTAGTCCTAAATTTTTGAATTTTCCCAAGGAAATTGGACCCCAAAAGTTGTTGTGCAATTTGTCCTGAGTACGCTGATACCCCATATGTGGGGGTGGAAAACTGTTTGGGCGCACGGCAGGGCTTGGAAAGGAAGTAGTAACGTTTTGGAATGCAGACGTTAATGGGGGTCATGTTCCGTTTGCAGTGCCCCAGATGAGCCTAAACAGTGGAAATCCCCCACAAGTGACCCCATTTTGGAAACTAGACCCCCTAAGGAACTTATCTAGATCTTTGGTGAGCACTTTGAACCCCCAAGTGCTTCACACAAGTTTATAATGCCCGGGCATGAAAATAAAAAATCCTATTTTTTTCCCACAAAAATTATATTTTAGTCACTAATTTTTTATTTTCCCAAGGGTATCAGGAGAAATTGGACCACATAAGTTGTTGTCCAATTTGTCCTGAGTACGCTGATGCCCCATATGTGGGGGGGAACCACTGTTTGGGCGCACGGCAGAGCTCGGAAGGAAGGAGCACCATTTGACTTTTTCCAACCAAAATTGGCTGGAATTGAGATTGGATGCCATGTTGCATTTGGAGAGCCCCTGATGTGCCTAAACAGTGGAAACCCCCCACAAATGACCCCATTTGGGAAACTAGACCCCTTAAGGAACTTATCTAGATCTTTGGTGAGCAATTTGAACCCTCAAGTGTTTCACACAAGTTTATAACGTAGAGCCGTAAAATTTAAAAATCATATTTTTTCCACAAAAATGATCTTTTCACCCCAATTTTTATTTTTCCAAGGGTAACAAGACTCCAAAAGTTATTGTGAAATTTGTCCTGAGTACACTGATACCCCATATGTGGGGGTATACCACTGTTTGGGTGCATGGCAGAGTTTGGAAGGGAAGGAGCGCCGTCTCACTTTTTCAACGCAGAATGGCTGGACGCCATGTCTGTTTGGAGAGCTCCTGATCTGCCTAAACAGTGGAAACCCCCCACAAATGACACCATTTTGGAAACTAGACCCCTCAAGGAACTTATCTAGATGTGTGGTGAGAACTTTGAACCCCAGGTGTTTCACTAAAGTTTATAACGTACAGCCTTAAAATAAAAAATCCTTTTTTTTTTTTACAAAAATGATTTTTTCGCCCCCAATATTTTATTTTCACAAGGGTAACAGAAGAAATTGGAACCCAAAAGTTGTTGTCCAATTTGTCCTGAGTACGCTGATACCCAATATGTAGGAGAAAACTACTGTATGGGTGCACGTCAGGGCTCGGAAGGGAAGTAGTGACGTTTTGGATTGCAGACTTTGATGGAATGGTCTGGGGGCGTCATGTCGCATTTGGAGAGCCCCTGATGCGCCTAAACAGTGGAAACCCCCCACAAGTGACCCCATTTTGGAAAATAGACCCACAAGGAACTTATCTAGATGGTGGTGAGCACTTTGAACCCGAAGTGTTCACAGAAGTTTATAACGCACAGCCGTAAAAATAAAAAATCCTTTTTTTTTTTACAAAAATGATTTTTTCGCCCCCAATATTTTATTTTCACAAGGGTAACAGGAGAAATTGGACCCAAAAGTTGTTGTCCAATTTGTCCTGAGTACGCTGATACCCAATATGTGGGAGAAAACTACTGTATGGGCGCATGTCAGGGCTCGGAAAGGGAAGTAGTGACGTTTTGGATTGCAGACTTTGATGGAATGGTCTGGGGGCGTCATGTCGCATTTGGAGAGCCCCTGATGCGCCTAAACAGTGGAAACCCCCCACAAGTGAACCCATTTTGGAAAATAGACCCCACAAGGAACTTATCTAGATGTGTGGTGAGCACTTTGAACCCGAAGTGCTTCACAGAAGTTTATAACGCACAGCCGTAAAAATAAAAAATCCTTTTTTTTTTTACAAAAATGATTTTTTCGCCCCCAATATTTTATTTTCACAAGGGTAACAGGAGAAATTGGACCCCAAAAGTTGTTGTCCAATTTGTCCTGAGTAGCTGATACCCAATATGTGGGAGAAAACTACTGTATGGGCGCATGTCAGGGCTCGGAAAGGGAAGTAGTGACGTTTTGGATTGCAGACTTTGATGGAATGGTCTGGGGGCGTCATGTCGCATTTGGAGAGCCCCTGATGCGCCTAAACAGTGGAAATCCCCAACAAGTGACCCCATTTTGGAAAATAGACCCCACAAGGAACTTATTTAGATGTGTGGTGAGCGCTATGAAGCCCCAAGTGCTTCACAGAAGTTTATAATGTACAGCCGTAAAAACAAAAAAATCTTATTTTTTTTACAAAAATAATATTTTCGCCCCCAGTTTTTTATTTTCCCAAGGGTAACAGAAGAAATAGGACAAATTTCACAATAACTCTTGGGGTCCAGAGTACGCTGATACCCCATATGTGGGGATAAACTACTGTTTGGACGCATGGCAGAGCTCAGAAGTGAAGGAACACCGTTTGACTTTTTCAACGCAGAATTGGCTGGAATGGAGATCAGACGCCATGTCACATTTGGAGAGCCCCTGATGTGCCTAAACAGCGGAATCCCCCCAATTCTAACTCCAACCCTAACCCCAACACACCCCTAACCCTAGTCCCAACCCTAATCCCAACCCTAACCCTAATCCTAACTCTAACCCTAATCCTAACTTTAGCGCCAACCCTAACCCTAACTTTAGCCGAAACCCTAACCCTAACCCTAATGGGAAAATGGAAATAAATACATTTTTTTTATTTTATTATTTTTCCCTAACTAAGGGGGTGATAAAGGGGGGTTTGATTTACTATTTATAGCGGGTTTTTATGATTGGCAGCTGTCACGCTAAAAGACGCTTTTTATTGCAAAAAGTAGTTTTTTGCATCGCCACATTTTGAGAGCTATAATTCTTGCATATTTTGGCCCACAATGTCATGTGAGGTCTTAATTTTTGCGGGACGAGGTGACGCTTTTATTGGTACCATCTTTGAGCACGTGACATTTTTTGATCGCTTTTTATTTCGATTTTTGTGAGGTTAGAATGAACAAAAATCAGCAATTCATGAATTTCTTTTGGGTGAGGCGTTTTTATTGTTCCGCGTGTGGTAAAATCGATAAAGCAGTTTTATTCTTCAGGTCAGTACGATTACGGGGATACCTCATTTATATCATTTTTTTATGTTTTGGCGCTTTTATAGAATAAAAACAATTTTATATAAAAAATAATTATTTTTGCATCGCTTTATTCTGCGAGCTATAACTTTTTTATTTTTTTGCTGATGATGCTGTGTGATGGCTCGTTTTTTGCGGGACAAGATGATGTTTTCAGCGGTACCATGTTTATTTATATCCGTCTTTTTGATCGCATGTTATTCCACTTTTTGTTCAGCGGTATGATGATAAAGCACTGATTTTTTGCTTCGTTTTTATTTTTTTTTTAAGGGGTTCACAAAAGGGGTTAACTAGTGGGACAGTTTTATAGGGGGGGTCGTTACGGACGCGGTGATACCATATATGTGTACTTTTATTGTTTTATTTTTTTTATTTACAATAAGTAATGAATTTATTGGGGAATATTTTTTTTTTTTTATTATTTATTTTGGAATTTTTTTTACACGTTTATTTTTACTTTTTTTTACTTTTTTACTTTGTCCCAGGGTGGGACATCACTGTATTTCATCAGATCGCTGGTGTGACAGTGTGCACAGCACTCTGTCACACCAGCGATCGCTCAGGCAGTGCAGAACGCTTCCTCATGCCTGCTCTCGGCAGGCACTGAGGAAGCCGCCTCCCTCCAGGACCCCAGCGCCATCTTGGATCCGGGTCCTGGGAGGGAGGAAGCCCTCAGAGCAGCGCGATCACATCGTGCTGCTCTGAGGGTCTCAGGGGGGCGCGCAGGGAGCCCCCACCCTGCGCGATCCTCCCCTGTGCCCCCAGTACACCGCGATCATGTTTGATCGCGGTGTGCAAGGGGTTAATGTGCCGGGAGCGGTCCGTGACCGCTCCTGACACACAGTCACGGGTGTCAGCTGTGATAATCAGCTGACACCCGGCGGCGATTAGCTGCGCTCCATCCGGGAGCGCAGCTAATCGCCTATGACGTACTATCCCGTCCATGGTCAGAATGGCACGGGTTTTATGGACGGGATAGTACGTCTAATGTCAGAGAGGGGTTAAAATCTGAAATGTTGGCCTACTGAAATATATGTTCAGTAAATGCACTCAATACTTGGTCAGGGCTCCTTTTGTATCAATTACTGCATCAATGCGGCGTGGCATGGAGACGATCAGCCTGTGACACTGCTGAGATGTTAAGGAAGTCCATGTTGCTTTCATAGCAACCTTCAGCTTGTCTGCATTGTTGGATCTAGTGTGTCTCATCTTCCTCTTGACAATATAACATTGAGAATGTCAGCTGAGTTTGCTGGCCAATCAAGCACAGTGATACAGTTGTTTTTAAACCAGTTACTGGTGCTTTTACCAGTGTGGACAGATGCCAAGTACTGCTGGAGAATGAAATTTTCATCACCAAAAAGCTTGTCGACAAAGGGAAGCAAGAAGTGCTCTAAAATTTCCTGGTAGACAGCTGTACTGACTTTGGTCTTGATGAAACACAGTGGACCTACACCAGCAGATGACATGGCTCCCGAAACCAAAACTGATTGTAGAAACTTCACACTAGACCTCAAGCAGCTCGGATTGTGTGCCTCTCCACTCTTCCTCCAGACTCTGGGTCCTTGATTTCCAAATGAAATGCAACATTTACTTTCATATGAAAACAACATCTTGGACCAAGGACCAAAAACTAAGAACCTTGGACCTCCTTGACCCAGGTAAGTTGATTCTAGCGCTGTCTATTGGTCATGAGTGGCTTGACACAAGGAATGCGACACTTGTAGCCCATGTCCTGGATACGCCTGTGTGTGGTGGCTCTTGAAGCAATGACCCCAGCAGCAGTCCACTCCTTGTGAATCTCCCCCAAATTTTTGAATGTCCTTTTCTTAACAATTGTTTCAAGGCTGTGGTTATCCAGGTTGCTTGTGCACCTTTTCTACCACACTTTTCCCTTCCACTCATCTTTCCAATAATATACTTAGATACAGCACTCTGTGAACAGCCAGCTTCTTTAACAATGACCTTAAGTCATAATCATCAACATTAAAAGAAATAAACTCTTGAAATAGATCGCTCTGTTTCTAATAACTCCATATAATGAGTTTTACTTTTGTATTGAAAAACTGAAATAAATTAACTTTTTGATGATATTCTAATTTTGTGAGAAGCACCTGTACATTTTGAAATATTCCTCTTTGAAACCTACATAATCTTTTATAATCACTCTATATTTTGCTCCACTTTTCAGATCTGCGCAAAAGGAAAATGGAGACAAGTAATTTTATTTTAAAAGTCCTACTTTTTCTACACCACTTAAATAACAAAAAACTGTGCATACTTGGTATTAACATAATTGTAATACCCTGGAGAATCAGATTGCGGTTTAATTATTACCGTATATTGAAGACTTTAAGCAGAAAATTCAAAAGACAATTGTGGAATTGCGCTTAATTTAACAATTTTGCTGCACTAGGAATTGTTTTTCCCAATTTACAGTATGAAATGAATGGTATCATTTGAAATAAAACTTGTCCCACAAAAAAAAGACCTTGGAAGAAGGAGACGAAAAACAAAAACTTAAAAACTAAAAATAGCCATGTCAGGAAGGGTAATATAGGGAATTCCTCTATTGAGAGTTATGTGATGCTAACATTCTTGTGCATGAGTTTTTTTGTGCCATTCATCTAAGCATCTAACTGTAAAGAATATTTTAGCTCTCAGCCGGTTAAAAGCAAAAAGAGAAAAAAGACAAAACCGCATCTAAATTTGGGATTTTTAAGTTTGGATCCAAAAATTGTTTATGCTGCCAATCAATCAATTATGGCTCTACTGATTTTATGTCAACAATAACCAAAGAGAAATTTCTTATAAAACATGTCCTAAATTGCTTGACCAATTTTGTGATCTGCAAATGTGGAAAACAATATATTGGTAGAACTATACAGCCTTTACATTTAAGACTCAATTTACACCGTCATAATATCAAGAAAGGTTTTTTACTACATGGACTTTCTAAACATTTTTTTTACAGAACATAATAGAAACTATAAAGAACTAAGAATCAGTACTATCGAACATATCCCAGTAAGTACTAATTTTTCTTGAGAAATGTTCTTTTTTATCTGTAGGTTCTCGTCCCCTTATGCATAAATTTTTTTCTCTGCAAAATTTCTATGTTCTTTTGGTTTCTTCCTGATTTTTCTTATTCCTACAAAAGATGTAATAAAGATTATGTTAGAAATGGACCATTTGTAAGTAAATAAGTCTGTATAATATTGGACTTTTTTTTACATGAACTTTGACATGTCATGTGATGCTCCATTTTTTTTGAATTTGGGACTTATTTAAGAAATGTCATATATGTGCCTATGTATATACTTTTGTGGTGTCCTGATGAAGGAGTCAAAGTACTTCAAAGCGCGTTGAATAAAGCCACTTTTTAATCTGAATATCCATTTGGACTTCTATCATTCAAGCAGCACAGAGTTAATCCACCTTTTTGTCCCATTTTTTTTTACTCTGGCTGGTCACGAGGAGATTGGTGGATCTGCAGCAGCTAATATTTCTATGAGCCTATAGGTACTGCCACACTTAGCGATCTCGTTAGCGATCACGATAACGACGCAATCGTTGGTGTGATCTATTTTAGGTCGCTAGTAGCTGCCAAACAGGAGATCTCATAAACGACTCATCAGCGGTCAGCGATCTCTTTAACGACTTTGGCGGTCGTTAGGATGTCATTAGCATGTACTGAGCGCTTCTGATTCATAGGAATTTCCAGCATCGCTCCTGCTCTCTCTGCGTCCTGCTAGCCTGCTTTGCAACTTCTGCAATCCTCTCTGTGACGCAAAAGAGAACTTACAGATATTACGATCCACTCCGTGATGCAAAACAGTCATATGCGTCACAAACGAGGTCGCTCGTCGTTCGCAAAAGGTGCCAAACACAGCGATTCAGGCTCACCAGCGGGACGCCAACGATCAAAAAACGGTCCAGAACTCTAGTGAACGATCAGCGACATCACAGCAGGGGCCACATCGTTGCTACATGCCACACACAACGAGGTCGCTAACGAGATCGCAAAATAGTGACGTTTTAGTGATCTCGTTTGCGATCTCGTTTGCGATCTCATTTAGTGTGGCATACCCCTTATGTTTGGGCTCTATCTGGTGAGTAAAATTTGATTAGAGGTATCTCTTAATACCTAGATAAGACCCTATTGCGCTTTTACTTTACTTTCAGCTTTTTATTGAAACAAATTATTTTGCAATTGAGTCTTTTAACTTTTTATCATAACAGAAAGCACTTAATTGAGAAGTTTAGCCTTTGAACATTCAAAGAGAGTATATTTATGACTGTGATTGTGGAAGTTAGATCCCGGATTGAATCTGAAATAGATAAACCAAGTGAATACACCTGAGAAAGCTTAACTGTCACGGGGCAGTTGAAGAAATACAGGGGACGAGGAACCTGGGCCCCTGAACTGCCCCTAAAGCTAAGGGAGGACCTGTCTTTCCTTAACTTGGGGGTATGCTTAAAGGTAGCGAGGTCCAAGTCCCCGACCTGTCCCTGTCTTCTGTTTAGCTCTGAGCTAAACCCACGAACCACAGGAGATGAGACAGGGAATAATGTGAATAACACAAAACAACCAAAGGAAAGACAGACACCTAAGGGTTAACTCAACTACACAATAAACACTTAGCTTTCTCTGCTGTAAAGCTCCGCACAGCAGAGTAATAAGGTACCAGATGAGGGAAGCAACTGAAGTACAACTGCAGAGAGAGATCTGCCACAGATCCAAATGTGCATCGTGACATTACCCCCCTTTAATGAGGGGCCTCTGGACCCTCAACACCGCACCTCATATACCACCTACCGTGAGGATGCCTCGATCCATGAGGGTTCACCCCAGCAGTCACCTGACTCTCATGTCTATGGCAAACGTTGACAGATGGAAGTGGCCATAACGTATGCTCCGGAGGTACCACAAATCTCCAGAGTGCCGACCTGGGGAGTGAGTTATGTATGGGCATAACTGGGGGTAACTCCAGCTGGTAAGTTCCTGGGCAGAGAATGGCCGACACCCGATACGGCCCAATCACCTGAGAACTCCAGACTCCAGCAGCACACTTCCACCGGAAGTTTTTGGTGGACACCCATACATACGCGTTCACACACAGGTCCGGACCTGAATGTTCATTGCCACACATACGTTTGAACTGACAACAGAGGCGTCCCCTGTGTCACCACACTCACACATTTCTCAGGGGAAACCACCACCCTCCCCTGACCCTTCCTCCCAAGAGGGCTCCGACTCACAGGGTTGGATAGTGGTGAGGGTTGGGACTTGCCCCTACTCCTTGGCAGCACCTCTGCTGCCCCACTGGAGAAAAAGGGGAAGGTTGCAGAAAGATGGCAGATACAGTAGCCCCCAGGCAGCAGCCCTCACACGACTGACCCCAGCTGACTACCTCCCTGGAACGCCAATCTATGTTGTGTTTTGTCAGCCAAGGGAGGCCTAAAACAATGGGTATTGGCATATCCTCCAAGATGTAGCATGACAGGGACTCCTCATGATGAGTCCCTATGCACAGGCGTATATCATGCACGACCTGGGTCACACTCCCCTGGCTGAGTGAGACAGAGTCATTGGTCTGGATGCCTAATGGTTTAGCTAGTGTCTTACACATCAGGCCATTGGTCCGGACAAAGTGAGCATCCACCAAATTGACTCCTGCTCCACCGTCCACAAGCACCGGTATTCCCTTAGATACCTCGCCAATCACCACTCTCGCAGACAGGGTACACTGAGGGGAAGAAGTGGAGGAAATATACACTCCCTTGTCACCTCCCTCCACACGACCAGGGGGGATGCGCTTCTTAGATGGCACAGGTATTTTGGCGTGAGCTGGGCAGACTCCAATAAAATGACCAGTCTGCCCACAAAAAAAAACATTCCCCCACACCACGCCGAACCTCAGGCAACCCCGCTTGGGAACCCACTGCTCCCACCTGCATAGGTTTGTCAGGCTACTCAACTGTGTCCTCCTCCCTAGTAAGGACAACAGGGGGCAGTTTTGCTGTATGCCTCTCCCTGAGGCGTCTATCCACCCGGATGGCAAGGGACATGGCGGTCTCCAATGACCTGGGGGCGGCATACTGCACCAGAGTATCCTGCAACCTTGGGGAGAGACCCTGCACAAAATGACTCCTAAGGGCAGGATCATTCCACTGTGTGTCAGTGGCCCATCTCCTGAACTCCGAGCAGTACTCCTCAACCGGCCAGTCCCCCTGCTTGATTTTACGGAATCTGGATTCCGCCAGGGAGACGCCATCAGGATCTCCATACACCAGCTCCAGAGCCGCAAAAAACCCATCCACGACCGTAAAGATGGTGACTTGGCCTGCAGGGAGAAGGCCCAGAATTGGGGATCACCCCTAAGAAGGGAGACAATAATCCAAACACGCTGTTCCTCACTACTTGATGAACGGGGGCGGAGCCTGAAATACAATTTACAGGCCTCCTGAAAAACCAGAAATTTATCTCTCCCTCCAGAAAACCTGTCAGGGAGAGATATGTTAGGTTCTGGTTGAACCTGCATCTGAGCCGAGGCCCAGAACCACACCAACTGCTGTAACTGCTGCACCACCTCACCCCACAGCACCTTAAACTCATCTGTGAGTGTCTGAAGCAGCTGGGCAAAGGCCTGCATTTGGGCCATGGCTCACAAGAAAGGGAAAGGTGAAAAAAAACTGTATTGGTTGGTAATAATGTCACGGGGCAGTTGAAGGAATACAGGGGATGAGGAACCTGGGCCCCTGAACTGCCCCTAAAGCTAAGGGAGGACCTGTCTTTCCTTAACTGGGGGTGCGCTTAAAGGTAGCGAGGCCCAAGTCCCTGACCTGTCCTATGTCTCCTGTGTAGCCCTGAGCTAAACTCACCAACCCCCTCCCAGGAGGTGAGACAGGGAATAACACCAAAACAACCAAAAGGAAAGACAGACACCTAAGGGTTAACTCAACTACACAATAAACACTTAGCTTTCTCTGCTGTAAAGCTCCACACAGCAGAGTAATAAGGCACCAGATGAGGGAAGCAACTGAAGTGCAACTGAAGTACAGCTTCTCTCAGCAGCTCCTGGCTCCAGCTTGGTTGGTTTCCAGAGGAAGCAATATTACCAACACCAGCTGAGAACTCAGGAGACCTTATAAAGTAAGTGGGAGTGGTCTCCACCTACTCCTGACAAGTAATCAGGCATGCAATTCCACCAGCGGCCACCGGGGCAAAGACTGAGATTAGCCCCCACTGGCCAGACAGGAAAAAGGTTTCAACATGCAGAGAGAGATCTGCCACAGATCCAAATGTGGATCATGACATTAACAGTGTAGAGATGTGAGATAGATATATTTCCTTGTAATTACAGGTCAAAAAGGGTAAGTGCAAAAAATAACAAGCCTATACAAATATTGTAAAATACAATTTTTTGTTGTCAAGACGGGAGACGGTAGAGTTAAACATGTTGGCAAAGTTTCAACAGTCTCTACTCGCTCAATAGAATTGCATTGTTTTCTGGGACTATTTCCTTTTCTCTTTTGGGTCTAAGAATTTATGTTCAAGTAATTGCTAACTACCTAACTGCTCTGCCCTACGTTGATCTTTTCCGGCTCAGAGTGGTCATGAACTACTACTGCTGGCTTTCCTTGATATCACGTCAACAGAGCAGCTGCTTCTCTTTCACTGTGCTCCATTGATGGGGAGTGATTGCTGATGTCATGCAGATTGACAGTAGGCTCCTCTCTTCCTAACTTTGGAGCGCTGGTTGTCAATAAGCATGATGTTGGCAGTCACACGTCATGGACAGAGCAGCTTGGAAGTGGAAGAGCTGCTCTGCTGACATGAGGTCAAATGAAGACACAAAATTGCTGGTAGGAGAGGTTCATAACTGCTGGTGACTTTTTAGTGGATTGCTTTGCTGGTAATTTTTTGTTCATGTAGGTCTGGAAATTGTTTTGCAGTAGAATGGCTGTGTTTTGAAGGCCGGCAAATTGTTGTCCAAAGGCTCAGAGCTTATCTTCTTTAGCAGCTAAACAATGCCTGTTTATCAAGTGGATTTTGATACATTCATAGAGTAATAAAGGGGCCTCTAAGCGTTAAAATATGGTTCATCAAATTGTAAAAAATGCTATGCTTATAGAATATTAAACTTGATTTTACAACATAGATATATATGTTTGTGTATAGAAATCTATGTCGTTATTCTCAAGTGCATATTGGAAAGTGTTGAATACAGAACCTTCTTAAGATGCTAATTAATGCAACCTACCATAAAGTCAGTGAACAAGCAAATTTTAACATATGACATCCTTCTACATAAGTTCCAATGGTTTTGAGCATTTATTTGATAGATCAGTCTGATGAGAAAGTGAAATAAAATGCTGGAAACATTAAGAAAAATATATAATCCTGCAAACTCATAATTTATTGACAATGGCAAAGGAGATTACAAAATTGTAGTACAATTAATTTCTTTGTGTGGCAATAGAAGAGGATTAAATGTTAAATATGTGCTTACATAACTTACAGAACTTAATCTGCAACATAAATGTTTGAAGCCTTCATATTAACGAGTAGTTCAATCAATAACAATTATAGAACAATTTATTACTTAAGATTTTTGTAGCGTTGGAGTCTTGGGCTCAACTCACACAAAGCCATCTGTGTTTGAATATTCGCGGGTTTAGTCTTGTTCCAGCCTATACTCCAAAGACATACTGATAGGGAATTCAGTTTGTGACCCATCAGAAGTATATGATGATGTCTGTAAAGTGCTGGAGAAAATGATGGCGCTATACAAGCAAAAAATAATAAATAAAATAAATAAAATTGTGATTTTGTGCACTTTCTTGTAAAAAAAGTCTGTCAATGACTCAAATCTCAATGATTTCTGAGTCTTAATATTACAACATTTTACCCTGTATCCTGGGGATGTATTGTGTATCCTAAAGTACCCTTGGCAGTTTCCCAAATTTATGGGACTGCTTGCTACTCAAAAACAACTTTGCAGGTTGTTTAAGGGGAACTTATTGTTAGGGTCTGCGGAACGCACCAAATATAAGATGTGGAGAGGTGCGTTCGCAGCCCGGGGTCCACCGTGCAGGCGGAGCCTGCTGCTAGTAAAATGGCGCAAGAAGCGAACTCTGTTATCCCGCAGAGTCGCCAAAATAAACGCCGTAACGCGCTGTGGCAATATGTGCGAACTCTGTTAATCCACAGAGCCGCTAGAAGGAGTGCCGCAGCGCTATATGGCAATGTGTGCGAACTCACTTAACACAACTGAGTCGCAAAATAAACACGCTAGGGCGCTGTCTAGTGTTGAAAGCGAACCCTGTTACGTCACAGAGCCGCTGAGACAAACTTCTGTGTCCTGTCAGGCACCCAGGTACACAGTGAACAGCTAAGCGAACATAGAACATGATCATGCGCTAATGTCCTCGCGGGAGTCACCCGCAATCTATGGGGTCTGAATGCCAGGCCCTGAATACGGCAATCAAACTCCTCACCGGTTATGCCGGCAATCTAGGGCATCTAGGACACCGACCCTGACCAGCTAGCATACCAAACTCCTCACCGATTAAGTCGGTATTCTAGGGGCTTATTTCAGCCGGGCCCTAACCACACACACGCATGACCACACTGGCGCTAAGCATATAATGATTGATATTAGCGCATGCCACCCTTTTATAGCAACAGCTACAGGACCTGCCAGAAACAAGGACCAATGAGAAACTGTTCCAAACACATGTAGTTTCATGACCTTCCTGGCGGACCAATAGGAGCTGCTGCAGTACCTGAACATGTGCCCCCAGATCTCCAATGATAGATCTTACCCTGGGCATGCTCAGAAGGGGAAACGCAGGACTTTGTCCCAAAGACGTCTGCTCCAGTACTGGCTATAATAGCAGATCCAGGAGAGGCAGCAGCAAGTCTCTGCACAGTACTGGAATGGGCAAGACGCTGGGACCGACGTCTCTGCTGAGCAGGCTCCACTGCAGCCGGAGATGAATGGGGGACCGCAGCAGGACCGGTTCGAGACTCCCCTTGTGCAGCAGCGGGTACTCGAATCCTAACACCTATCATGTCTTTTTGCCCCTGAAACCAAAATTAGTACCTGCTAGCTCTATTTTTACAGCAATCCCTTGGTGTACGTAGTAGTCCAATTTTATATGTATTACCAGAGAATAAAATGTTTAGGGCCTGTTCCCACCATATATTAATTATCAAGTCAAGAAACTGCAAAGTCCATTCAAACTGTTCATGCATAATCTTTGTTCTTCATGGCCTTATTAATGACCAAAAAGATTGGACTACTGATGATGTTTATTGACAGGTACCTTTAATGACATGCAGCTCAAGTCTTAGCCTAATGGGAGTAAAATAAAGAAATCTAGAAGTGGTTGGCATAAAAAACTAATGTTTCTGTAATTGCTCAATATTCCTATTCAGTGACAGGTTCTATATTGGTGGCTTAAATAAGTTCTTAAAGTTGACTTGACTGTGGGAAATCAAGAAAAGCCTAGGGGCAATTGACTTTTCGTGCCCTCATGTGGGAAATGTGCATGGATATTGAATAAGTTGCTGACAAACAGAAATACACGGAGGTAATAAATAGTTAAATCAGATAGACTATAGTCTAGTCTATACTTTGTTTCTTTCTCCTTTTTACTTTATAGAATTTTTTGTATCCAGAATTCTTTTGCTTTTACATAATTTATTGTGCCTTGTATTATTTATCACTTCCTTTAACTTTTATTGTACACAGTCTATGAAATGAATTTTGTTCCTAAATTATTTAAAATATTTACCTTTCTGATGCAAGAATTATAATATACAACATTGTTTTTCTTTGATTTACATAGTAATTATCATTAAATGTATGGTTAATGCTAATATTAGACAAAGGGTTTAAAAATACTATTATTCTATAAATAAACAACAATAAAAATAACAATATCTATTCTTATTGTTGATATTATATTAGCTTGGGCAATTCAATATTTAATATCTTCCTTCCATTTCATATCTGGTCATAATATGTTTGCATAGGTTCTGCAGGCGTAGTCTCTAGCAGCAGGTTCATCAGTAGCTGCAGAAAACAGTACAGTTCAGAGTCCTAGAAAAATATCCTAACACATATTTCTGTATGATATCAGTAAATTAATGATATATTGGTGTGATGATGACGGGCACACGGACCGCCACACGGTAGCCCGGGGTATCACGGCCTGTGATCCCTCCGTTGCCACAAATGTGACGAAAACGCGGCACACACACGACGGCTGCTGCCGTCTGACCCAATGTGTCAGGAATAATCTGCAGGGATTTATAATTATCCCACTTCCACTTAGGAACTTGCAGCTCTCTGGCGCCCCCTTACCCTCAGATCAGTCAGGGAACTGCACCTAGGATAATTAGTCGCCAGACGGGCCGCTTGGATGTGTGCTGGCTATTGGGCACGCTGCAGTGAGGGAATTATAATTACTCCGGGCCGCAGCCAGGCAATACACTTATAAAACCCGCTCCGTCACTGCCAACGCCACCCAATAGGTCAACACTTTACACCCCTTCTTTTTAGCTGCCACCAGCTATGATTTACTTAATGAACAATTTATCAAGAGGGTCCGTAGCAACCCCGAATCAGTAGCGTAGTACTTCAGGCACGTGCAAATTCGATTATAGAGCAGGAGAAACAAACTAATAATTTTATAGGTTTATTCCTAAAGATGCAGGCAGTGTTTATACAGTTTAAAAAGATGTAACAAGGTGAGACAACACAGTTATGTACAATACAGTTAAAACTAAAACAGGATTAAAGGTGAAAAACTTACATAGCTCTCAGATCCTGGCAAGACAGGCTGGGGGGAGGAGCCACACGTCATAGTTCATTTGCAGATCTGTTAGTCACATCATCACAGCCAGGAATCACCAGGGGGGGCTAGACTTATACATGTGGGCTGGTGACCTCACAAAAGGGGATGGTTTTCTGGCCACCTCCCAGGGCTAGAAGTTCTAGTTTTAAGTTCTAGAAGATCATAAGGACCATACCTCATCCTGGGAACCTAGCAGAATAATGACAGATCTATCAGTGATCTTATTTTGAAATGACTGTTCAAATGAGCCCAAACTTTGGTGAGATAGTTTATGGTGCATCCCAGAATTCCATTTCTCGGGTTCTGTTGGAGTTACGGGTTCACCAGTACCACGGGAATGACGCCTGATGGGGCACGTTACAGAACAGCAGGTGCCGTGTTTCTATCATAAGCTCACGGCATATTATAGACAGATGATTAGATTACCACTTTATAGAATGGGAGAACAGAAAGCTGACGCTTGAAGACAAAGGAAATTCCTGAGGAATTCCTGAGGTGGGGGCGAACGGAAGGAGTGCTGTTCGTTCAAACAGTGAGTTGCAGCGAGCTGCAGGCACAAGGGTGGAAGAGAGGGGTGGCTTTGCTCTGTGCTGGCAAAACGATGGGGGTCGTAGTACTTTGTGGAAAGTTCTAGAACAGCACGAGGAATGGAGCTTCCAGTATCATCACAATTGGAATGTACACTTTAATGTTGAAAAAGAGGTTTTGCAGCAGCTACAGCCTTTGTTATCTAAATAAAGATGCAAAAAGCGGGGAAAATGAATGACTGAATTGGGTGATGAAATGCAGAAAAGTAGAGGAAAACTGTGGGCTAATATGAAAAATGTTTTGTACTTAGTAAAAGTAGATTTTGTGAAGAAATTACTCTTTAAAGTTACAGTTTGATAAATATATGATCTTGAAGAGAGCTAAGCTGCAACATTAAAAAATGCATTGAGTCAAAATTACCACTATTTCTAGAAAAAAAAATAAGATTCTGGAAAAATATTAGAGTGGGGAAAATAAGTATTTGGCACACTGCCAATTTTGCAAGTTTTCCCACCTACAAATAATGTAGAGGTCTGTAAATTTTATAGTAGGTACACTTCAACTGTGAGAAATAGAATCTAAAAATAAAGACCAGAAAGTCACAGTGTATCATTTTTAAATAATTAAATAGCATTTTATTGCATAAAATAAGTATTTGGCCACCTACTAACTTGCAAGAATTCTGGCTCTCACAGACTTATTAGTTTTTCTTTAAGAAACCCTCCTACTACTCTGCACTCATCTGTATTAATTGCACCTGTTTGAACTCATGACCTGTATAAAAGACACAAGTCCACACACTCAATCAATCACACTCCAACCTCTCCACCATGGCCAAGACCGAAGAGCTTTGTAAGGACACCAGTGACAAAATTGTAGACCTGCACGAGGCTGGGATGGGCTACAGGACAATAGGCAAGCAGCTTGGTGAGAAGGCAAAAACTGTTGACACAATTATTAGAAAATGGAAGAAACATAAGATGACTGACAATTTTCCTCGGTCTGGGGCTCCATGCAAGATCTCGCCTCATGGTGTAAGAATGATTCTGAGAAAGGTCACAAATCAGCCTACACATACATGGGAGGACCTGGTCAATGACCTGAAAAGAGCTGGGACCACAGTCTCAAACATTATGTGTATATGTATGTATGGCATATGTTGTGTATCTTTGTATGTATGCAAGGTATATGTGTGTATCTGTGTTTATATGTATGGTGTATGTATACAGTGTATGTATATGTGTGTGAGCATATTTATTTTTGGTTCATGTATGATACTGTAATTGTAAAGAACAGGATAATAAACCTGGATCTTAAAAGGGTTATCCATCAAATAATCTAATTATCCCCAATCCATCGGATCGTGGATAGCTTGCTGATGACTGGGGATTTGACCACTTGGCCCCCCAGATATTCTGAGCACAGGGCTCTGCAGTCTCGCCTGAATGGAGCAGAGTTGTGGTCTATTCATTATCTATAGAGCTGCTGAGCGCTGTACTTGACTATCTCCATCAGTTCCATAGACGATGAATAAAGTAGATACCAGATGATACAGACACCAGACATAATATTAATATATGCATGGTTAGATTCTGCCAGTTCCAGGAGTTATCACGTAACCACTAATATGCGCGTTGCACACTTGTCATGTGCCAACTAGAGCATCAGCCACATCTGCAGTGTTCAATTCACTGACATAGCGGACACTAGTTGTCACCTGACTGCCCTGGAACCAGCAGAGCTGATTCATAATGGATTTAACTATCTATCTATCTATCTTTGCCCATATGGCGATGTTTCGGTCAAAGGTGTGGACCTTTTTGAAGACTTTAGAAAGGTCCACACCTTGGACCAAAATGTCGCCATATGGGCAATTAAACTGCACGTGATTTTCTACTTACTGGTGTGCTGCTTTCAATTTTTTTGATTTATTTACAAGATTTGGTATGTAGCTGGGTGGTTCGTGCACCCTACAATCTTTCTGTGCTACTTTTTGTTCTCTTTCTATCTCTCTATCTATCTATCTATCTATCTATCTATCTATCTATCTATCTATCAATGCAGTGGGGAAAAAAAAGTAGTCAGCTGCCAATTGTGCAAGTTCTCCCACTTAAAAAAATGAGAGAGGCCTGTAATTGACATCATAGGTAGACCACAACTAGAGAGTCAAAAAGAGAAAACAAATCCAGAAAATGACCTTGTCTGATTTGGCAAAAATTTATTTTGCCAATTATGGTGGAAAATAAGTATTTGATCACCAAAAAACATGCAAGATTTCTGGTTCTCACAGACCTGTAACATCTTCTTTAAGAGGCTCCTCTGTCCTCCACTCATTACCTGTAGTAATGGCACCTGTTTGAACTTGTTATCAGTATAAAAGACATCTGTCCGCAACCTCAAACTGTCACACTCCAAACTCCACTATGGTGAAGACCAAAGAGCTGTCAAAGGACATCAGAAACAAAATTGCAGCCCTACACCATACTGGGAAGACTGAATCTGCAATAGGCAAGCAGGTTGGTGCGATGAAATCAACTGTTGGAGCAATAATAAGAAAATGGAAGACATACAAGACCACTGATTATCTCCCTCGATCTGGGGCTCCACACAAGATCTCACCCAGTGGGGTTAAAATGATCACAAGAACGGTGAGCAAAAATCCCAGAACCACATGGGGGGATCTTAGTGAATGACCTGCATAGAGCTGGGAACACCGTAACAAAGGCTACCATCAGTAACACACTATGCCGTCAGGGACTCGGATCCTGTGTAAAGGGAGGACAGGACTGTAGTCGTGACCTGTGTTCCGGTGGCAGCTGTGTCCATGTTCATGTACATGTTCCGGTGGCAGCTGTGTCTTCCCCTACATGAAACAATACAATTCTTCTCGGCATACCTGCATCAACAGATTCAGCTTCACCCGGACACTTCCCAGGCAACGACAGTCCCTCTTTCAGGCGACCCTCAGTAATGAAGACACAGTCCAGGATAACTTCAACATTCTCTTTACTTAACATTTCACACATTACATCCACAGTTGGTACACCATGGGTGTCTCTTGTTTCCTTATCTTTCCCTGCTTTGCTATCACTTCTGTGCAGTACACACCCGGACCAGACCGTTTTAGACTGCTCCCCAGTTCCTTCCAGGCCTGACCTTGCTATAATGACATTTCCTTCAGCCTGCTTTGCCTCAGACATGAATTCATCAATCACAATGTTTCCCTCTGGGGAAGCATCCGTCCCATCTGTACCGATCCCATCAAAGTTCCAACTCTTTCCATCTCCTTAGTCCAGCCAACTTCTGCCCTAAAAGCATTGGCCCAGGCGGTAAGATGCCACATCTTTCCTCTCGGTACAAGCCCACTGATGAGATACACAGTGGCCATGGATAACATGGGCTGCAGCAATTGAACGTTGTGTGACTGCCTGCTGTCCGGGCCTATAGCCCATGTGGACACTTGAGCACTCTGGCCCCATCTGAACTAAATACCTGGAAATTTCTAACTACTATCCGGCAGCCCCTCCTACAGTTAACCCTCTAGAAGGATGCACTAACTTTCCCTGACTGTACATATACAAGAAACACATAACATACAGTACAGGCCAAAAGTCTGGACACACCTTCTCATTTAAAGATTTTTCTGTATTTTCATGGCTATGAAAATTGTACATTCACACTGAAGGCATCAAAACTATGAATTAACACATGTGGAATTATATACTTAACAAAAAAAGTGTGTAACAACTGAAATTATGTCTTATATTCTAGGTTCTTTAAAGTAGCCACCTCTTGCTTTGATAACTGCTTTGCACACTCTTGGCATTCTCTTGATGAGCTTCAAGAGGTAGTCACCGGGAATGGTTTTCACTTCACAGGTGTACCCTGTCAGGTTTAGTAAGTGGGATTTCAGGCCTTATAAAAGGAGTTGGGACCATCAGCTGTGTTGTGCAGAAGTCTGGTGGATAGACAGCTGATAATCCTACTGAATAGGTGTTTGAATTGTATTATGGCAAGAAAAAAGCAGCTAAGTAAAGAAAAACGAGTGGCCATCATTACTTTAAGACGGTCAGTCAGTCCGAAAAATTGGGAAAACTTGAAAGTGTCCCCAAGTGCAGTTGCAAAATCCATCAAGCTCTACAAAGAAACTGGCTCACATGAGGACCGCCCCAGGAAAGGAAGACCAAGAGTCACCTCTGCTTCTGAGGATGTTTATCCAAGTCACGAGTGTTATGAATGTGCTAGAGATGGTTTCTGAGCAGATGCTCCCTCTGGTGGTTACGGACAGTACTGAACCTTTCAGCGAGGAATGGCAATCTGGGATCACGGACTGGTCTGATATAAGGGAGGTTCCCTCCCATGATGGTTGCCGGTGATCAATTGTTCTTGTCTCAATTGTGGTTCCTGGGTCATTTAGAAGTTTGCTGAGTCTTGCCTGCATCTTCTGCTATCAGATAAGATATTTTCTGCTTTTATTTTTGTGCTTGCTTTTTGCATTGTTCCCTACACTTCTGTGGAGGTCAGCCAGGTCCCCTCCGGGGCTTTTGCTCCTCTCAGTTTATCTGGAGCCACTGTTGTTTGTTCATTTGCTTTTTCCTGTTTTTTCAGTGGCTGCGGCTTAGTTTTGTTACACCAGAGATCTGATTAGGTGGTAGAGATCGTGTGATCTCAGGTGATTTTGCAATCAGAAGAGTTGGTATTTTTTAGGGTTTTTTTTTTGATTGCAGTGAGTATCCTTTCCTGTACTTTTCTGTCTAGACAGATTGGGCACCAGCATTTGCTCATTCTATTGTCTGTCTGTGTTCGTGCTTCTTCTTGTCTAACCACCATTACATGTTTGGGGGCTTCCTATTTTCTTTGGGGATCTGCTCCGGGCAGATAGCTTTCATCTTTCTGCCTTTAGCTGTAGTTATCTCTCAGGCTGTGACGAGGCGTCTAGGATCAACGTAGGAACGCTCCACGGCTACCTCTAGTTGTGTGGTTAGTTCAGGTTACTGCAATCCAATAGGTTCCAGCCTCTCAGGTGTATTGCCATTTTTGCTTATTCTCCTCAGCTACCAAAACATAACAGTATCACCGGCCCAAACTGAAAAATTATATGGTACTCACAGAAGGGAAAAATAGTGTGGAAAAAAAAAAAAAGTTGTCAGAGTTGTCAGAGATTTTTTTTTTCCCTGTTTGTTGCATTTTTTCCCTCTTTTTTTTCCTGGGTGCTGAGGAGGATTTTTTTTTCTCTCAATGGAGCTTGCACAGTTGTCTGGCTGTGTGGATCAGCTTGCCACTGAGGTTCGGAGTATTGCTACATATCTTGCTGGGTTGCCGGTAGTGGAACCTAGGATTCCCATGCCAGATTTGTTTTTGGGGGATCGGGCTAAATTTCTGAATTTCAAAAATAACTGTAAGTTGTTTTTTGCCTTAAAGCCTAAGTCCTCAGGGAACACAGCACAGCAGGTTCAAATTGTCATCTCTCTCTTGCGCGGCGATCCTCAGGATTGGCTTTTTCCCTGACACCTAGGGATCCTGTTTTTCATGATGTTGATGTATTTTTTCTGGCTCTGGGGTTATTGTATGATGAACCTAATGTCACTGATCAAGCAGAAAAAACCTTGTTGGCATTAAATCAGGGTCTTGAAGACGCTGAGTTGTACTGTCAGAAATTCCGAAAGTGGGCAGTCCTGACCAAATGGAATGATGATGCTTTGGCAGCCCTTTTTCGGAAGGGTTCGGAAGGAGCTGTCAGAGAATGTAAAGGATGTTATGGTGGGATTCCCTGCTCCCTCTGGTCTCAATGATTCTATGTAATTGGCTATTCAAATTGACAGACGTTTGCGTGAGCGCAGAGGTATGCGTGAGATAGTGTTGCCTTATGAGCCAGCTTCTGAGCCCATGCAGTGTGATAGCGTGACTTCTGGGGCACAGCGTCATGAGTTTCGAAAGCGCAATGGGTTATGTTTCTACTGTGGTGATGACTCTCATGCTATTTCAGTCTGCCCTAAGCGGGGAAGACGTTTTGCACGCTCAGTTGTCTTGGGTAGTGTTCAGACTAAATTTCTGTTGACTGTTACCCTGATTTGCTCCCTGTCCACATTTTCTGCTCAGGCTTTTGTTGATTCAGGAGCAGCTATTAACCTGATGGATTTTGACTTTGCCAAACATTGTGGGTTTATCATGACACCCCTGCGGAAGTCTATTCCCCTACAGGGCATTGATTCTACCCCTTTGGTGGAGAATAAATCCCAGTTTTCTACTCAGGTGATAATGAGGGTTGAACCAGATCATCAGGAGAGTTGCAAATTTCTGGTGCTGTATAATCTGCATGACATTATTGTACTAGGTTTCCCTTGGTTACAGTCTCATAATCCTGTTTTGGATTGGAAATCTGTGTCTGTGACCAGTTGGGGCTGCCAATGTGTTAATGCTGACACTCCTGTTTTTTCCGCCTCTCCCCAGTCTCAGGATGTTCCTGACTTTTTGACTGATTTTTCGGATGTATTTAGTGAAAGTAAATCTGCATCCTTGCCCCCTCACAGGAGCTATGATTGCGCAATTGAATTAGTGCCTGGTGGTAAATTTCCTAAAGGTCCCTTTTTAACTTGTCTGTACCTGAACACGATGCTATGCGATCTTATATCAAGGAGTAATTGGAGAAGGGTCATATCAGACCATCCTCTTCACCCTTGGGTGCCGGTTTTTTCTTTGTGGCCAAAAAGGATGGTTCATTGAGGCCGTGTATTGATTATCGTCTCTTGAATAAGATCACTGTGAAGTATCAATATCCGTTACCCTTGATTTCTGACCTGTTTTCCAGGGTGAAAAGTGCTAGTTGGTTTACCAAGCTTGACCTCAGGGGGCGTATAACCTTATTCGCAATAAGCACGGGGATGAATGGAAGACGGCGTTTAATACCCCAGAGGGCTCACTAATGCTCCTTCCGTCTTCCAATCCTTCATGAATGATATTTTCAGGGATTTTGTGAATAAATTTCTGATTGTTTATTTGGATGATATCTTGATTTTTTTCCAATGACTGGGACTCTCATGTGAAACATGTTCGGACTGTGTTCCAGATATTGAGAGAGAATGCACTGTATGTGAAGGGATCAAAGTGTCTTTTTGGCGTACAGAAGGTCTCATTTCTGGGATTCATTTTGTCTCCGTCTGTTATTGAAATGGACCCGATCAAGGTTCAGGCCATCTGTGATTGGGTCCAACCTACTTCATTGAAGGCTCTTCAGAGATTTTTGGGTTTTGCCAATTTTTATCGTAAATTTATTGGTAATTTCTCCGGTATTGTTAAACCTTTGACTGATTTGACCAACAAGGGTTCTGATGTGGTGAATTGGCCTCCTGAGGCAGTCTCTGCGTTTCAGGAACTTAAGCAGAGATTCACTTCTGCTCCTGTTCTACAGCAGCCTGATGTCTCTCTACCGTTTCAGGGGAGGTTGATACCTTTGAAATTGGGGCAGGTGCCGTTTTGTCCCAAAAGATCCAGAGACCTCTAAGAGTAACCCTTATGCCTTTTTCTCTCGAAATTTTTCTCCAACTGAACATAATTATGACGTGGGTAATCGGGAGTTATTGGCCATGAAGTGGGCCTTTGAAGAGTGGAGACATTGGCTGGAAGGAGCCAAACATCAGGTGGTGGTCCTCACGGACCATAAGAATCTGGTTTATCTCGAATCAGCCAAGTTACTTAATCCCAGACAGGCCAGGTGGGCCTTGTTTTTCACACGTTTTAATTTTGTGGGTTCTTTTCTTCCTGGCACTAAGAATGTTAAGGCGGATGCCCTCTCGAGGAGTTTCTTTGCGGACTCACCTGAGTTATCTGATCCTACTGTTATTTTGAAAGTGGGTGTAGTTCTTTCCGCCATCTCGCCCAATTTGAGACATGGCTCTGGAAGTGTGTCAGGAGGATAAACCTGAGCGCTGCCCTATTGGGAAATTGTTTGTCCCAGACCAGTGGAAGAAGAGTGTGATGTCTGAGATTCATTGTTCCGCGTTGGCTGGTCATCCCGGGAATTTTGGTACCAGAGACTTGGTGAGTCAGTCCTTTTGGTGGCCTACTTTGTCTCATGACGTCAGGGAATTTGTGCAGTCCTGTGGGACTTGCTCTCACTCCAAGCCTTGCTCTCGCTCTAGTGGTTTGTTAATGCCATTACCTGTGCCCAAGAGGCCATGGACCCATATCTCTATGGATTTTATTTCTGACTTCCCTGTTTCTCAGAGAATGACCGTTATCTGGGTAATCTGTGATAGGTTTTCCAAGATGATACATCTTGTGCCATTACCTAAGTTGCCTTCCTCCTCTGAATTGGTGCCTTTGTTCCTTCAGCACATGGTTCGGTTACATGTAGTGTTGAGCGATACTGCTCGATATCTAAAAATATCGGATCGGAATGGCATCGCCGATATCACTAAATATCGGCGATATCCGATTCCGATACCGGAAGTCCCATGTAAGTCTATGGGAACAAAATATCACAACTAAAAAAACACTTTCTTTCCTTGTAAACACAAAATATACACACTTAGAATACATATATATATATATATACATGTCATTGTGACATATATATATACATATATTTATAGTTTATTCACTTCTACATAGTAAAATAGCCTCTGATTCAATTGCCGGGTAAAGCCGGCATTTGTGAAAAGACAGAAGCACCCGAGGGTCCAGTCGCCACAGAGATGTTGCATCGCACCCAGCGGTGTGACAACTTACTCTCAGGTAAGGAGGAAACACCCCATTGACTCCAACCACTGCATTCAACAGTACACTATGCCAGCTGAGTGTAGGCGGACCCAATGGGATGGTCTAGCTCAGGCTGGTTAGAACAGGGTGTAGCTAGTTGGATGGGAGGGGTTGAGGCAGCCTTATGCTGCATGTCTTTGTAGTAAGTATTGTTTCCTTTCCTGCTTTCTTACTACGTCGCATACTCCACTCTGCAACATCACTCTGCACCATTGCTCTATCTCACATCTATCTGCCCTGGAAGGATACCGTCTTACCTGTACAAGACTTATCACCTAGCTGCACTACACCATCCCTGCCAGAGGACCTGCACAGCAGCGCTGGTCACCCTGACCAGGTACTACAGGTGGCGTCATGACAAACTACACAAACATTCTATCATCCCCTGGAAATATCCCACATTCCAGTGAGCGACCAGGGCACGGACATAGCTGTGCTACCCGTCACATCCCCCATAGAAGTCGACGGGCTTGGTGCCGAGTACCCCCAAAACCTGTGGCTCTGTGCGACTCAACTTTGGCGTCACGAACAGGATTCAGAAGCTCGCTATAAGCGAGTCCTGTGTGCCTTAATTGAACTGTTTTTTTGCTTGAGAATTGCAAAAATCATCATAGACTGTATTTGCCATTTTTCCGTCATATCTGCGCCACGAGGCACAGGTGAAGAATAAGGGCGTGCTCTCGTGGGCGTACACTCACTCCGTGGCGCGAAAACGATGTCCGCACACTCTAAATGTCACTGCAATGTAAGATCGTGCCCCACAGCTCTGGAGTTCCGCCTCCTCATCCTCCTCAGTGGGCGGAAACGAACGCGAAGGTCCCGCCTCCCTACAAAAGATGTCGCCTCTCCTGATGCTAATGACACATGTGACTTGGCAGAGATGGCGAATGGACGTGAGCAGAAGTGGGAAGGGATGGAGGAGTCAGGGCTCTCCCCCCACGGAAGCGACCCGATCGCCACGGAGCCACCGTTTGGCACCCGGCCTGGAAACCCTCCTACGCTGGAAGAAGCGGAGGATACCCTGAGAGACCTGGCCCGGCACCGGGAGGAGGTCGCCAGGATGGAAGCGAGCTGGCGGGCCCTAAAACTACAATTGGAGCGGCCCCAATCCCTCTTACCCCCTGAAGTGTCTGTACCGGAAGGTGAGGCACCCGTTCCAGTAGAGGAGGCCGTGCGGGCATCCCAGCCCTTGCAATCTGAACCGGTTGCCAGTATCTCAGTGGAGGCACCCGTTCCAGTACAGGAGGCCGTGCGGGCATCCCAGCCCTTGCAATCTGAACCGGTTGCCAGTATCTCAGTGGAGGCACCCGTTCCAGTAGAGGAGGCCGTGCGGGCATCCCAGCCCTTGCAATCTGAACCGGTTGCCAGTATCACAGTGGAGGCACCCGTTCCTGCTGAAAACGCCGCACCAGCACCCCAGATCCCACTGTCTGCCCCCGTCGCTGAGGCAGAAGAAGCGACACCCGTCCTCATGGAGGAGGCCGCGCAGGCACCAGAGCTCTACCTGCCTGTTCCGGAGCCCCGACCGTCATCTGTTCCAGAGCCGGCTGCTTCCGCCACAGGTGAGCGCCGCCAGGACTGGCGGGCGCCAGGAGAGCTGCCGCAAACCGGACATCGTAAGCTGGCGTTTGATGTTGGAGACATGGAGCTGCTGGTGGAGGAGAATTACAACCGGCGTCAGGAGGAAGAGTGGAGACGTCGGGAGCGGGAAGCAGAGCTACAAAGGGAGCAGCGAGAATCCCAAAAGCTTCAGCAACGTCACCTGGAGAAGGACCTGGCAGAGAAGGCACGTATGAGAAAGGATAAAAGTACGGTGAGGGAGCCGCGGCGTAAGGGTGCAGTACGGAACTTTAAGTTAAAAGGTGGTTGGGGCTTCATCCAGGAGCCTGGACTTTATTTAGAAGTTTTTGTAACCCGGCGGGACGTGGAGGCTCACCTCCCAGAAGGACACCCGGGGAGGGACCTGTTGCCAGGAGACTTGGTGACTTACACCTGACACTGGGGTTACAATGGATGGTACGCCCTAAATGTTACCAGGTGCGACCCCTACTCCCCAGAGTGTCAGGAAACTGACAAACCCTACGAGCCTTCAGCCTCCCCCAACCAGGCCTCTGCACAAGTGCCCACCCCACGCCGTAAATCTCCCCAGCCTCCCTCAGTGGTCTCCTCAGCAGCCCCAGCTATGGACATGATAATGATAGCTGGCCCGTATCCGGCGCCTGTTAGGCCCCCTGGGGTTCGTACAGTCCGGGACATAGGGTTCCAGACCCGGAGGGAGACGAAAGAGGTGGCCACACAGACCCAGATAGCGGGTCACGACATCACTGTACAGGCCACACGACATCATCAGGTCTGGGTGGACCCTCCTGTCACGGATGTTTGGCAAGCTCCAGAACAGTACCAGGTGGTACCTGTAAGAGGCCAGCCAAAGAAGTCTAAATAACCCGGACCGGGTCTCTGTATGTAAATAGTTAAATTATTGATGTACCCGGACGGGTGAATGTTCATAAAAAGAAGTTTATTGTTGCCTTAATATACCCAGGTTGGGTAATGGTTTGATGTACCCGGACGGGTGAATGTTCAGAAGAACAAGTTTATTGTTGCCTTAATATACCCAGGTTGGGTAATGGTGTTTCACTGTAATGAAAATGTTGAACTTTGAAGCCATGAACTGTACTGGCTCACAAACTTTTCTGTAAATAGTTGGCACTTCGGTGCTCCATCTTGGTTTTACAAAAAACTTTACTGTGCACTATTTTCAACTACCTCAGAAACTAAAAACCCGTTTGGTGTGGCCGAAAGTGAGGTCTGCTCAAGGAAAGTCTTGCAGCCCACCCAAGACCACAGTTGGAGGTTTGGAGCGGGTCCTCCACAAGCACAAGTAAAGGACACTGTGAAGTTACCCCGGTGGGGTTGTAGTCCTAAGAAGTCTCCACGAACTTCGGCACTAATGCTATTTGCACTTTTGTTGAATATGTATTTATTAACACACATGTATAACACATATCAAGGGTATGAACAGTAACAAAACATGTCACATAATATAAGCCATTTGCACTTTTGTAATGTTATTATTAAAAATTTTATTATGCAACGTTTAACTTGAAGTGTTTCCTGCTTTCTTACTACGTCGCATAGTCCACTCTGCTACATCACTTTGCACCATTGCTCTATCTCACATCTATCTGCCCTGGAAGGATAGCGTGTTACCTGTAGAAGACTTTTCACCTACCTGCACTACACCATCCCTTCCAGAGGACCTGCACAGCAGCGCTGGACACCCTGACCAGGTACTACAGGTGGCGTCACGACAAACTACGCGAACATTCTATCATCCCCTGGAAATATCCCACATTCCAGTGATCGCCCAGGTCACGGACCGAGCTGTGCTACTCGTGACATCCCCCATAGAAGTCGACGTGATCGGTGCCGAGTACCACCAAAACCCCTGTCTCTGTGCGACTCAACTTCCCTCACTGTGCTGGCACTTTACATTTACAATGCCTCTGGGTTTTTTTTTTGGGGGGTGGGGAACATTCAGACTTTTGCTATGGGGCCCCATGATTTATATGTACGCCCCTGCTGCTGAGGCATGGTATTTAAGGCTGTTAAGGAGCCAATATCCATGGACCTTGCCAGCAGCGTCGGACTGGAGTACCTTGGACCCACCAGAGAAAAATTATTCTTGGGGCCCACCATCATACTTCCCAACCTTTGAAGAAGGGAAAGAGGGACAAAGGCTGTGGCACGCTGTGCCTGCTGCAGCAAATTTTAGGCCATGCCACGTTGCACCACAGACTGTCCAGGAGTTGGTGGATGCTTTAGTCCAGGTGTGGGAGGAGATCCCTCACGAGACCATCCGTCGCGCTCATCAGGAGCATGGCCAGAAGTTGTAGGGAGGTCATACAGCATACCTCCCAAATTTGGAAGAAAGGAAAGAGGATTAAAGGCTGCGGCGCGTGTTGCGCGCCGCTGAAAATTTTAGGCCACGCCCCGACAACACCCATTTCACAGCTAATCACACCCATATCCTCGCCCCAAGCGTAACCATTTAGCACTGCTGATCACACTGACTGGTAATGTGGGCACAGTGGCTGGTACTGAGGAAAAGAAAGAAAGAGCAGCGAGAGAGAAAGAACAAACAGAGAAAGATAGAGAGGAAAGAAAGAAAAGAGAGAAAGAAAGAACAGAGAGAAAAAAGAACAGAGAGCGAGAAGGAAAGAACAGAGAGCGAGAAAGAAAGACTAGAGAGAGAGCCATAGGCGTAGCTAGGGTTTTTGTTTAGTGGGGGCAAAACTTCTGAGTGGGCCCATCATCAGAGAACCTCAGCAAATGACCACGCTGTTGGCCAAAATAATCTATATATAAAAAGACCAATATTGATATTACCGCCATATGGTCTGTGTTAAATAATATCAGTCCTACAGAACATATAATAGATTACAGCACAGGTACAGATAATGACTTACCGCTGATGTTCTTTCTAATGGAATTGTTCACTTTTCATGTCTTTTCCATCTGGCCCACACCGACATGACGACTTCTCCAGCCAGGACTCGACTGCACCCCCATTAAAAAAAAAATAAAAAAAAAACTCACCTCCCGGCTCCTGTGCTGCTCACTGTTCTCCCTCTCAGCGTCTGACAGCGGGCGCCGGCAGGTGATGTTATTGCGCCCGCTGTCATACGCTGAGAGGGGGATTATGGGAGAGAAGGAGCGCTCGCTCCTTCTCTCTCCATGCGGTCAGCTTTATCGGCTGGATGCCGATACAGCTGACCCTCCGATGACGGGTGGGGGGCCCACTGCTGGCACCGGGCCCCCCCAACGCCTGTTCAGGCCCCATAGCTTCCGGGCGGCAGAGCAGGGAGAGCGATTCTCCCTGCTCTGCCGCAGAATGTAACTGTATCGTAGCTCCGGGTGGGCCCCCTTAGAGCGCGGGCCCCGGGGCCACCGCCCCCTCTGCCCCCCGGCCTATCCTTTCAAATCAGGGCCCACCACGCAGGAGCTGGGGCCCACCGTAGGTTTCTCCGGTGTCCCAGTGCCTCAGTCCGACCCTGCTTGCCAGCCTGATAATACCAGGCCACAGCAGTCTGCATATCTTGGCTGGTTAACAAAAATAGGGGATCCCCTCGAAAAAAAAAACGGCGTAGGGGTCCCCCTATTTTTGTTAACGAGCCAAGTAAAATGCAGACTGCTGCGGCCTGGTATTAAAAGACTGTCAAGGCCCATGGATTTTGGCCCTCAACAGCCTGATAATACCAGGCTACAGCAGCCCCACATTTGGCGCATCAAAAGATGTGCCAATTGTGGCACTTTACCTGGCTCTTCCCACTGCCCTGTAGCAGTGGCAAGTGGGGTAATAAGGGGTTAATGTCACCGTTGATTGCACGGTGAGAATAAGCCCGGTTAATAATGGAGAGGTGTCAATAAGACACCGATCCATTATTAATCCCAAAGTTTTTAAATGTATAAAAAAAAAGACACAGCAAGAAAAAAGTATTTTAATGAAATAAAAGAGACAACACAGTTTTCATTAATTTTATTATACTCTCATTCCTGCGACGTCATTGATCTCCTGTAAAAAAAGAAAAAAAACAAAACAACAGTATACCACCTGTCCGACGCAGTCCATAGTAACGAGTGACCCACGACGATCCAGCTCTGCTACATCGCAATGACAGGCAGAGCCTGTCATCTCGACGCAGCACAGCTGATTACCTGCTTCCCCGGCGGTGACGTCATCGGACTGACTGCTTTACGGCCGGGATTACCCAGCAGTCACTGCAGTTATTGCGAGAAACTGCATGTGACCGCCGGGGAAAGATGATGGCGGCCATCAAGCAGTCCAGCCCGTGACTGCCGGAGATCTTCTGCCAGGTAAGTGCCGCTTACTCCTGACAGACCCGACCGACGGACACTGACAGTGACAGTGACAAATCCGATTCCGGTATCCGATAAGACGAAAATATCGGAACTGTTGTGAATGGGTTTGAGATGAGTTCTGAGCAGAGGCTCCCTCTGGTGGTTACAAGCGGTACTAGTGAAGATTGTGACCACCAGAGGGAGCCTCTGCTCAGAACTCATCTCAAACCCATTCACAACAGTAGGCACAAGGGTTACTTTTAGAGGTCTCTGGATCTTTTTGGGACAGACCGCATAGCGCCATGTTCAGGTACAGACAAGTTAAAAAGGCGACCTTTAGGGAATTTACTACCCGGCACTAATTCAATAGCGCAGTCATAGCTCCTATGGGGAGGTAAGGATGCAGATTTACTTTCGCTAAACACATCAGAAAAATCAAACAAAAAGTCAGGAACATCCTGAGCTTGGGGGGGCAATTGTTCTGGTCTGAATCCTTCATTCCAGTTTCCCTTGTAGCCTGCTGTGTCGTGTCTGCATCTCCTGCTACCAGATAAGAATTTTTCTTCTTTTGTGTTGTTGCCACAATCTTCACTAGTACCGCTTGTAACCACCAGAGGGAGCCTCTGCTCAGAACTCATCTCAAACACATTCACAACACGGAACTAAGTATCGAAAGTCCGATACAGCTAATATCGGCCGATACCCGATACTTGCGGTATCGTATCGCTCAACACTAGTTACATGGCATTCCCGAGAACATTGTGTCTGACAGAGGAGTCCAGTTTGTTTCCAGATTTTGGAAGACATTTTGTTCTAAACTTGGTGTTCAATTATCTTTCTCCTCTGCTTTTCATCCTCAGACCAATGGACAAAACGAGAGAACAAACGAGACCTTGGAGACTTATTTGAGATGTTTTGTGTCTGCTGATCAAGATGACTGGGTCTCTTTTTTGCCTTTGGCTGAGTTTGCTCTTAATAATAGGGCTAGCTCTGCCACCTTGATTTCTCCATTTTTCTGCAATTTTGGGTTTCACCCTCAATTTTCTTCGTGACAGGCGGAGGCGTCTGTCTGTCCGGGTGTTGACTCTGTTGTGGCACGAATGCTGCAGATTTGGGACCAGGTAGTGGAGAGGTTGTCTCTCTCTCAGGAGAAGGCCCAACGGTTTGCCAACCGGCATAGGACTGATGGTCCTCGGTTTAAAGTGGGGGACTTGGTTTGGTTGTCCTCAAGAAATATCCCTATGAGGGTTGCATCTCCAAAGTTTAAGCCTAGGTTCATTGGACCTTATAAGATAATGGAGATTCTTAATCCTGTTTCCTTCCGTTTGTGTAACGCTGGTATTCTGTACTTTGTTTTCCAGCGTTACTCTGCATGTTTTTTGCATTAACCCTTTTGCTCCTTTCCCCCTAACCAGCTGGGATACTGTTGTCTGTTACCTATTGTAAGGAAAAGGTTGTCGCCATTTTGTATAGGGCCTGTACCAGCCTCCATTTTGTCAGTGCACACAGCCACAGACTTTTAGCTACACATTGCCTATTAGCATATCCAGTACGACAGGTTTTGATGTCCACTAGGAATCAATAGGCCTTTACATGCTAATTAGTTTAGGCCAGTGACTGAATGAGATGGTCAGTCGTATGGTAAATAGCCCAAGCTCAGGCATTGTTTCCTGCTCCATATGAATTGCAGGCAAATTAATATGCGTGCTTCAAAGCAATGGGGATGGGCCTAGCAGGTCTAAGAACCAGCCATGACCAGGCTGCTGGTTTCATTCCATTTCACACACAGAAGCCAAGAAGATGGTCTAGGAAAGACCAAGGGACTATTCAGGAACTGAAGACTGTACCTGGGAATGGCAGAGCCAAGGCCTTCCCATGACCATAATACCCGGTAATATTGATCCATAGCTTATACCTTTAAGCCTTGTACATTATTGTTGTATTTTTACTCTGACTGCCATTCCATTGTAGTTACGTTGTATAGCTTTACTGTATATTTCTGTAATTATCTAGTGCGCCCTTAAGGCAAATTAAACCATAAAATTAATCTTGGGCTGATGCTTTTACTCTGATCACGAATCTTAGAATACCCAGTGGGTAGCAGGACACCTTCCCCGGCGGCCATTTGCTCTAGGTGCAGTTCTCTTACTGACCTGAGAGACAAAGGGGGGCGCCGGAGAGCTGTACCTGTGGAGTTACGTCCCATTGGTGACGTGGGAGGAAAGGGATCGTCCGTCACATTTGGTAGCGGCGGTGGTATCAGAAGCTGTGATACCCGGGCTACCGTGTGGCGGCCGGCTGAGTTCCTCACAAATTGGTGGCAGCGGTGGGATCAGAGTAATAGTGTGCGTGGGACCCCTACTCCCAGACACTAGAGACTACCAGCAGTACTTTCACTGCTGGGGTCTTAAGGTCAGCCCAGCACTAGACGGTCAGAGTGTAAATATAACAAGTTGTGTGCAAGGTCAGGGTTGCAGCTGTGTTTCAGTAACCAAAGGTTCCCAAGATGGCGGAAGGCACCAGGAGTAGGGCAAAGGGGGAGGCCAATGCTGTGGCCTATGAGGGGTTCGATACCGATGAGTTGGAGCTCAGCCAGGGCTCCCCAAGGAGCCCGACCCCCGTGCTCAGTCTCACAGTGGACTGTCCACCCCCTGCCCGTCCCAGCCTGTCCAGATCGGAGACCCTCTTCCAAGCGGCTATGGCACAGCTCGAGGCTGGTAATGACGCCGCCTATGACAGACTCCTGGTGGCGGCAGAGAAAGCAGCAGAGCGTGAGCAAGCAGCAGCAGAGCGTGCAGCGGAGCGGGAGCATACAGAACGCCGTGAAGCTGCGGAGCGCCGGCACTGACTGGAGATGGCTCAGCACGGGCCCCCACTGGACGCACCAGGCCCACCGGAGACAAGGGCTTCCAAGGTCCGGGCGGAGGACTTTCCCTTGCTTGAAAAGGATGGAGACCTGGATTCCTTTTTGCTGGCTTTTGAGAGGACATGCCTCCAACATCATCTGGCCCCGGATCAGTGGGCAAGGTACCTGACCCCCCGTTTGAGGGGTAAGTCCCTGGAAGTTTTGGGGGACTTACCTGCCGGGGAGGAGCAGGACTACAACAGCATTAAGCGGGCCCTGATCCAGCACTACAACCTCACCCCGGAGTCGTACCGCAGGAAGTTCAGGAGCCTGCAGCGGGGTTCAAAGGACACCTGGACCGACCACATGCGGGCCCTGTTGAGAGCTGCGGAGCACTGGACCTCGGGTCTAGAGCTCACTACCCGCCAGGAGGTCCAGGAACTGTTTGTCGTGGAGCAATTTTTGTGGAACTGCCCAGAAGACCTCCAGCAGTTCCTCCGTGACCGGAAACCAAAGGGGGCTTCTGCTACAGCCGCCCTGGCAGACGAGTATGCCAACAACAGGGCGCCGGAGCCAAAGAAGCCTGCCAGCAGCACCTGGAGAGGGGGTAAGCCCAATCCTGCCCCAGCCCATATCCAGCCCCAGAGTGCAAGGGGTGTACCCCCCTGCTGCCCTCTCCAGGCCAGGAACAGAACCCAGACGTTGACATAATTGCAATCAGCCAGGACACTTTAAGGCTGCATGTCCCCAGCGCCAGAAGGCCCCATCCCTGTCCCAGAAACCGTCCACTGTTTTGTGTGTGGGAGGGGGTGGTGGGAGGTCCCTAGACAATTACCAACCCGTCACCATCGGCCGCTCAGCGGTCATGGGACTGCGGGACACAGGCGCTGAACGAACCCTGGTACGCCCTGAGGTGGTGTCCCCTCAAGACTTGGTACCTGGGAAAACCCTTTCCGTCTCCGGAATTGGAGGCGTTGAACCGGCGCTGCCCGTTGCCAAGGTGTATTTGGATTGGGGTGTCGGGAGGGGGATGCGGGAGGTGGGAGTAACGCCGAATATTCCTGCAAATGTGTTGCTTGGGACCGATTTGGGGCGGCTAGTGTCCCGGTATGTGGCCACTGAACCCCCAAGTCCGGCTCCCCAAGAATGTCATGACTCTACTGTGAATGCTAATGTTAATGTATTGAATGTGCCTCCAACAGTGGAGGAGGGAGTGAAACCTGATGGTAAGCCATGCACTGACACTACACACACAGGGCTCACAGTGAGGACAGGTGAGGAGGCTGTAGGGGAGAGCTCAGAGGTGGAGGAGGGGCTGCTATGGGCAGTGTAGGGCCCCTAAGTGAATCCAGCCTGCTGAGTCTAGGGCCCCTGCAGGAAGAGGAACAGGCCATGGGGGGAGGGGGTGTCCCGGGAGAGGAGCCACCAGGTAGGACCCCAGGACAGGAATTCCCCACATCCGGGATGTCAGGAAGTCAGGGAAGTCTGCCTGACCCGGCGACTTGGTCAGAGGAGGAGGGAAAGCAGGCGCTACCCGTGGTCTCAGCGGTCGTGGCCGCTGTTACCAGGAGTGGGAGCGCTGAAGCCCAAGGAGCCTCGCGGAGGTCCGACGGTTTCCCCCTCTCTGACCAAGTGGCTGCCGAGTCAGACAGTAGCCAGGAGACAGATCCCGGGGAACTGACAGAGGACAGGGCAGTTTCATCAATTCTTGCCATATCTAGTCAGGGATTTCAGGCAGCGTTGGAAGCTGACCCTAGCCTGAAGACTCTCAAGGAACAGGCAGCACAGCCTCCCCTGGAGTCCGACCGCGAGCGAGTGGTCTGGGACCAGGGACGGCTGTACCGGGTAACGGTCCAGCAGGGTTCACCGGAGGCGTGGCCCAGGGACCGACAGTTAGTGGTGCCCCATCCGTTCAGGGCGGAATTGTTGCGGATCGCACACGAGATTCCAATGGCCGGACACTTAGGGATCACTAAAACCAGGGCCAGGCTAGCTCAGCATTTCTACTGGCCTGGAATGAGGACCGAGGTGATAGCCTACTGCCGTTCGTGTGACACCTGTCAGAGGGTGGGGAAGGCGGGGCCGTGCCCCAAAGCCCCACTGGTAACTCTGCCCATCATCGAAGAGCCTTTCTCGAGGGTGGCTGTGGATCTCATTGGACCTCTGTCCACTCCCAGCCGCTCCGGGAAATGCTTCATACTAACGGTAGTGGACTATGCCACCCGGTACCCGGAGGCGGTAGCTTTGTCGTCCATTCGGGCCGACAAAGTGGCCACTGCCTTACTGGAGATTTTCTCCAGAGTGGGGTTTCCCAAGGAAATGCTCACCGACCGAGGGACCCAGTTCATGTCGCAGCTGATGGAGTCTCTCTGTAAGCAGGTACAGGTGCAACATCTGGTGGCCAGCCCGTATCACCCACAGACCAATGGCTTGTGTGAGCGGTTCAATGGCACCTTAAAGCAGATGCTGAAGATGTTGGTCGACTCCCACGGGAGAGACTGGGAGCGGTATCTCCCACACCTGCTGTTTGCCTACCGGGAGGTTCCACAGGCCTCAACGGGGTTCTCCCCCTTTGAGCTTCTGTACGGGCGACGTGTACGGGGGCCCCTTGCTCTGGTGAAGGAAGCATGGGAAGGGGATTTAGCCACCCCTGGAGTGTCGGTCATTGAGTATGTCGTGCGCTTCCGGGACCGAATGATGGCCTTGACACGGCTGGTGCATGACAATATGGCCCAAGCTCAGGCTGACCAGAAGCGATGGTACGACCAGAATGCTTGTGAGCGGACCTACCAGGTGGGTCAAAAGGTGTGGGTACTGGTCCCCGTACCACAAAACAAGCTTCAGGCGGCCTGGGAGGGTCCATACCTCGTGCACGAGCAGCTCAACGCCGTCACCTACCTGGTCACCCTGGACCACGCCCGTGGAAGGAGGAAGGCCTTCCATGTGAACATGATGAAGGCCCATCATGAGCGGGAGGCTTATGCTCACCCAGTGTGCAACCTTCCAGAGGAAGGAGAGGCAGAAACCCTCCTCGATCTGCTCACCCAAGCCAAGGCGGGTGGATCCATCGAGGATGTGGGGGTTGGCCACCAGCTCTCGGAGGACCAACGTTCCCAGCTGGGGGCCACCCTACACCCCTTCCGGGAGCTGTTCAGCAGCCTGCCCGGAAGGACTGAGGCAGCAGTCCATGACGTGGACACTGGTAACCACCCCCCAATCCGGCGTTCAGCATATCGGGTCTCTCTTGAGGTGCAGCAGCAGATGCGCCAAGAGATAGACGAGATGCTGAGGCTGGGGGTGATCCAAGCGTCCAACAGCGCGTGGGCTTCGCCTGTAGTCCTCGTCCCTAAAAAGGACCGAACTACGCGGTTCTGCGTGGACTACAGGGGGCTCAACGCTGTGACGGTCACCGATGCGTACCCAATGCCGCGCATCGATGACCTGCTCGACCAGCTGGCCGGGGCCAAGTACCTGACCATCATGGATCTGAGCAGGGGGTATTGGCAGATTCCCCTGACCCCTAGGGCATGGGAACGCTCTGCCTTTATCACCCCATTCGGACTGTACGAGTCCACGGTGATGCCCTTCGGCATGAAGAATGCCCCTGCCACTTTTCAGCGGATGGTCAACACGCTGCTCGAGGGACTGGAAGGGTATGCGACCGCGTACCTGGATGACATTGCCATCTTCAGTCCCACCTGGGAGGATCACCTAGAGCACTGGCGCAGGTGCTCGGGCGGATCCAGCGAGCCGGCTTGACCATTAAGCCGGAAAAATGCCAGCTGGGTATGAGTGAGGTCCACTACCTGGGACACCGGGTAGGTGGGGGAGCTCTGAAGCCAGAGCCCGGGAAGGTGGATGCCATCGCATCCTGGCCCACCCCCAGGACCAAGAAGCAGGTGATGTCCTTTTTGGGTACTGCTGGGTACTATAGGAGGTTTGTTCCACACTATAGTGCCCTGGCCAAGCCCCTGACGGACCTCACCAAGAAAAGGCTGCCCGTCGCAGTCGACTGGACAGTCGCCTGCGAGACAGCTTTCCAGGCGCTCAAGACCGCCCTTTCTAGTTCTCCTGTACTACAGGCAGCCGACTTCACGCGGCCATTCTTAGTGCAGACCGACGCCAGCGACTTCGGCCTCGGTGCTGTGCTCAGCCAGGTTGACACTACGGGCCATGAACACCCCATTTTGTACCTGAGCAGGAAGCTCCTGCCGAGGGAAGTGGCCTATTCCACGATGGAGAAGGAATGTCTGGCAATTATGTGGGCCCTGCAGCGTCTGCAGCCATACTTGTACGGATGCCAATTCACCGTGGAAACAGACCACAACCCCCTCAGCTGGTTACACACGGTCTCTGGGACGAATGGGAGGTTGCTACGCTGGAGCCTCGCTCTCCAACAGTACCATTTCACCATTCGCCACAAAAAGGGCAGTGACCATGGTAACGCTGATGGGTTGTCCCGGCAAGGAGAGGGTGCGGTAGGGCGCACGGGGGAACACAGGAATGTGATACCCCTAGCGCCCTCAAAAGCAGGGAGGTGTAAGGAAAAGGTTGTCGCCATTTTGTATAGGGCCTGTACCAGCCTCCATTTTGTCAGTGCACACAGCCACAGACTTTTAGCTACACATTGCCTATTAGCATATCCAGTACGACAGGTTTTGATGTCCACTAGGAATCAATAGGCCTTTACATGCTAATTAGTTTAGGCCAGTGACTGAATGAGATGGTCAGTCGTATGGTAAATAGCCCAAGCTCAGGCATTGTTTCCTGCTCCATATGAATTGCAGGCAAATTAATATGCGTGCTTCAAAGCAATGGGGATGGGCCTAGCAGGTCTAAGAACCAGCCATGACCAGGCTGCTGGTTTCATTCCATTTCACACACAGAAGCCAAGAAGATGGTCTAGGAAAGACCAAGGGACTATTCAGGAACTGAAGACTGTACCTGGGAATGGCAGAGCCAAGGCCTTCCCATGACCATAATACCCGGTAATATTGATCCATAGCTTATACCTTTAAGCCTTGTACATTATTGTTGTATTTTTACTCTGACTGCCATTCCATTGTAGTTACGTTGTATAGCTTTACTGTATATTTCTGTAATTATCTAGTGCGCCCTTAAGGCAAATTAAACCATAAAATTAATCTTGGGCTGATGCTTTTACTCTGATCACGAATCTTAGAATACCCAGTGGGTAGCAGGACACCTTCCCCGGCGGCCATTTGCTCTAGGTGCAGTTCTCTTACTGACCTGAGAGACAAAGGGGGGCGCCGGAGAGCTGTACCTGTGGAGTTACGTCCCATTGGTGACGTGGGAGGAAAGGGATCGTCCGTCACATTTGGTAGCGGCGGTGGTATCAGAAGCTGTGATACCCGGGCTACCGTGTGGCGGCCGGCTGAGTTCCTCACACCTATATGGATGCTGCTCAGTTCCCGGCTCTGCTGCGTACCCGTACTTGCGTGAGTGGCTCCGCTGCTTTGCATGACCGCCCGCATGTGCGGTTCCTGACTTGCTGTGAAGGCCGTCCGTAGCTTGCAAAGTCCTCTGCAGTGGTGCATGACTTACTACGTGTTTGGCAGCAGCCATTGTTGGGTTCCCTCTGTGTTGTGCTGTCTGGCTCTGCATAGGGGGCGCGGCCCACACCTGTCCTGCTTTTATGAGGATTGGGTGTTTACTAGAATTACTGCTCCAGCCTATCGCTGTGAAGCAGCTCATATATAAAGTTCCCCAGCCCTGATGGGCGTTGCCAGAGCTTCACATTGAATCCACACTGAATCCCTGAACCTAGCCGTATGTGGTTGTGTGTTCAGCTCCTGCTCTGAAGTTGATCAGCTCTGGAGAGCTGATTCCCTGTTCCTGCTGTGTCTTGTTCCCTGATCCTGGATCTAACCCGGTACCTGAATGTCTGAACTGTGTCTTGTGTTTCCGCCTATGCTGGGGGCTGATTACCCAGATCGCCGTTCCTGGAGGCTGTATATCCAGGCCTGTTCCTGTTGTGTCTAATTACCTGAACCCCTGATCCCGGATCTAACCCTGTACCTGAATGTCTGAACTGTGTCTTGTGTTTCCGCCTATGCTGGGGGCTGATTACTCAGATCGCTGTTCCTGGAGGCTGTATATCCAGGCCTGTTCCTGCTGTGTCTAATTACCTGAATCCCTGATCCTGGATCGCATCCTGTACCTGAATGTTGTTCCTGTGCAGTCTTAACTCTGTTTCAGCCATCAGCTCTTGATTCCAGTTACCTGCCTGTTACCTCTCGGCTTGCCTGTCTGCCATCCGTCTGCAGTTCCATCCAGAAGTTCGGACATCATCTGCAGAGGTCCCCGGCTCTTGCCTGCTCACCTGGGAGCGATCATCTGCCATCCGACTGCAGCCTACCTGGAGGCTCCACCATATCAGGTCGTATATACCTGCCTGTCTAGAGACTGCCTGGTCACTTGCTGTGACAACCTGCCTGCCCAGAGACTGCCTGGTCACTTGCCGTGACAACCTGCCTGCCCAGAGACTGCCTGGTCACTTGCCGTGACAACCTGCCTGCCCAGAGACTGCCTGGTCACTTGCCGTGACAACCTGCCTGTCCCAGAGACTGTCTTGGTCACTTGCTGTGACAACCTGCCTGTCCAGAGACTGCCTCGGTTACTTACCATTACAACCTGCCTGCCCAGAGACTTCCTTGGTCACTTGCTGTGACAAACCTGCCTGTCCAGAACCCTGTGCCAGTGACTGTGAATCCTTGCTATATAACCTGAGTTCATCTTGGAAGGAGGAGTCCGGTGTGTTCTGAGTTTCTGTTACTCTGTACTCAGCCTCTGTGCAAATCCCCGGCCAGCTCCCGTTGAGCCTGGCGGGGCTTGCACCAGACCGCTGGGGTTCCTTTTCAGGTCGCTGCCAGATGTCCGTGTCCTCCCTGATGACCACTGCCTGATATCCGATGTCCGATGACCACTTCCAGATGTCCGGATCCTATCCATCTCTACCTGATGTCCGGAGTCCGATGCCTGTGTTCCAGTCCGTATCCCTGAGACCCAATCCGTGTTCCTGATCTTCCAGTCTGTGTTCCTGACTCCCTGTGACCCAATCCGTGTTCCTGATGTTCCAGTCCGTGTTCCTGTCTGTGTTCCTGACTCCCTGAGATCCAATCCGTGTTCCTGATTTCCTGTCCGTGTTCCTGTGTCCCTGAGATCCAGTCCGTGTTCCTGATGTTCCGATGTCCTGCCGGTTCCTCCTTGGTCTACCCTGTGATGACGTCTGTCCTGGGTCGGTGTCTGATGTTCTCCTGCTGAGCCTGTGCTACGCCTGAGGCCTGAGAGTACCTCTTCTCTGATGTGCGGAATTGGGAGCCCGGTCTTATGTTCTGTTTATGTACTGTGTTTCTTTAAGTAAACTTTATGTTTCTTCTTACCTGAAGTTGTGCGGTGTTGTCTAGTCCTGCAGGTCGCCACCTTGCCCACATGCTGAGCTGCCACGGATCCCGGTCGCTGCCCTTCCCTAGTCCGGGCAGGCCTGGGTCTCCCTCCGTGGTCCAGTGGGTCCACATTCTCTGATCATCTGGGACCCATGCCTCACGTCGTCGTGGACTGGCGGCGTGGGAGCATTGGCTAGCTAGGCAAGCTATGCCATGTCCCGGCGCCCCACAGCCGTGGGAAGCGCCACAGTTTGCTTCTTCCAGGGACATTTAAGATCCATAACGTGTTCCACAAGTCCTTATTGAAGAGGTTTGTCGAGCCAGTGGTTCCTATGGCTGCGCCTCCTGACCCTGTTTTGGTTGAGGGCAATCTGGAGTATGTGGTTGAGAAAATATTGGATTCTCGTTTTTCTAGACAGAAACTCCAGTATTTGGTTAAGTGGAGAGGTTATGGTCAGGAGGACAATTCTTGGGTGTTTGCTTCGGACATCCATGCTAGGAGACTGATCCGTGCCTATCACCAAGCTAATCCTGATCGGCCTGGTTGCTCAAGTGAGGGTTCGGTGACCCCTCCTCAAGGGGGTACTGTTATGAATGCGCTAGAGATGGTTTCTGAGCAGAGGCTCCCTCTGGTGGTTACAGACAGTACTGAACCTTTCAGCGAGGAATGGCAATCTTGGATCACGGACTGGTCTGATATAAGGGAGGTTCCCTCCCATGATGGTTGCCGGTGATCAATTGTTCTTGTCTCAATTGTGGTTCCTGGTTCATTTGGAAGTTTTCTGAGTCTTGCCTGCATCTTCTGCTATCAGATAAGATATTTTCTGCTTTTATTTTTGTGCTTGCTTTTTGCATTTTCCTGCACTTCTGTGGAGGTCAGCCAGGTCCCCTCCTGGGGCTTGTGCTCCTCTCAGTTTATCTGGAGCCACTGTTGTTTGTTCATTTGCTTTTTCCTGTTTTTTCAGTGGCTGCGGCTTAGTTTTGTTACACCAGAGATCTGATTAGGTGGTAGAGATCGTGTGATCTCAGGTGTTTTTGCAATCAGAAGAGTTGGTATTTTTTAGGGTTTTTTTGGATTTCAGTGAGTATCCTTTCCTGTACTTTTCTGTCTAGACAGTTTGGGCCCCAGCGTTTGCTCATTCTATTTTCTGTCTGTGTCCGTGCTTCTTCTTGTCTAACCGCCATTACATGTTTGGGGGCTTCCTATCTTCTTTGGGGATCTGCTCCGGGGCAGATAGCTTTCATCTTTCTGCCTTTAGGTGTAGTTATCTCTCAGGCTGTTTAATTAGGCGTCTAGGATCAACGTAGGAACGCTCCACGGCTACCTCTAGTTGTGTGGTTAGTTCAGGTTCCTGCAATCCAATAGGTTCCAGCCTCTCTGGTGTATTGCCATTTTTGCTTATTCTCCTCAGCTACCAAAACATAACACACGAGCCTCAGAAATTGCAAGTTTACAGCAGCTCAGATTAGAGACCAGGTCAATGCCACACAAAGTTCTAGCAGCAGACACATCTCTACAACAACTGTTAAGAGGAGACTTTGTGCAGCAGGCCTTCATGGTAAAATAGCTGCTAGGAAACCACTGCTAAGGACAGGCAACAAGCAGAAGAGTCTTGTTTGGGCTAAAGAACACAAGGAATGGAGATTAGACCAGTGGAAATCTGTGCTTTGGTCTGATGAGTCCAAATTTGAGATCTTTGGTTCCAACCACCGTGTCTTTGTGCAATGCAGAAAAGGTGAACGGATGGATTCTACATGCCTGGTTCCCACCGTGAAGCATTGAGGAGGAGGTGTGATGGTGTGGGGGTGCTTTGCTGGTGACACTGTTGGGGATTTGTTCAAAATTGAAGGCATACTGAAGCAGCATGGCTACCATAGCATCTTGCAGCGGCATGCTATTCCATCCGGTTTGCGTTTAGTTGGACCATCATTAATTTTTCAACAGGACAATGACCCCAAACACCCCTCCAGGCTGTGTAAGGGCTATTTGACCAAGAAGGAGAGTGATGGGGTGCTATGCTAGATGACCTGGCCTCCACAGTCACCAAACCTGAACCCAATCGAGATGGTTTAGGGTGAGCTGGACCGCAAAGTGAAGGTAAAAGGGCCAACAAGTGCTAAGCATCTCTGGGAACTCCTTCAAGATTGTTGGAAGACCATTTCCGGTGACTACCTCTTGAAGCTCATCAAGATAATGCCAAGAGTGTGCAAAGCAGTCATCAAAGCAAAAGATGGCTACTTTGAAGAACCTAGAATATATAACATATTTTCAGTTCTTTCACACTTTTTTGTTAAGTATATAATACACATGTGTTAATTCATAGTTTTGATGCCTTCAGTGTGAATGTACAATTTTCATAGTCATCAAAATACAGAAAAATCTTTAAATGAGAAGGTGTATCCAAATTTTTGGTCTGTACTGTATATGCAATATTATAACACAAGACAATATATACAGCTTTCTATATCATGGTAACACATTCAAGTGGCAATACCAAAAACAATGAGCGGTAATACAAAATTATACATGTAGCAGTACCACAGGCATTTATCATAAAGCACATCTGTAAACGTTAAATTACTGGAAGACAATCAGAGGTAAGGGAAAGATAAAAGACATCATATCTCTCCCCTTTACACTTGCAGTGACAGACATGTCCCTCTGCTTAAGCCAGTACATGTCCGGGCCCATGTGAAGTTTGCTAGAGAGCATTTGAAATATCCAGAAGAGTATTGGGAGAATGTCATATGGTCTAATGAAACCAAAGTAGAACTGATTGGTAGAAACAAAACTTGTCGTGTTTGGAGGAGACAGAATGCTGAGTTGCATCCAAAGAACACCATACCTACTGTGAAGCATGGGGGTGGCAACATCATGCTTTGAGGCTGTTTCTCTGCAAAGGGACCAGGATGATTGATCTGTGTACATGAAAGAATGAATGGGGCCATGTATCATAATATTTTGAGTGCAAACCTCCTTCCATCACCAAGGGCATTGAAGATAAGACATGGATGGGTCTTTCAGCATGATAATGATCCCAAACACACCATCAGGGCAACAAAGAAGTGGCTTCGTAAGAAGCATATGAAGGTCATGGAGTGGCCTAGACAGTCTCCAGATCTCAACCCCATAGAAAACCTTTGGAGGAAGTTGAAAGTCTGTATTGCTCAGCGGCAGGCCCAAAACATCACTGCTCTAGAGGAGATCTGCATGGAGGAATGGGCCAACATACCAACAGGATATATAACAAAATATTGAGATGAACGTTTGTTAATGACCAAATACTTATTTTCCACCATAATTTGCTAAATAAATCTTGCCAAATCAGACAAGGGGATTTTCTGGATTTGTTTTCTAATTTTGACTCTCATAGTTGTCGTCTACCTTTGATGTCAATTACAGGCTTCTCTCATCTTTTTAAGGGGGAGAACTTGCACAATTGGTGACTAACTAAATACTTTTTTTCCCCACTGTATATATAGAAATAAATAAAACATACACACAATACATATATGTCCATCTTAGTGAAAAAATATAAATATATATATTTTTTAAAGGTGTGGGTTGTCCAAATAGAACTTTTGCTATGGGACCTTGTAATTTATATTTAAGCCCAGCTTGCAGTGCAGTAATAATGATAGTAATCAGGCCTGTTGCTCATAGCCCGAGGCTCTGGGGGTCACATTGCCAGATTGCCCCCTAAATAAGCAGCATGCCGGGCAGGTAGGGGGACCCAGACGTGTTGCAAAAATAATAAATAATTTGTGATACAAATATTATTTAATGTTGTATTTGTCTGAATGGCTGTATTAATGTATGAAATATTATCTTTAAAGTATAATATCTTGTGATTAATTTGCCCTTATTTAAAAATGCTTAGAAAGTTAGCAGTGCCTCGAGCTCCTTTGTATGTACTGTCTTCAGGCTAATGTATATGTGCTAGGGGTTTTTATTGCTTTCAAAGTAAATCAAGATTCTGGAGTCTCAGCACAATTAGTGTATGCTATAGATCACACTCCATAAATGTTTCACATGTACATTGCTGCACTTTGCAATATGTTGATTCTGCATTTGCTAGTAAAGCTATTTATTATGTTTATGCCACTACAAGCTTAAAAGGCACGTCAATAATCTGAAGTATGTTTTACTAACATACATATAAGTCAAAATTAACAGGTTTTTGTTTCTCATATATAATTTGTAGCGAAGTGATTGGAAGTTATAGATCACGTTAATAATTTACCTAAACAAATATTAACTTATAGCATGCCTAGTCTTCATTTTTTTTTTAAATTATTAAATGTAGGATATGTTCAAGCAGAGAACATTAGCTGTAGAAATTATTGGTAAACAACAAATGAGCCATACAATGGCAGCACAAATCATGCCTTGGTTATAGATTTTCTATATTAAAGGGTTATTTCCATCTTCATTGTTGGATAGTGCTTGCAAAAAGAAGCACTTTTCCAGCATACTGTTTATTAATATTTTTAGACATTCTTTAGATATTAAAGAAACACTCCAATCAAAGTTTTTATCCTCCTAGTATATTGCAATCATCATAATATATGGCACTGTGTACTTACAATTGCTCATTTTGCCCTTCTATCCAGTTCTACCTTCTGTTTTCTATTAGGTCTATGACATCACATGATTAAAGCAGATTAGTTGAATCGTTCTAAGCTCTATGTAGAAACAGGAAGTATCTTGAATGAGTCATCGTTAGAACTACAATGCTAAGTCACTGACAAAAGGGAGCAATGAAGCGATATAAAAGCAAAGGGGGTGAGATTAGCTGCGTTAGGAGTTGAAGAGGAGTTGGAGCTGGGCTGTGATGCAGAATTGTAGTTCTAATGATGACTCTTGCAAGGAAAATTGACTTTCTGTTTCCACATAGAGCTTATAAAGATTCAGCTCTTCGGTTTTTAATCATGTGATATCATAGACCTAACGGAAAACAGAAAAATGAACTGGGTAGAAGGGCAAAATGAGCAGCTGTAAGTTCACAGTGTCATATAATATAATAACTGCAGTATATTAAGATGATAAAAACTTTGATGGGAGTGCTTCTTTAACATTTTTTTCTTTTGAAAAGAGCTCATTGCTTTGGTGAGCAAGCATCACGGCTGTCTAGATGTCATGTCCAAGCATGCAGGGTGCTTGCAAGCTCTTTTCTCTTAAGCTTGTAAGAACTGCTTTGATGTTATCTAGGATCACTGAAGTGCTCTTCTATCTCCTAATCCCAGTGCAGTTCTGACAAGATTAGATAGCAGCAGTGGTTGGTCTCCTAGGCAACAAGCAGAAAAACAAAAGAAAATGCTACTGTGGTAAAAAAGCACTCCTCCCATTAAAGTTTTATCCTCTTAATATATTGCAATCATCACGTTATATAGCACTGTGTACTTACAAATGATCATTTTCCTTTCTACCCAACTAATTTTTCGCTTTTCTCTTCTCATTGTAGAAACATGAACACAATGTGGTATGAGCTGACAACCAATTGAATAAACATGAAAAATCCTCCTTTACCTGTATTGCAGAGAGAATTGTGTGCAATGTGTGCTTTTATGCTTGGCAGGGAGAAGAATGCACATGCGGTATATCATTTAGTCCTGGATTCGTGCTGAATAGTCAGTAAGTGGTGTTTGGCAAGTTGCCGGCCTTCCGTGTTTGGTATAACACCCGCTCAATAAAAAAGAACTAAACAAAAGAAAAATATAGTAATATAGTTATTAAGGTTGAAGGAAGACTTTAAGTCCATCTAGTTCAACCCATATCCTATCCTAACCTGCCCTAACATGTTGATCCAGAGGAAGGCAAAAAAAACCAAGTGGCAAACAGTAAGCTTCACATTGGGGAAAAAAATTCCTTCCCGACTCCACATACAGCAAGCAGACTAGCTCCCTGGATCAACGCAGTATCTAGGAAATTAGTGACTATAGCCTGTAATATTATACTTTTCAAGAAAGGCATCCAGTCCCTTCTTAAATTTTAGTAGGGAATCACTAGAGTTGAGCGATACTTTCCGATATGCTAAAGTATCGGAATCGGAATGGTATCGCCGATATCACTAAAATATCGGCGATACCCGATACCGATACCGGAAGTCCCATGTAAGTCTATGGGAACAAAATATCGCAACTAAAAAAACCCCATTCTTTCCTTGTAAACACTAAATATACACACATAGAATACATATATATATATATATACATGTCATTGTGACATATATATATACATATATGTATAGTTTATACACTTCTACATAGTAAAATATCCTTTGATTCAATTGCCGGTTAAAGCCGGCTTCAGTGAAAAGACAGAAGCACCCGACATGAAATGACACTTGGTGTACATAGGGTTAAACATTTCTTTTCATGTCCTTTGCTATCTAATTTGCACAAACAATTAAATCAGACTATGTGTGCAAAATTTCACACCTGTAGGGGTTAATTAAAGTGTAAATTCGTTGTAAAAAAAACTGACTTTTTTGCTACGAATTTACACCTTTAATTAACCCCTAGAGGTGTGAAATTTTGCACACATAGTCTGATTTAATTGTTTGTGCAAATTAGATAGCAAAGGACATGAAAAGACATGGTTAACCCTATGTACACCAAGTGTCATTTCATGTCGGGTCACCCGACATGAAATGACACTTGGTGTACATAGGGTTAAACATTTCTTTTCATGTCCTTTGCTATCTAATTTGCACAAACAATTAAATCAGACTATGTGTGCAAAATTTCACACCTGTAGGGGTTAATTAAAGGTGTAAATTCGTTGTAAAAAAAACGGACTTTTTTGCTACGAATTTACACCTTTAATTAACCCCTAGAGGTGTGAAATTTTGCACACATAGTCTGATTTAATTGTTTGTGCAAATTAGATAGCAAAGGACATGAAAAGACATGGTTAACCCTATGTACACCAAGTGTCATTTCATGTCGGGTTCTGCATTTTCACAAAAGCCGGCAATTGAATTAGCGGCTATTATACTATGTAGAAGTGTATGAACTACAAATATAAATATATATATATATGTGTCACAAATTCAATGACATGTATATATATATATGAGGTGTAAAATTGCTGAAAAAAAATGCGTGGGCTCCCGCCCTATTTTCGCAACCAGACAGACAAAGCCAGTGAGTGGGGGCAGATAATAATAGCCCAGAGAGGGACCATTATTTTTGCCCCCCCCGGCTACTAACATCTGCCCCCAGACACCCCAGGAAAGACAAATCTATAATTAGATTTGCCCTTTCTGGCACTTTGCCCGTCTATTCCCATTGCCCTGTAGCGGTGGCGAATGGGTTAATATGGGGTTAAAGCCACCTTGCTATTGAAAGGTGACCTTAAGCCAGGTTAATAATTGAGAGCTGTCAATTAGACAACTATCAATTATTAATCCTATTGCATGAAATAAAAATAAAACACACACACTTTAATTAAAAATCATTTTAATGAAATAAAGACACATGTTTTTGACCATCTTTTATTTTACTGCAAAAACCATTTCCTGTAATAAAAATAAAATAAAAAAGCAAAATTATTCTTACCTATCCCATGCACAGTCAGGTCCCACGGTGTAATCCTTCAGAAAGGGTTAATGTTTACTGCAGGGACCGCAGCTAATGCTGCAGCCTCACAGTAAACCCCAAATGAATGAGTTCCTCTCCTGCCTGACAGGAGAGTAAAGGCTGGGTGTCACATAACGATACACCAGCGATCCCGACAACGATATGCACTTGTCAGGATCGCTGGTGTATCGCTACATGATCGCTGCTGAGCTATCAAACAGGCAGCTCAGGCAGCGATCTGGGACAGCGACACTGCGGGTAACATCGCTTAAGGGCCCGTCTCACATAGCGATATCGCTACCGAGATCGCTGCTGAGTCACTAGTTTTGTGACGCAGCAGCGAGCTCACCAGCGATATCGCTGTGTGTGACATTCAGCGACGATCAGCCCCCCTGCCGGGTATCGCTGATCGTCGCAGAAATGTCAGGACCTTTTTTTGATCGCTGGTTTCCCTCTGACAGGCACGCATCGCTGCGTGTGACAGGCGGGAAACCAGCGATCAAAGGTCCTGACATTTCAGCGACGATCAGCGATACCCGGCAGGGGGGCTGATCGTCGCTGAATGTCACACACAGCGATATCGCTGGTGAGCTCGCTGCTGCGTCACAAAACTAGTGACTCAGCAGCGATCTCGGTAGCGATATCGCTATGTGAGACGGGCCCTTAAGTGGAAAGCTTAATTGATTGCTTTCCACTTTCACTTCAGGTCAGCCAGGGACACAATCAGTGATGTCAGAGGGAACTGATTAACAAAAATAGGGGTTCCCTTCGAAAAAAAAATGGCGTGGGGTCCCCCCTATTTTTGTTAACCAGCCAGATGAAGCAGACCGCTGAGGCCTGGATTTTCAGGCTGTTAAGGAGCCAAGATCCATGGACCTTGCCAGCCTGATAATACCAGGCCACAGCAGTCTGCATATCTTGGCTGATTAACAAAAATAGGGGATCCCCTCGAAAAAAATTGGCGTGGGGTCCCCCCTATTTTTGTTAACCAGCCAGATGAAGCAGACCGCTGAGGCCTGGATTTTCAGGCTGTTAAGGAGCCAAGATCCATGGACCTTGCCAGCCTGATAATACCAGGCCACAGCAGTCTGCATATCTTGGCTGATTAACAAAAATAGGGGATCCCCCCGAAAAAAATTGGCGTGGGGTCCCCCCTATTTTTGTTAACCAGCCAGATGAAGCAGACCGCTGAGGCCTGGATTTTCAGGCTGTTAAGGAGCCAAGATCCATGGACCTTGCCAGCCTGATAATACCAGGCCACAGCAGTCTGCATATCTTGGCTGATTAACAAAAATAGGGGATCCCCTCGAAAAAAATTGGCGTGGGGTCCCCCCTATTTTTGTTAACCAGCCAGATGAAGCAGACCGCTGAGGCCTGGATTTTCAGGCTGTTAAGGAGCCAAGATCCATGGACCTTGCCAGCCTGATAATACCAGGCCACAGCAGTCTGCATATCTTGGCTGATTAACAAAAATAGGGGATCCCCTCGAAAAAAATTGGCGTGGGTTCCCCCCTATTTTTGTTAACCAGCCAGATGAAGCAGACCGCTGAGGCCTGGATTTTCAGGCTGTTAAGGAGCCAAGATCCATGGACCTTGCCAGCCTGATAATACCAGGCCACAGCAGTCTGCATATCTTGGCTGATTAACAAAAATAGGGGATCCCCTCGAAAAAAATTGGCGTGGGGTCCCCCCTATTTTTGTTAACCAGCCAGATGAAGCAGACCGCTGAGGCCTGGATTTTCAGGCTGTTAAGGAGCCAAGATCCATGGACCTTGCCAGCCTGATAATACCAGGCCACAGCAGTCTGCATATCTTGGCTGATTAACAAAAATAGGGGATCCCCTCGAAAAAAATTAGCGTGGGGTCCCCCCTATTTTTGTTAACCAGCCAGATGAAGCAGACCGCTGAGGCCTGGTTTTTCAGGCTGGTAAGGATCCAATATCCATGGACCTTGCAAGCCTGATAATACCAGGCCACAGCAGTCTGCTTAGCTTGGCTGGTTAACAAAAATAGGGGATCCCCTCGAAAAAAAAACGGCGTTCGGATCCCCCTATTTTTGTTAACCAGCCAAGTAAAATGCAGACTGCTGCGGCCTGGTATTAAAAGACTGTCAAGGCCCATGGATTTTGGCCCTCAACAGCCTGATAATACCAGGCTACAGCAGCCCCACATTTGGCGCATCAAAAGATGTGCCAATTGTGGCACTTTACCCGGCTCTTCCCACTTGCCCTGTAGCGGTGGCAAGCGGGGTAATAAGGGGTTAATGTCACCGTTGATTGCACGGTGACAATAAGCCCGGTTAATAATGGAGAGGTGTCAATAAGACACCGATCCATTATTAATCCCAAAGTTATTAAATGTGTAAAAAAAAGACAAAGCAAGAAAAAAGTATTTTAATTAAATAAAAGAGACAACACAGTTTTCATTTCTTTTATTATACACTCATTCCTGCGACGCCATCGATCTCCTGTAAAAAAAGAAAAAAACAAACCAACAGTATACCACCTGTCCGACGCAGTCCATAGTAACGATTGTCCCACGACGATCCAACTCTGCTACATCGCAATGACAGGCAGAGCCTGTCATTGCAACGCAGCACAGCTGATTACCTGCTTCCCCGGCGGTGACGTCATCGGACTGACTGCTTTACGGCCGGGATTACCCAGCAGTCACTGCAGTTATCGCGAGAAACTGCATGTGACCGCCGGGGAGAAGAGGATGGCGGCCATGAAGCAGTCCAGGACGTGACCGCCGGAGATCTTCTGCCAGGTAAGTGCCGCTGACTCCTGACAGACCCGACAGACGGACACTGACAGTGACAGTGACATCCCGATTCCGGTATCCGATAAGACGAAAATATCGGAACTCGGAATCGGAATTCCGATACAGCTAATATCGGCCGATACCCGATATTTGCAGTATCGGAATGCTCAACACTAGGAATCACTCATTACAACATTAGACGGCAGAGAGTTCCATAGTCTCACTGTTCTTACAGTAAAGAATCTGCGTCTTTGATTATGACTAAACCTTCGTTCCTCCAGACGTAGAGGATGCCCCCTTGTCCCCGTCACAGGTCTAAGAGTAAAAAGATCATTAGGAAGGTCTTTGTACTGTCCTGTTATGTTTCGGTAGCTGAGGAGTGCAGGTAAAAAAGGCAATACACCAGAGCAGTTGGAATCTATGAGATTGCAGTACCCTGACTAACCACCACAACTAGAGGCAGCCATGGAGCGTTCCTACGTTGGTCCTAGACGCCTCGTCACAGCCTGAGAAACTAACTACACCTAAAGATAGAAATAGGAAAGCTATCTGCCCCGGAGCAGAACCCCAAAGATAATAGAAAGTCCCCAAACATGTAATGGCGGTTAGACAAGAGGAAATACTGACACAGAAAGAAAATAGTATGAGCAAACGCTGGGGCCCAAACTATCTAAATAGAAAAGGATAGGAAGGGTACTTACTGCAATCCCAGAAAACCCTGAAAAGCACCAACTCTACTAATTTCAAAATCACCTGAGATCACACGACCTCTACCACCTAAATTAGCTCTCTGGTGTAACAAAATCAAAACAGCAGCCACTGAAAAAACTGGAAAAAGCAAAAGAACAAAACTCAGTGGCTGAACTAAACTGAGAGGGCAGAAGCCCCCGGAGGGGACCCTGAAGGCCCCCAAAGAAGTGCAGGACAAAATGCAAAAATATAGCACAAACACAAAAGAAGAAAAAGTCTTATCTGTTAGCAGGAGATGCAGACACGACACAGCAGGCTACAAGGGAAACTGGAATGAAGGATTCAGACCAGAACAATTGATCACCGGCAACCCTGATGGGAAAATGACTCCCTTATATAAGACCAGTCAGTAACACCTGATTCCCAGTCCTCACAATCTTCACTAGCACCGCTTGTAACCACCAGAGGGAGCCTCTGCTCAGAACTCATCTCAAACCCATTCACAACAGTACCCCCCCCTTGAGGAGGGGTCACCGAACCCTCATTTGAGCAACCAGGTCGGTCAGGATGAGTTCTATGATACGCACGGATGAGTCTCCCAGCATGGATGTCCGAAGCAAACACCCAAGAATTGTCCTCCTGACCATAACCTCTCCATTTAACCAAATACTGGAGTTTCCGTCTAGAAAAACGAGAATCCAATATTTTCTCAACCACATACTCCAGATTGCCCTCAACCAAAACAGGGTCAGGAGGCACAGCAGCAGGAACCACTGGCTCAACAAACCTCTTCAACAAGGACTTGTGGAACACGTTATGGATCTTAAATGTCCCTGGAAGAAGCAAACGAAAAGAAACAGGATTAATAATCTCCATGATCTTATAAGGTCCAATGAACCTAGGCTTAAATTTAGGAGATGCTACTCTCATAGGAATATTCCTAGAGGACAACCAGACCAAGTCCTCCACTTTAAACCGAGGACCATCAGTCCTATGCCGGTTAGCAAACCGCTGGGCCTTCTCCTGAGAGAGGGACAACCTCTCCACTACCTGGTCCCAAATCTGTTGCATACGCTCCACAACAGAGTCAACACCTGGACAGACAAAAGCCTCCGTCTGTCCTGAAGAAAATCGAGGGTGAAACCCAGAATTACAGAAAAACGGAGACATCAAAGTGGCAGAGCTAGCCCTATTATTAAGAGCAAACTCAGCCAAAGGCAAAAAAGAGACCCAGTCATCCTGATCAGCAGACACAAAGCATCTTAGATAAGTCTCCAATGTCTGGTTAGTTCTCTCAGTTTGACCATTAGTCTGAGGATGAAATGCCGAGGAGAAAGACAATTGAACACCCAGTTTAGAACAAAAAGTCCTCCAAAATCTGGAAACAAACTGGACTCCTCTGTCAGACACAATGTTCTCAGGAATGCCGTGTAAACGAACCACGTGCTGAAGGAACAACGGCACCAATTCAGAGGAGGAAGGCAACTTAGGTAATGGCACAAGATGTATCATTTTGGAAAACCTATCACAAATTACCCAGATGGTGGTCATTCTCTGAGAAACAGGAAGATCGGAAATGAAATCCATAGAGATATGGGTCCATGGTCTCTTGGGCACAGGCAATGGCATCAACAAACCACTAGAGCGAGAGCAAGGCTTGGAGCGAGAGCAAGTCCCGCAGGACTGCACAAATTCCCTGACATCATGAGACAAGGTAGGCCACCAAAAGGACCGACTAACCAAGTCTCTGGTACCAAAAATTCCGGGATGCCCAGCCAATGCGGAACAATGAATCTCAGACATCACACTCTTTTTCCATTGGTCCGCGACAAACAATTTTCCAACAGGGCAGCGCTCGGGCCTATCCTCCTGACACCCCTCCAGAGCAAGTCTCAAATTGGGCGAGATGGCGGAAAGAACTACACCCTCTTTCAAAATAACAGAAGGATCAGATAACTCAGGAGAGTCCGCAAGGAAACTCCTCGAGAGGGCATCCGCCTTAACATTCTTAGTGCCAGGAAGAAAGGAAACCACAAAATTAAAACGTGTGAAAAACAAGGCCCACCTGGCCTGTCTAGGATTGAGTCGCTTGGCAGATTCCAGATAGACCAGATTCTTATGGTCCGTAAGGACCACCACCTGATGTTTGGCTCCCTCCAGCCAATGTCTCCACTCTTTAAAAGCCCACTTCATGGCCAATAACTCCCGATTACCCACGTCATAATTACGTTCAGTAGGAGAAAATTTTCGAGAGAAAAAGGCACAAGGGTTACTTTTAGAGGTCTCTGGATCTTTTTGGGACAAAACGGCACCTGCCCCAATTTCAGAGGCATCAACCTCCACCTGAAATGGCAGAGAAACATCAGGCTGCCGTAAGAACAGGAGCAGAAGTGAATCTCTGCTTAAGTTCCTGAAATGCAGAGACTGCCTCAGGAGGCCAATTCACCACATCAGAACCCTTTCTGGTCAAATCAGTTAATGGTTTAACAATAACCGAGAAATTACCAATAAATTTACGATAAAAATTGGCAAAACCCAAAAATCTCTGAAGAGCCTTTAATGAAGTAGGTTGGACCCAATCACAGATGGCCTGAACCTTGACCGGGTCCATTTCAATAACAGATGGGGACAAAATGAATCCCAGAAATGAGATCTTCTGTACGCCAAAAAGACACTTTGATCCCTTCACATACAGAGCATTCTCTCTCAAAATCTGGAATACAGTTCGAACATGTTTCACATGAGAGTCCCAGTCATTAGAAAAAATCAAGATATCATCCAAATAAACAATCAGAAATTTGTCCACAAAATCCCTGAAAATGTCATTCATGAAGGACTGGAGGACGGAAGGAGCATTAGTGAGCCCAAAGGGCATCACTAGGTACTCAAAATGCCCTTCAGGGGTATTAAATGCCGTCTTCCATTCATCCCCGTGCTTAATGTGAATAAGGTTATACGCCCCCCTGAGGTCAAGCTTGGTAAACCAAGTAGCGTTTTTCACCCTGGAAAACAGGTCAGAAATCAAGGGTAACGGGTATTGATATTTCACAGTAATATTGTTCAAGAGACGATAATCAATACACGGCCTTAATGAACCATCTTTTTTGGCCACAAAGAAAAAACCGGCACCTAAGGGTGAAGAGGATGGTCTGATATGACCCTTCTCCAATGATTACCTTGATATAAGACCGCATAGCGTCATGTTCAGGTACAGACAAGTTAAAAAGGCGACCTTTAGGGAATTTACTACCAGGCACTAATTCAATAGCGCAGTCATAGCTCCTATGGGGAGGCAAGGATGCAGATTTACTTTCGCTAAACACATCAGAAAAATCAAACAAAAAGTCAGGAACATCCTGAGCCTGGGGGGAGGCAGAAAAAACAGGAGTGTTGGTATTAACACATTGGCAGCCCCAACTGGTTACAGACACAGATTTCCAATCCAAAACAGGATTATGAGACTGTAACCAAGGGAAACCCAGCACGATAATGTCATGCAGATTATATAGAACCAAAAATTTGCAGCACTCCTGGTGATCAGGTTCAACCCTCATTATCACCTGAGTAGAAAACTGGGGTTTATTCTCAGCCAAAGGGGTAGAATCGATCCCCAGTAGGGGAATAGACTTCTGTAGGGGTATCAAGGGAAACCCACAACGTTTAGCAAAATCATAATCCATCAGGTTAATAGCTGCTCCAGAATCAACGAAAGCCTGAGCAGAAAATGAGGACAGAGAGCATATCAGAGTGACAGTTAATAAAAACTTAGTCTGAACACTACCCAAGACAACTGATCGTGCAAAACGTCTTCCCCACTTAGGGCAGACTGAAATAGCATGAGAGGCATCACCACAGTAGAAACATAACCCATTGCGCTTTCGAAACTCATGACGCTGTGCCCCAGACACCACTCTATCACACTGCATGGGTTCAGAAGCTGGTTCACAAGGCAACACCATTCCACACATACTTCTCCGCTCACGCAAACGTCTGTCAATTTGAATCGCTAATGACATAGAATCATTGAGACCAGAGGGGACAGGGAATCCCACCATAACATCCTTTACATTATCTGACAGACCCTTCCGGAAAAGGGCCGCCAAAGCGTCGTCATTCCATTTGGTCAGGACTGCCCACCTACGGAATCTCTGACAGTATAACTCAGCGTCATCAAGCCCCTGATTTAATGCCAACAAGGCTTTTTCAGCTTGATCAGTGACATTAGGCTCATCGTACAATAACCCCAAAGCCTGAAAAAACGCATCAACATCACTCAAAACAGGATCCCCAGGTATCAGGGAAAAAGCCCAATCCTGAGGATCGCCGCGCAGGAGAGAGATGATAATTTGAACCTGCTGCGCTGCGTTTCCTGAGGACTTAGATTTTAAGGCAAAAAACAATTTACAATTATTTTGAAATTCTGAAACTTAGCTCGATCCCCTAAAAACAAATCTGGCATGGGGATCCTAGGTTCCACAACAGGCAACCTAGCAAGATATGCAGCAATACTCTGAACCTCAGTGGCAAGCTGATCCACACGGCCAGACAACTGTGCAAACTCCATTGGGAGAAAAGATCCTCCCCAGCACCCAGAGATACAGAGGAAAAAAAAAAAAATGCAACAAACAGAAAAAATATCTCTGACAACTCTGACAACCTTTTTTCATTCACAATATTTTTTTTTTTTCCCTTCTGTGAGTACCATACAATTTTCAATTTTTCGGCCGGTGATACTGTTATGTTTCGGTAGCTGAGGAGTGCAGGTAAAAAAGGCAATACACCAGAGCAGTTGGAATCTATGAGATTGCAGTACCCTGACTAACCACCACAACTAGAGGCAGCCGTGGAGCGTTCCTACGTTGGTCCTAGACGCCTCGTCACAGCCTGAGAAACTAACTACACCTAAAGATAGAAATAGGAAAGCTATCTGCCCCGGAGCAGAACCCCAAAGATAATAGAAAGCCCCCAAACATGTAATGGCGGTTAGACAAGAGGAAATACTGACACAGAAAGAAAATAGTATGAGAAAACGCTGGGGCCCAAACTATCTAAATAGAAAAGGATAGGAAGGGTACTTACTGCAATCCCAGAAAACCCTGAAAAGCACCAACTCTACTGATTTCAAAATCACCTGAGATCACACGACCTCTACCACCTAAATTAGCTCTCTGGTGTAACAAAATCAAAACAGCAGCCACTGAAAAAACTGGAAAAAGCAAAAGAACAAAACTCAGTGGCTGAACTAAACTGAGAGGGCAGAAGCCCCCGGAGGGGACCCTGAAGGCCCCCAAAGAAGTGCAGGACAAAATGCAAAAATATAGCACAAACACAAAAGAAGAAAAAGTCTTATCTGTTAGCAGGAGATGCAGACACGACACAGCAGGCTACAAGGGAAACTGGAATGAAGGATTCAGACCAGAACAATTGATCACCGGCAACCCTGATGGGAAAATGACTCCCTTATATAAGACCAGTCAGTAACACCTGATTCCCAGTCCTCACAATCTTCACTAGCACCGCTTGTAACCACCAGAGGGAGCCTCTGCTCAGAACTCATCTCAAACCCATTCACAACACTGTCCCTTCATATATTTATACATTGTAATAAGATCACCCCTAAGCTTTCGTTTTTCCAAACTAAATAACCCCAAGTGTAATAACCTGTCTTGGTATTGCAGACCCCCCAGTTGTCTAATAACCTTGGTCGCTATTCTCTGCACCCGCTCCAGTTCAGCTATGTCTTTCTTATACAGCGGAGACCAGAACTGTACACAGTATTCTAAGTGTGGTCGCACCAGTGACTTGTGTAGAGGTAAAATTATGTTCTCCTCATGAGCATCTATGCCTCTTTTAATGCATCCCATTATTTTATTTGCCTTGGCAGCAGCTGCCTGACATTGGCCACTAAATGTGAGTTTGTTGTCCACCCATACACCCAGGTCTTTTTCAGTGACAGTTTTTCACTTTGTTTTACAATTAAGCACATAATTATACATCTTGTTTGTTCTTCCCAAGTGCATGACCTTACATTTGTCCCCATTAAATCTCATTTGCCATTTATCAGCCCAAGCTTCTAGTTTACATAAATCCTCCTGTAATATAAAATAGTCTTCCTCTGTATTTATTACCCTGCAGAGTTTAGTGTCATCTGCAGATATTGAAATACTACTCTGTATGCCCCTACAAGGTCATTAATAAATATGTTAAAGAGAAGCGGCCCCAATACTGACCCCTGTGGAACCCCACTGCTAACCGTGACCCAGTCCGAGTGTGCTCCATTAATAACTACCCTTTGTTTCCTATCCATGAGCCAGTTCTTAACCCACTTACACATATTTTCCCCTATCCCCATTGTTTCATTTTATGTATTAACCTTTTGTGTGGCACAGTATCAAAAGCTTTTGAGAAGTCCATGAACAACACGTCCACTGCGTTCCTTTGGTTCAGTCCGGAACTTACCCCTTCATAAAAGCTTATCAGATTAGTCTGACAAGAACGGTCCCTCGTAAACCCATGTTGATATTGGGTCATGAGGTTATTCTGCCTCAGATACTCCAATATAGTATCCCTTAAAAAACCCTCCAGGATTTTACCCACAGTAGATGTTAAGCTCACTGGCCTATAATTTCCAGGTTCAGTTTTTGCCCCCTTTTTGAAGATTGGCACCACATTTGCTAAACGCCAGTCCTGTGGTACAGACCCCGTTATAATGGAATCTTTAAAGATTAAAAATAATGGTCTATCTATGACTGTACTTAATTCCTGCAGTACTCGGGTGTGTATCCCATCCGGGCCCGGGGATTTGTCAATTTTAGTGATTTTTAGACCGCCGTACTTCCTGCTGGGTTAAGCAGGTGACATTTTATGTAGAAATTTTTTTTTATCACTGATCATGTTACCTGTCATGGGATTTTCTTGTGTAAATACAGTTGGAAAAAAGTCATTTAGCATATTGGCTTTTTCCTCATCCTCATCCACCATTTCACCCAGACTATTTTTAAGGGGACCAACACTATCATTTTTTAGTTTCTTGCTATTTATGTAGTTAAAGAATATTTTGGGATTATTTTTACTTTCTCTGGCAATGAGTCTCTCTGTCTCAATCTTTGCTGTCTTGATTTGCTTTTTACAGGATTTATTCAATCTTCTGTATTTATTGCCTCATCACTACCTACTTGCTTTAATTCCCTAAACGCTTTCTTTTTGTCACTTATTGCGCCCCTTACAGCTCTATTTAGCCATAGTGGTTTCCTCCTAATTCTAGCATGTTTATTCCCATAGGGTATACACTGTGCACAGGTCCTATTCAGGATACTAATAAACGTCTCCCATTTTCTTTGTGTATTTTTATGTCTCAGGATATCGTCCCAGTTTATTGCACTAAGATCATCTCTCATCCGTTGGAAATTCGCCTTCCTGAAGTTTAGTGTCCTTGTAACCCTTCGACTACACATCTTATTAAAGTATACATGAAAGCTTATTATTTTGTGATCACTATTGCCCAAGTGACCCCCAACCCTTATATTTGATATGCGGTCTGGCCTGTTGGATAATATTAGGTCTAGCAGTGCCCCCCCTCTTGTTGGGTCCTGAACTAGTTGTGAAAGGTAATTGTCTCTCATAGTTGTCAAAAACCTATTACCTTTGCTGGAACTGCAGGTTTCTGTTCCCCAATGTATTTCAGGGTAGTTGAAGTCCCCCATAATAATGACTTCTCCTTGAATCTCTGCTTCATCTATTTGCTTTACGAGGATATTCTCTGTTGCTTCCATTACTTTAGGAGACTTATAACAAACCCCTATCAGTAATTTATTATTTTTCCCCCCTCCCCTAATCTCCACCCACAGAGACTCTACATCTTCATTAGATTCACAGATATCACGCAGGATGGGTTTTAAGGATGATTTTACATATAAACACACCCCCCACCTCGCTTATTTTTACAGTCATTTCTAAACAGACTATAGCCCTGTAAATTAACCGCCCAGTCGTGGCTCTCATCCAGCCATGTCTCAGTTATCCCCACCATGTCATAATTATATTCCAACAAAATTAATTCTAATTCCGCCATTTTGTTGGTGAGTCTTCTGGCATTAGTATACATGCACATTATGATCTCTCTGTACCTCTATTCTTTCTTAAATTATTAACTGTTATAACCCCACCCCCAATTTCATTATTTGTGCCCAGGTCTCTATCTGCACTAACAAAGAAAAAAAGAAGAGAAGCCAGCGCCGCACATGATCAGCATGAAATACATTAAGTGCATCTGCACATATTAGTTTCTAACTGTTTTCTTAAAAATGAGACATTTGGCAAATAATTGATCAATTTTTTGAGCCACCCCGCCACGACAAGGCATTCTCATATGGGGCAGTCCTACTCTACGTTTTTTATTTTCGCTGTGCCATTACGGCCTCCTGAATATATTAAAAGCAAGACTGCAAAAAAAAACTGAAAAAATACTGCAAAAGTACCTGAAGCATTGCTGAATCACTCCCATGGTGCCAGCAAGGCAAGCGCAGATAAAAACCGACCAGGTCCAGAGATGGACATTTCAGGTCTGACCTCCACACTTGCCAAACCAGCAACCACAGATAAAGGGTGAAACAGGCCCAGACACAGGTGCACAATTACGCAGAGCCTGGGGCAGGGCAAGGCTGCTGTATGTGTGTACAGCAGCCTGGGTCAATCACCAAAAGAAAAAAAACAGATGAAATGGCATGCATAACACAGCGCGCACGGCAAACAAGTGGTGGTCAGCCACCTTGCTGGCACCATGGGAGTGATTCAGCAATGCTTCAGGTACTTTTGCAGTATTTTTGCAGTTTTTTTTTTGCAGTCTTGCTTTTAATATATTCAGGAGGCCGTAATGGCACAGCGAAAATAAAAACGTAGAGTAGGACTGCCCCATATGAGAATGCCTTGTCGTGGCGGGGTGGCTCAAAAAATTGATCAATTATTTGCCAAATGTCTCATTTTTAGAAAACAGTTAGAAAACTAATATGTGCAGATGCACTTAATGTATTTCATGATGATAATGTGCGGCGCTGGCTTCTCTTTTTTTCTTCGTTATTGGTATGTGGCTGACCACACTTGTTGCCGTGCGCGCCGGGTTATGCATGCCATTTTATCTGTTTTTTCTTTTTCGGTGATATGAAGCCAAGGCATGCTGAACACCCATTACAGGCAAGCCAGTCGCCCCTGCCCCAGGTCTGCGTCAATTGTGCACACGTGTGCTGGGACCAGTGTTCAGCCTCAGCAATGTGTGTTGTGTGTTGGCAAATGGGAGATCAAGACTGAAATGGTCCATACACAGGCCGGACAGTTGTGGTCAGCGCTTGCCTTGCTGGCACCATGGGAGTGATTCAGCAATGCTTCAGGTACTTTTGCAGTATTTTTGCAGTTTTTTTTTTGCAGTCTTGCTTTTAATATATTCAGGAGGCCGTAATGGCACAGCGAAAATAAAAAACGTAGAGTAGGACTGCCCCATATGAGAATGCCTTGTCGTGGCGGGGTGGCTCAAAAAATTGATCAATTATTTGCCAAATGTCTCATTTTTAGAAAACAGTTAGAAACTAATATGTGCAGATGCACTTAATGTATTTCATGCTGATAATGTGCGGCACTGGCTTCTCTTTTTTTCTTCGTTATTGGTATGTGGCTGACCACCACTTGTTGCGTGCGCGCCGGGTTATGCATGCCATTTTATCTGTTTTTTTTCTTTTGGTGATTGACCCAGGCTGCTGTACACACATACAGCAGCCTTGCCCTGCCCCAGTCTCTGCGTAATTGTGCACCTGTGTCTGGGCCTGTTTCACCCTTTATCTGTGGTTGCTGGTTTGGCAAGTGTGGAGGTCAGACCTGAAATGTCCATCTCTGGACCTGGTCGGTTTTTATCTGCGCTTGCCTTGCTGGCACCATGGGAGTGATTCAGCAATGCTTCAGGTACTTTTGCAGTATTTTTGCAGTTTTTTTTTTGCAGTCTTGCTTTTAATATATTCAGGAGGCCGTAATGGCACAGTGAAAATAAAAAACGTAGAGTAGGACTGCCCATATGAGAATGCCTTGTGTGGCGGGGTGGTTCAAAAAATTGATCAATTATTTGCCAAATGTCTCATTTTTAGAAAACAGTTAGAAACTAATATGTGCAGATGCACTTAATGTATTTCATGCTGATCATGTGCGGCGCTGGCTTCTCTTTTTTTCTTCGTTATTGGTATGTGGCTGACCACCACTTGTTGCCGTGCGCGCTGTGTTATGCATGCCATTTTATCTGTTTTTTTTCTTTTGGTGATTGACCCAGGCTGCTGTACACACATACAGCAGCCTTGCCCTGCCCCAGGCTCTGCGTAATTGTGCACCTGTGTCTGGGCCTGTTTCACCCTTTATCTGTGGTTGCTGGTTTGGCAAGTGTGGAGGTCAGACCTGAAATGTCCATCTCTGGACCTGGTCGGTTTTTATCTGCGCTTGCCTTGCTGGCACCATGGGAGTGATTCAGCAATGCTTCAGGTACTTTTGCAGTATTTTTGCAGTTTTTTTTTTGCAGTCTTGTTTTAATTATATTCAGGAGGCCGTAATGGCACAGCGAAAATAAAAAACGTAGAGTAGGACTGCCCCATATGAGAATGCCTTGTCGTGGCGGGGTGGCTCAAAAAATTGATCAATTATTTGCCAAATGTCTCATTTTTAGAAAACAGTTAGAAACAATATGTGCAGATGCACTTAATGTATTTCATGCTGATCATGTGCGGCGCTGGCTTCTCTTTTTTTCTTGTTATTGGTATGTGGCTGACCACCACTTGTTGCCGTGCGCGCCGGGTTATGCATGCCATTTTATCTGTTTTTTTTCTTTTGGTGATTGACCCAGGCTGCTGTACACACATACAGCAGCCTTGCCCTGCCCCAGGCTCTGCGTAATTGTGCACCTGTGTCTGGGCCTGTTTCACCCTTAATCTGTGGTTGCTGGTTTGGCAAGTGTGGAGGTCAGACCTGAAATGTCCATCTCTGGACCTGGTCGGTTTTTTATCTGCGCTTGCCTTGCTGGCACCATGGGAGTGATTCAGCAATGCTTCAGGTACTTTTGCAGTATTTTTGCAGTTTTTTTTTTTGCAGTCTTGCTTTTAATATATTCAGGAGGCCGTAATGGCACAGCGAAAATAAAAAACGTAGAGTAGGACTGCCCCATATGAGAATGCCTTGTCGTGGCGGGGGTGGCTCAAAAAATTGATCAATTATTTGCCAAATGTCTCATTTTTAGAAAACAGTTAGAAACTAATATGTGCAGATGCACTTAATGTATTTCATGCTGATCATGTGCGGCGCTGGCTTCTCTTTTTTTTCTTCTCTATCTGCACTGCCTACCCCTCCTATAAAATGCTACTATTGTAAATAAACACCCATCAAAGATTTATTTCAATCATCATATTATATAACACTGTGTGTTAGGGTTCGAGTTCCCGCTGCTGCACAAGGGAACTCTCGAACCAGTCCCGCTGCGGTCCCCCATCCATCTCCGGCGCAGTGGAGCCTGCTCAGCAAAAACTTCGGTCCCAGCGTCTCGCCCGTCTAATACTGTGCAGAGACTTGCTGCTACCTCTTCAGGTTCTGCTATTGTAGCCAGTAATGGTCAGTGGCGAGCAGACGTCTTTAGGACTAAGTCCTTTGTTGCTTCATCTGAGCATGCCCAGGGCAAGATCTCCCATTGGAGATCAGGGG
>JARQOD010000007.1:167078646-167284861 GCA_033576555.1 Oophaga sylvatica | reverse complement strand
AAGGGAAGGAGCGCCGTCTCACTTTTTCAACGCAGAATTGGGCTGGACGCCATGTCGTGTTTGGAGAGCTCCTGATCTGCCTAAACAGTGGAAACCCCCCACAAATGACACCATTTTGGAAACTAGCCCCCTCAAGGAACTTATCTAGATGTGTGGTGAGAACTTTGAACCCCCAGGTGTTTCACAAAGTTTATAACGTACAGCCTTAAAATAAAAAATCCTTTTTTTTTTTACAAAAATGATTTTTTCGCCCCCAATATTTTATTTTCACAAGGGTAACAGAAGAAACTGGAACCCAAAAGTTGTTGTCCAATTTGTCCTGAGTACGCTGATACCCAATAGTAGAGAAAACTACTGTATGGGTGCACGTCAGGGCTCGGAAGGGAAGTAGTGACGTTTTGGATTGCAGACTTTGATGGAATGGTCTGGGGGCATCATGTCGCATTTGGAGAGCCCCTGATACGCCTAAACAGTGGAAACCCCCCACAAGTGACCCCATTTTGGAAAATAGACCCCACAAGGAACTTATCTAGATGTGTGGTGAGCACTTTGAACCCCGAAGTGCTTCACAGAAGTTTATAACGCACAGCCGTAAAAATAAAAAATCCTTTTTTTTTTTACAAAAATGATTTTTTCGCCTCCAATATTTTATTTTCACAAGGGTAACAGGAGAAATTGGACCCCAAAAGTTGTTGTCCAATTTGTCCTGAGTACGCGGATACCCAATATGTGGGAGAAAACTACTGTAGGGGCGCATGTCAGGCTCGGAAAGGGAAGTAGTGACGTTTTGGATTGCAGACTTTGATGGAATGGTCTGGGGCGTCATGTCGCATTTGGAGAGCCCCTGATGCGCCTAAACAGTGGAAACCCCCCAAAGTGACCCCATTTTGGAAAATAGACCCCACAAGGAACTTACCTAGATGTGTGGTGAGCACTTTGAACCCCGAAGTGCTTCACAGAAGTTTATAACGCACAGCCGTAAAAATAAAAAATCCTTTTTTTTTTTACAAAAATGATTTTTTTTGCCCCCAATATTTTATTTTCACAAGGGTAACAGGAGAAATTGGACCCCAAAAGTTGTTGTCCAATTTGTCCTGAGTACGCTGATACCCAATATGTGGGAGAAAACTACTGTATGGGCGCATGTCAGGGCTCGGAAAGGAAGTAGTGACGTTTTGGATTGCAAACTTTGATGGAATGGTCTGGGGGTTCATGTCGCATTTGGAGAGCCCCTGATGCGCCTAAACAGTGGAAATCCCCAACAAGTGACCCCATTTTGGAAAATAGACCCCACAAGGAACTTATTTAGATGTGTGGTGAGCGCTATGAAGCCCCAAGTGCTTCACAGAAGTTTATAATGTACAGCCGTAAAAACAAAAAAATCTTATTTTTTTTACAAAAATAATATTTTCGCCCCCAGTTTTTTATTTTCCCAAGGGTAACAGAAGAAATAGGACAAATTTCACAATAACTCTTGGGGTCCAGAGTACGCTGATACCCCATATGTGGGGATAAACTACTGTTTGGACGCATGGCAGAGCTCAGAAGTGAAGGAACACCGTTTGACTTTTTCAAAGCAGAATTGGCTGGAATGGAGATCAGACGCCATGTCACATTGGAGAGCCCCTGATGTGCCTAAACAGCGGAAACCCCCCAATTCTAACTCCAACCCTAACCCCAACACACCCCTAACCCTAGTCCCAACCCTAATCCCAACCCTAACCCTAATCCAAACTCTAACCCTAATCCTAACTTTAGCGCCAACCCTAACCCTAACTTTAGCCGAAACCCTAACCCTAACCCTAATGGGAAAATGGAAATAAATACATTTTTTTATTTTATTATTTTTCCCTAACTAAGGGGTGATAAAGGGGGGTTTGATTTATTATTTATAGCGGTTTTTATGATTGGCAGCTGTCACGCTAAAAGACGCTTTTTATTGCAAAAAGTAGTTTTTTGCATCGCCACATTTTGAGAGCTATAATTTTTTCATATTTTGGCCCACAATGTCATGTGAGGTCTTAATTTTTGCGGGACGAGGTGACGCTTTTATTGGTACCATTTTTGAGCACGTGACATTTTTTGATCGCTTTTTATTTCGATTTTGAGAGGTTAGAATGAACAAAAATCAGCAATTCATGAATTTCTTTTGGTGAGGCGTTTTTATTGTTCCGCGTGTGGTAAAATCGATAAAGCAGTTTTATTCTTCGGGTCAGTACGATTATGGCGATACCTCATTTATATAATTTTTTTATGTTTTGGCGCTTTTATAGAATAAAAACAATTTTATATAAAAAATAATTATTTTTGCATCGCTTTATTCTGCGAGCTATAACTTTTTTATTTTTTTGCTGATGATGCTGTGTGATGGCTCGTTTTTTGCGGGACAAGATGACGTTTTCAGCGGTAACATGATTATTTATATCCGTCTTTTTGATCGCGTGTTATTCCACTTTTTGTTCAGCGGTATGATGATAAAGCACTGATTTTTTGCTTCGTTTTTATTTTTTATTTTTTAAGGGGTTCACAAAAGGGGTTAACTAGTGGGACATTTTTATAGGGGGGGTCGTTACGGACGCGGCAAAACCATATATGTGTACTTTTATTGTTTTATTTTTTTTATTTACAATAAGTAATGAATTTATTGGGGAATATTTTTTTTTTTTTTTTTTTTTTTTTGATTTTTTTTTTACACATGTTTTATTTTACTTTTTTTACTTTTTTACTTTGTCCCAGGGTGGGACATCACTGTATTTCATCAGATCGCTGGTGTGACAGTGTGCACAGCACTCTGTCACACCAGCGATGTGACAGGCAGTGCAGGACGCTTCCTCATGCCTGCTCTCGGCAGGCACTGAGGAAGCCGCCTCCCTCCAGGACCCCAGCGCCATCTTGGATCCGGGTCCTGGGAGGGAGGAAGCCCTCAGAGCAGCGCGATCACATCGCGCTGGTCTGAGGGTCTCAGGGGGGCGCGCAGGGAGCCCCTACCCTGCGCGATCCTCCCCTGTGCCCCCAGTACACCGCGATCATGTTTGATCGCGGTGTGCAAGGGGTTAATGTGCCGGGAGCGGTCCGTGACCGCTCCTGACACACAGTCACGGGTGTCAGCTGTGATAATCAGCTGACACCCGGCGGCGATTAGCTGCGCTCCCTCCGGGAGCGCAGCTAATCGCCTATGACGTACTATCCCGTCCATGGTCAGAATGTCACGGGTTTTATGGACGGGATAGTACGTCTAATGTCAGAGAGGGGTTAAGCCCCAGTCTCACACAGCGATCTCGCTAGCGAGATCGCTGCTGAGTCACTAGTTTTGTGACGCAGCAGCGATGTCCCCAGCGATATCGCTGTGTGTGACATTCAGCGACGATCAGCCCCCCTGCCGAGTATCACTGATCGTCGCTGAATGTCCTGGACATTTTTTTGATCGCTGGTCTCCCGCTGACAGGCACGCATCGCTACGTGTGACAGGCGGGAGACCAGCGATCCGCTGGTAACCAAGGTACACAGCGGGTTTCCAGGCGTGGGGCTGTGCTTGGAAACCCGCTGTGTACCTTGGATACTAAAGCCCTGATGCAGGGAGCTGGTAACCAAGGTACACAGCGGGTTTCCAGGCATTGCGCAGAGCCTGGACCCCGATGTGTACCTTGGTTACCAGCTCCCTGCATCAGGGCTCTGGTATCCAAGGTACACTGCGGGTAACTAAGCGATGTTTACCCGCAGTGTCGCTTGCTGATCGCTGCCTGAGCTGCCTGTTTGGCAGCTCAGCAGCGATCATGTAGCGATACACCAGCGATCCTGATCGTTGTCGGGATCGCTGGTGTATCGCTATGTGAGACCCAGGCTTTAGGGTGATCAATGAGTGGAACAGGCTGCCACGAGAGGTGGTGAGTTCTCCTTCAATGGAAGTCTTCAAACAGAGGCTGGACAGACATCTGTCTGGGATGATTTAGAGAATCCTGCTTTGAGCAGGAGGTTGGACCAGATGGCCCAGGAGGTCCCTTCCAACTCTACTATTCTATGATTCTGTGATTCTATGATCAGCAGTGGTAGCAAAACTACCTGCCTGACCACCATCAGCATGATTAGGCACATGGCAGCAAAGCACCCGATTTTGTGGGCCGAACCCCAGGCTCCAGGAACACTGTCTGCAGGTGACAACACTGCTTCTTCCACTGTTTTGCGTACAAGCCAATACCCAGTTCAGCGTGCCTGTGAAGATGCCTCGTGCCCTACACCTGTTGTTGCCCACAGTCAACCAGCACCATCATCAAGCCTGTCCACGTCCTTATTCCAGCCCAGCCTTCAGTTGTCTATACCCCAGTCATTGGAATGCAAGTGGAAATTCCCAGCCAATGCCCCACAGGCCACAGTACTTAATTTGCACATTTCTCGTCTGCTTGCACTCGAAATGTTGCCTTTACCAGTGATATTATTATGAGGTCCTCTAACAATATTTTCTTTCCTCCATATACGTTTTTTTTTAGGTTAATTTTGGACTTCATATTTTCATGGTTTGATTTGTAGCTTTGTATCTTTTTTACTCCGAGATAAGCATTAGTTATAGCTACACAAACCGGTCATTTCTAAGCCATTTTTGCTGCGAGATATTGATTCATTTGAGACTATATATTTCCCCACTGAGGTTTTTTTGGGTGTATTGTCTGTGTGTTGGCTTTTATGTGTATCCTTGTTCTAGTGGTAGTTTTTTCCAGGGCGTCCTAGGGCTTCCGACATAGAGCGGGGGCGCCACATCGTCAACAACTAGGGTGCCAAACTCCGCAGTCAGGTAGGGGCGTACTAGGGCCCATTAGGGTGAGGATAGTCTGCCCCTGTGTCATTTTGTTTATTTACTATCTATTTATCCTATGCGATTGTTCCCCTGGAATCCCACTATTTATCTGTCTATTTTAAATTTTATATTGTTACAATAAAAGTTATATTTTAGGGATATTTTTCTTCTTTTTTGGTGCTCTATCCAAGCTGTACACTTGGCATGAACTGGCTCTCTACGCCTTGGAGGTCCTGGCCTGCCTTGCTGCTAGCATTCTGTCAGAGCGGGTTTTTAGTGCCGCTGATGGAATTATAACAGATAAGCACATCCGCCTGTCAACTGACAATGCTGACAGGCTGACTCTTATAAAAATAAACAAGGGATGGGTTGGGCAAGTCTTCTGTACACCACCGAATGCAAATAGTGAAACATAACCTCAAATACATTGTCTTTTTTGTGGAGATGTATTGTCATGTAACTCTTCACAACCACACATGGTTATCCACTTCCTGATGTGGTCTGTTTGGGGTTATCCTCCTCCTTATCCTCATCCTCCACAACCAGTACAACACCAGGGTGAACATACTTTGCTGCTACAGCCAGTCCAATTTTTGGCAAGGGTTTTTTATGATGCCAGTTACTAGAGTTGAGCGAAATAGGTCAGTCAATTCCAAAAAGCACTGACTTTCGCCAAAGTCGGGTTTCGCCGGGCGAAACCCGACCATGATGCGAGGTCGGTCACGTGTTCGGCAACCATTTTGCCCAAGTCAGTTTTCCCATAATAGTTTAAGGCCTTTTCTCGGCCAATGAGCAAGGACTCAGACTGTGGCCAACGCGATGACATGGGCAGCGGCCAGCACCTTCTTAGAGAAGGACATTGCAGTGATTAACTGGCTTTGTGTGGCGTCACAGTGCATATAAAATCCCTCACCGTCGACCGCCATTTTACTTCTGTCGACCTTAGTGTAGGGAGAGGTTGCTGCGGCTGCTTCTCAGCAGCGAGAGCGTTAGGCAGGCCCAAAAAAAAATCTGTGCTTGTGCTGATAGCGATTAGCTGTACAGTTACTGTGCAGTGACAGGGAGGATTTTGGTGTGTGCAGCAACGCTGGTTCTTAGGCTGCCTGCCAGTGAGAAGGGGGAAATTTCTTGTGTGGAGCAGCAGAGCTGATTATTAGGCTGCCTGCCAGTGAGAAGGGGGAAATTTCTTTTGTGGAGTAGCAGAGCTGATTATTAGGTTGCTTGCTACTTGTATTGGTGTGTGTACTCTGCTGTGCAGACTGCTTTTTTTAACACAGCACCTACACAGCACTAATACTTTTCTTCATTTTTTCTGCACAGTTACCGAGTGTTGATTTTTTTCCCACACCGTATAGAGCTGTACGCTCCTCACAGTACCATGTACCGGCTGGTATCAAGGAAAAAAACATGCTGACTATCTGTGCATGACTCCGGAAATATATACAGAGATTTCAATTTTCCCCAAAACCATATACAGCTGGTATCTTCTGATACAGTACAGTTTTTCTGCCTTCTGTATCACGGTCAAATCCATAGTGAGAGAGCGTGTGTGTGTTACTCCTGAAATATATACGGGGATTTCCAATTCCCCCAACACTGTATACAGCTGTATGCTACTGATAGAGTACACTTTTTCTGCCTTTCATATTCTGCTGTTATCCAAACTGGGCCTGTGAGCGTGTGTGTTACTCCTGAAATATATGTGGAGATTTAAAATTCCCCAACACTGTATACAGCTGTATGCTACTGATAGAGTACACTTTTCAGATTTTCATATTCTGGTGTTATCCAGACTGGGCCTCTGACCGTGTGGGACACTCCTGAAATATATACGTAGATTTACAATACCCACAATAGTGTATACAGCTGTACACTACTGATACAGTACACTTTTTATGCTTTTCATATTCTGGTCTACTCCATACTGAGCCTGTGAGCGTCTGTCTGTTACTCCAGAAATATATACGGAGATTTAAAATTAGCCCAGCACTGTATACAGCTGTACGCTACTGATAGAGTAAACTTTTCTGATTTTCATATTCTGTTGTTAGCCAGACTGGGCCTCTGACTGTGTGTGTTGCTCGTGAAATATATACGGAGATTTACAATTCCCCCAACACTGTATACAGCTGTCCGCTACTTAAATAGTACACTTTTTCTCCTTTTCAGATACTGGTGTTATCCATACTGTGCCTGTAACCGTGTGTGTTACTCCTCAAACATATACGGAAATTTAAAATTAGCCCAGCACTGTATACAGCTGTACGCTACTGATAGAGTAAACTTTTCTGATTTTCATATTCTGGTGTAAGCCAGACTGGGCCTCTGACCGTGTGTGTTCCTCCTGAAATATATACGGAGATTTACAATTCCCCCAACACTGTATACAGCTATCCGCTACTTAAACAGTACACTTTTTTCCTATTCAGATTCTGGTGTTATCCCTACTGAGCCTGTGACAGTGTGTTACTCCTCACATATATACGTAGATTTAAAATTAACCCAGCACTGTATACAGATGTGCCTTACTGATAGAATTCACTTTTCTGATTTTCATATTCTGGTGTTAGCCAGACTGGGCCTCTGACTGTGTGTGTTGCTCCTGAAATATATACGGAGATTTACAATTGCCCCAACACTTTTATACAGCTGTCCGCTACTTATACAGTACACTTTTTCTCCTTTTCAGATTCTGGTGTTATCCCTACTGGATGACCCAGTTGTTGACCCAGATTGGCATCCAGTGGGGGAAGAGGGTGCCGCTGGCAATAGCTCAGAAGTGGAGAAGGATCCGCAGCAGGTATCGAGATCGCAGCTGGGGTTATCTGGCAGGCCCGTATCACTCCAAAAAGGTGTTAATAAAACAAAAAAGAGTTGCAGGACAGCTTGGCCAGATGGTCAAATTAGCACAGCGTGCAAGCCCTGAAATTTTATACCATAGTAGGAAGAGTCCAGTGTGGCACTTTTTTGACCAAAATCCTAATGATGAGGCAAATGTTATCTGTAAAAAGTACCGAAGGACCTTTAGCCGAGGGAAAAATCTCAGAAATTTGAATACCAGTTGCATGCTTAGACATTTACTGAACTTGCACTTGCAAGCGTAGACGGACTACAAAACCTCAGGTAGCACATGTGCACCGGCTTCGACTGAAGTTAGCCAGCAACGCTCCATCACTTCCCCCACTGTAAGCCCACCAGTTGGCACACCACCAGCAAGAAATGTTGAGGTGTCGTCGCAAGGCCAAAGCAGTCAGGGAATCACAATGTTTTTGCAATGAAAGACTGCATCTAGGCCATCACCACCACCATCACCAACCCCCTCTAAGTCAGTCATGGCCACCGATAGTTCCCTCATATGCAGCTCTCAAGTCCAGCTCACCCTACCAGACACTATGAGTAGGACAAGAAAGTACTCATCCTTTCATCCGCGTACACTGGGTTTGAACGCCTGCATTGCCAAACTGATCTCATTAGAGATGATGCCCTTCTGTTTGGTTGAAAGAGCAGCAATCAGAGAGCTCATGGCCTTCGCTGTGCCACGCTATGACCTACCCAGTCGCCACTTCTTTTCTAGAAAAGCCATACATGCCCTCCACCTGCATGTGAAAGACCGCATTGTCCATGCACTCAAACAATCAATGAGTGGAAAGGTACACCTCACAACAGATGCATGGGCCAGTAGTCATGGCCAGGGCCGTTACGTGTCCATCACTGGGTTAATGTGGTGGATGCAGGGTCCACGGGGGACAGCGGCGGTGGGACAGTGCTGCCTAGCCCACGGTATAGGCAACAGTTGGCTGTAGGCGTTCGACCCTCCTCCTCCTCCTCCTGCAGCGAAAGCTCATCAACAGGGCACAGTCTCAAGAGCACTCCATCCGCAACTGCCAGTGTTGCACACGAGGTGTCCCACTATCGAACAGCTAGTGGTAAGCGTCAGCAGGCTGTTTTAAAAATTATGTCTTTGGGCGACAACAGACACACCGCATAGGTACTGGCCGACTACTTGCAGCGAGAAACTGAGTCATGGCTGGGCAGTATACATTTGAGCCAGGCAAGGTAGTCAGTGATAACGGCTGTAATTTTGTGGCGGCCATAGCCCTGGCAAAACTCAGACACATACCTTGCCTGGCTCACACCTTAACCTGGTGGTGCAGTGCTTCTTAAATAATTATCCTGAGTTAACAGCCCTGCTCCATAAAGTGCGAAGACTGTGCTCGCACATCTGTCGCTCGCCCGTAGACTCCAGTCGCATGCAGAGGCTGCAGCGATCGCTCCACCTCCCCAAGCACCTCCTATTCATAGACGTTGCAACAAGGTGGAACTCCACCTTGAGCAGGGGGTTGGACCAGATGGCCCAGGAGGTCCCTTCCAACGCTACCATTCTATGATTCTATGATTCCACCATGCACATGGTTGAGATACTGTGCGAACAGAGGCAGGCTGTAATGCATTTGTGGGAGGATACACGGGCAGGCAGTTTGAGGGCAGACATGGAGTTGTCGGGTGTGCAGTGGTCAAAGTTGAAAGACTTCTGTAAAGTCCTTCAGAGTTTTGAGGAATGCACACGGCTGGTAAGCGCAGACGACGCCATCATAAGCATGAGCATCCCACTTATGCGTCTGCTCATGCAAACTTTGACGCACATTAAAGATCAGGTGTCTGCAGTGGAGGAGGAAGAGGAGGAGGGAAGCCTTGATGACTGTCAGCCATTGTCTGCTCAGTGAACTGTCCTGAACGAGGTGTAGGAAGAAGAGGAAGAGAAGGAGGGGGATGAGTTTTTTGGGAGAAGGATGCTTCTCAGGGGGCAAGAGAAAAAGTTGGCTTGCCAAGTTCAGGTCCAGGGTTTGTGCGTGACTGGAGGGATGTGGATTTGGCAGAAAGTGCTCCTCCACCCACCACTGGCAGTGCATCACTGACACCTGGAACATTGGCCCACATGTGTAATTATGCCTTGCGGATCTTAAAAAGGGACCCCCGCATTGCCAAAATGATGAATAATGACGACTACTGGTTGGCCAGCTTCCTCGATCCATGCTATAAAGGCAAATTTCAGAACATAATGCCACAGGAGAACCTAGAGCTTTTATTGGCCAACAAACAAGCAAATCTGGTAAACCGTTTTTTAGAGGCATTCCCAGCACACAGCAGCAGTGCAGGTTCTACCACGAGCTGTACTAGGCCAAATGGAAGAGGTGTTCGTGGTGCACACAGTACCCTTTTTGCCACAAAGTCCTCCTCCACCCACCACTCTAACTGCATCATTGACAGCTCGAACATTGGCCCATAAGTGTGATTATTTCTTGCTGATCTGCTTTTATATTCTGGTGTAATCCATACTGAGCCTGTTAGAGTCTTTGTCCGACTCTGGAAATACAACGGATATTTAAAATTCCCACAACGCTGTATATAGCTGTACGCTTCTGATACATTTCCCTTTTTTGAGTTTTTATATCTCGTGTAATCCATACTGAGCCTGAGAGCGTCAGTGTCTAATTTAACTATACTATATATACTGGTATCTGGTGATACACTATCCGTTTTGCCATAAAGTCCTCCTCCACCCACCACTCTAAGTGCATCATTGACACCTCGAACATTGGCCCACATGTGTGATTATTTCTTGCGGATCGGATTTTTATATTCTGGTGTAATCCATACTGAGCCTGTGATAGTCATTGTCTGACTCTGGAAATATATACGGATATTTCCAATATTTTCACCATACTAGATATACCTGTTATCTGGTGATACAGTAGCCCATTTTCATCTTTTTATATTCTTGTGTAATCCATACTGAGCCTCAGAGCATCAGTGTCTGCCTCCTGAAATATATAGAGATTTACAATATTTTCACTATACTATATATACCTGGTATCTGCTGATTCAGTACCCCCTTTTTCTTATTATTATATTCTTGTGTAATCCATACTGAGCCTGAGAGCGTCAGTGTCTGCCTCCTGAAATATATACGAAGATTTAGAATATTTTCACTATACTATATATTCCTGGTGTCTGCTGATACAGTACCCTTTTTTCTTCTTATTATATTCTTGTGTAATACATACTGAGCCTGTGAGCGTAATTGTCTGCCTCATGAAATATATACGGATAGTTCAAATATTTTCACCATACTAGATATGCCTGGTATTAGGTGAAACAGTACCCCTTTTTCATCTTTTTCTATTATTGTGTAATCCATACTGAGCCGGTGAACGTCTGTGTGTTACTGCTGAAATCTAGACGGAGATTTAAAATTACCACAACACTGTATACAGCTCTACGCTTGTAAATTACCCTTTTTCAACTTTTTATATTCTGATGTAATCCATACAGAGCCTGTGAGCATCTGTCTGTTACTCCATAAATAAATGCGGAGTTTTACAATTACCCCTAGACTGTATACAGCTGTACGCTTGGGATACAGTACCCTTTTTTGCAGAAAGTCATTCTCCCCCCCAACTGTTTTTGCATCATTGACACCTGGAACATTGGCCCACATGTGTGATTATTTCTTGCGGATCTTTTTATATTGTTGTGTAATCCATACTGTGTAAGGTTCTTTGCCTCTTTTGACATGTTCCTTGAAACTCAGTTTTCTGTCGGCCATTTTGCTTTCTGTCTTTCTGCAGCTCTTGCCCTCAGTTAATATGGAGTTTCCAGTTTTCATGTTCCCGCCCTGATTCTCTCCCTCTTGCTTCTTAAGCAGCCTCAGCTGAACAATCAGTGCTCCTGAATCAAGCCTCAGTCAGCCTGTGACCTGACTCCTGGAAACCTAGGATTTTGGACTCCAGCTATTCCCTACTGAGGAACCTTGGAACACTTTTGGACTTTGGAAACCTGCTGTCTGGTGAATCCATGTTTGCAGAGGAATTACGGTACAGAGAAGAGATCCTGAACCTGCTTGGAGAGTTATTGTAGAGCTTGAAGTTACTCTGGCCTGCTGTGTTCTCCTGCCTCTGTTCCTGCAAACTGTGTGACCTTTTCTGCATGCTTGTATGAAGTAATACAAGTCATTTCATATCAACCTATGTCTCATGTGTTTTCCTCGCACCCAAGCACAAGACGCTATAGGAACTGTACACTATACATGACATACTGAGCCTTTGAGCGTCAGTGTCTGCCTCCTGAAAATTATACTGAGATTTGAATATTTTGACTATACTATATATACCTGTTATCTGCTGATACAGTCCCTCCTTTTTTATTATATTCTTGTGTAATCCAGACTGACCCTGTGAGCGTCTGTGTCTGCCTGCTGAAATATATCTATCTGGAGATTTAGAATATTTTCACTATACTATATATACCTTGTATCTGGTGAAACAGTACCCTTTTTCAGCTTGTTATATTCTTGTGTAATCCATACTGAGGCTGTGAGCGTCATTGCCTGCTGAAATATATCTGGAGCTTTAGAATATTTTCACTACACTATATATACGTTGTATCTGGTGAAACAGTACCCTTTTTAAGCTTTTTATATTATTGTGTAATATATACTGAGCCTGAGAGCGTCAGTGACTGCCTCCTGAAATATATACTGAGATTTTGAATGTTTTGACTATACTATATATACCTGGTATCTGCTGATATAGTCCGCCTTTTTATTATTATATTCTTGTGTAATCCACACTGAGTGTTATGTTTTGGTAGCTGAGGAGAGCAGGCAAAAACGGCAATACACCAGAGAGGTTGGAATCTACTGGATTGCAGTACCCTGACTAACCACCACAACTAAAGGCAGCCGTGGAGCGTTCCTACGTTGGTCCTAGACTCCTCGTCACAGCCTGAGAGGTTAACTACACCTAAAGATAGAAAGAGGGAAGCTATCTGCCCCGGAGCAGATCCCCAAAGAACATAGGAAGCCCCCAAACATGTAATGGCGGTTAGACAAGAGGAAATACAGACACAGACAGAAAATAGTATAAGCAAACGCTGGGGCCCAATCTGCCTAGACAGAAAAGGATAGGAAGGATACTTACTGCAATCCAAAAAAACCCTAAAAAAAGCCAACGCTACTAATTGCAAAAACACCTGAGATCACACGACCTCTACCACCTAAATTAGTTCTCTGGTGTAACAAAACTAAGCCGCAGCCACTGAAAAACCTGGAAAAGGCAATTGAACAAACAACAGTGGCTCCAGAGGAACCGAGAGGAGCCCAAGCCCCCCGGGGAGGGGAACCTGGCCAACCTCACAGAAATGCAGAGAAATATGCAAATGGCAAGCACAAAAACAAAAAACAGAAAATATCTTATCTGAGAGCAGGAGAAGAGACAAGACTGAGCAAGCTTCCAAGTGAACCAGGAAACAACGTTGAGACAAGAACAATTGATCACCGGCAACCATGATGGGAGGGAACCTCCCTTATATCCAGCCAGTCCGTGATTCCTGATTGCCAATCCTCATTGAATAGTTCAGTACTGTCTGTAACCACCAGAGGGAGCTTCTGCTCAGAATTCATTTCTAAAACATTCACAACAGTACCCCCCCTTGAGGAGGGGTCACCGAACCCTCATTTGTGCAACCAGGTCGGTCAGGATGAGCTCGGTGATACGCACGGATCAGTGTCCTAGCATGGATGTCCGAAGCAAACACCCAAGAATTGTCCTCCAGACCATAACCTCTCCACTTAACCAAATACTGGAGTTTCTGTCTAGAAAAACGAGATTCCAATATTTTCTCAACCACATACTCCAGATTGCCCTCAACCAAAACAGGGTCAGGAGGCGCAGCCATAGGAACCACTGGCTCGACAAACCTCTTCAATAAGGACTTGTGGAACACGTTATGGATCTTAAATGTCCCTGGAAGAAGTAAACGAAAGGAAACAGGATTAGGGAATTTACTACCAGGCACTAATTCAATAGCGCAGTCATAGCTCCTATGGGGGGCAAGGATGCAGATTTACTTTCGCTAAACACATCAGAAAAATCAGTCAAAAAGTCAGGAACATCTTGAGCCTGGGGAGAGGCAGAAAAAACAGGAGTGTTGGCATTAACACATTGGCAGCCCCAACGGGTTACAGACACAGATTTCCAATCCAAAACAGGATTATGAGACTCTAACCAAGGGAAACCTAGTACAATAATGTCTTGCAGATTATACAGCACCAAAAATTTGCAACTCTCCTGATGATCAGGTTCAACCCTCATTATCACCTGAGTAGAGAACTGGGGTTTATTCTCAGCCAAAGGGGTAGAATCAATCCCCAGTAGGGGAATAGACTTCCGCAGGGGTATCATGGGAAACCCACAATGTTTAGCAAAATAAAAATCCATCAGGTTAATAGCTGCTCCCGAATCAACAAAAGCCTGAGCAGAAAATGTGGGCAGGGAGCAAATCAGGGTAACAGTCAACAGAAATTTAGTCTGAACACTACCCAAGACAACTGAGCGTGCAAAACGTCTTCCCCGCTTAAGGCAGACTGAAATAGCATGAGAGGCATCACCACAGTAGAAACACAACCCATTGCGTTTTCGAAACTCATGACGCTGTGCCCCAGAAGCCACTCTATCACACTGCATGGGTTCAGAAGCTGGTTCACAAGGCAAAACTATTCCACGCATACTTCTACGCTCACGCAAACATCTGTCAATTTGAATCGCTAATGACATAAAATCATTGAGACCAGAGGGAGCAGGGAAACCCACCATAACATCTTTTACATTCTCTGACAGACCCTTCCGAAAAAGGGCTGCCAAAGCATCATCATTCCATTTGGTCAGGACTGCCCACTTTCGGAATTTCTGACAGTACAACTCAGCGTCCTCAAGCCCCTGATTTAATGCCAACAAGGTTTTTCAGCTTGATCAGTAACATTAGGTTCATCGTACAATAACCCCAGAGCCAGAAAAAATGCATCAACATTACTCAAAACAGGGTCCCCAGGTGTCAGGGAAAAAGCCCAATCCTGAGGATCGCCGCGCAGGAGAGAGATGACAATTTGAACCTGCTGTGCTGCGTTCCCTGAGGACTTAGGTTTTAAGGCAAAAAACAATTTACAGTTATTTTTGAAATTCAGAAATTTAGCTCGATCCACCAAAAACAAATCTGGCATGGGGATCCTGGGTTCCTCAACTGGCAACCTAGCAAGATAGGTAGCAATACTCCGAACCTCAGTGGCAAGCTGATCCACACGGCCAGACAACTGTGCAAACTCCATTGAGAAAAAAAAAATCCTCCTCAGCACCCAGAGAAAAAGAGGGAAAAAATGCAACAAACAGAAAAAAAAATCTCTGAGAACTCTGACAACCTTTTTTCTTTCCACACTATTTTTCCCTTCTGTGAGTACTATATAATTTTCAGTGTGGCCGGTGATACTGTTATGTTTTGGTAGCTGAGGAGAGCAGGCAAAAACGGCAATACACCAGAGAGGTTGGAATCTACTGGATTGCAGTACCCTGACTAACCACCACAACTAAAGGCAGCCGTGGAGCATTCCTACGTTGGTCCTAGACGCCTCTTCACAGCCTGAGAGGTTAACTACACCTAAAGATAGAAAGAGGAAAGCTATCTGCCCCGGAGCAGATCCCCAAAGAACATAGGAAGCCCCCAAACATGTAATGGCGGTTAGACAAGAGGAAATACAGACACAGACAGAAAATAGTATAAGCAAACGCTGGGGCCCAATCTGACTAGACAGAAAAGAATAGGAAGGATACTTACTGCAATCCAAAAAAACCCTAAAAAAAGCCAACGCTACTAATTGCAAAAACACCTGAGATCACACGACCTCTACCACCTAAATTAGTTCTCTGGTGTAACAAAACTAAGCCGCAGCCACTGAAAAAACTGGTAAAGGCAAATGAACAAACAACAGTGGCTCCAGAGGAACCGAGAGGAGCCCAAGCCCCCTGGGGAGGGGAACCTGGCCAACCTCACAGAAATTCAGAGAAATATGCAAATGGCAAGCAAAAAAACAAAAAACAGAAAATATCTTATCTGAGAGCAGAAGAGGCAAGACTGAGCAAGCTTCCAAGTGAACCAGGAAACAACGTTGAGACAAGAACAATTGATCACTGGCAACCATGATGGGAGGGAACCTCCCTTATATCCAGCCAGTCCGTGATTCCTGATTGCCAATCCTCATTGAATGGTTCAGTACTGTCTGTAACCATCAGAGGGAGCTTCTGCTCAGAATTCATTTCTAAAACATTCACAACAACTGAGCCTGTGAGCGTCTGTGTATGCCTCCTGAAATATATCCGGAGATTTAGAATATTTCCACTATACTATATATACCTTTTATCTGGTGAAACAGTACCCTTTTTCAGCTTTTTATATTATTGTGTAATATATACTGAGCCTGATAGCGTCAGAGTCTGCCTCCTGAAATATATATGGAGATTTAGAATATTTTCACTATACTATGTACCTGGTATCTGCTGATACAGTACCCTTTTTCACCTTTTCAAATTGTGGTGTAATCCATACTGAGCCTGTGAGCGGCTGTCTGGTACTCCGTAAATATATACAGAGATTTACAATGACCCCTAGACTGTATCCAGCTGTACGCTTCTGATACAGTACCCTTTGTGCCATGAAGTCCTCCTCCACCCACCACTCTAAGTGCATCATTGACACCTTGAACATTGGCCCACATGTTTGATTATTTCTTGCGGATCTTTTGATATTCTTGTGTAATCCATACTGAGCCTTTGAGCGTCAGTCTGCCTCCTGAAATACATACAGAGATTTATAATATTTTCATTATACTATATATACCTTGTATCTGGTGAAACAGTACTCTTTTTCAGCTTTTATATTATTGTGTAATATATACTGAGCATGAGCGCGTCAGTGGCTGACTCATGAAATATATACGGATATTTCAAATATTTCCACCATACTAGATATACCTGGTATCAGGTGAAACAGTACCCCTTTTTCATCTTTTTATACTATTGTGTAATCCATACTGAGCCGGTGAACGTCTGTGTGTTACTCCTGAAATCTATACGGAGATTTAAAATTACCACAACACTGTATACAGCTCTACGCTTGTAATACATTATTGTTATGTTTCGGTAGCTGAGGAGAAACTGCAAAAAATAGCCGAAGTAGCAAAACACCAGAGAGGCTGGAAACTATTGGATTGCAGTAACCTAAACTAACCGCCACACTAGAAGAAGCCGTGGAGCGTACCTACGGTGATCCTAGACGCCTCATCACAGCCGGAGAGATAGCTACACCTATAGGCAGAAAGATAAATGTTATCTGCCCCGGAGCAGAATCCTCAAAGAAATAGGAAGCCCCCGAACATGTAATGGCGGTTAGACAAGAAGAAAACACGGACACAGACAGAAAATAGAATGAGCAAACGCTGGGGCCCAATCTGTCTAGATAGAAAAGTATAGGAAAGAATTCTGACTGCAACCCAAAAAAACCCTGACAACAATACCAACACTTCTGATTAACAAAAAACCTGAGATCACACGATCTCTACCACCTAAATCAGATCTCTGGTGTAACACACAGCAACGCAGCAAATAAAAAGTGACAAAGGAACAAAGCAAAAATGCAAACACACAATGAGCACAATTGCAGTGCAAGACCCCAAAAGGGGACCAGGCTGCAGTCACTGCGAGCAGCAAACCAGCAGCGAAAATCCAACAGAGAAAAAAAAAAAAAAAACACTTATCTGAATGAGAGCAGGAAAGCAAGATGTGCTCCAAGCAAGAGCAGGAGGAACAATTGATTACCGGCAAGGCTGCTGGGAACTCAGGTCACTTATATCATACCATTCAGAGCCAGCTGAAGGCCATTCAGTAATTAGTTCATTACCCTCAGCAACCACCGGAGGGAGCCCCAGCTCAGAAGTCGCCTCCAAGGTATTCACAGCAGTACCCCCCCCTGAGGAGGAGTCACCGAACCCTCACCTGCGTAACCAGGCCGATCAGGATGAGCTTGATGATAGGCACGGATAAGTATCCCAGCATGGATGTCCGAAGCAAACACCTAAGAATTGTCCTCCTGACCATAACCTCTCCACTTAACCAAATACTGGAGTTTCCATCTAGCAAAACGAGAATCCAATATTTTCTCAACCACATACTTCAAATTGCCCTCAACCAATACAGGATAAGGAGGCGCAGCCATAGGAACCACTGGCTCGATAAACCTCTTCAATAAGGACTTGTGGAACACGTTAGGGATCTTAAATGTCCCTGGAAGAAGCAAACGGAAGGAAACAGGATTAATAATTTCCATGATCTTATAAGGTCCAATGAACCTTGGCTTAAATTTTGGAGATGCAACCTTCATAGGGATATTTCTTGAGGACAACCAAACCAAGTCCCCCACTTTAAAACAAGGACCATCATTCCTATGACGGTTGGCAAACCGCTGGGCCTTTTCTTGATAGAGAGACAACCTCTCCACTACCTGGTCCCAAATCTGCTGCATACGCTGTACAATAGAGTCAACCCCCGGACAGACAGAAGCCTCAGCCTGTCTTGAAGAAAATGGAGGGTGAAACCCAGAATTGCAGAAAAATGGAGACATCAAGGTGGCAGAGCTAGCCCTATTATTAAGAGCAAACTCAGCCAAAGGCAAAAAAGAAACCCAGTCATCTTGATCAGCAGACACAAAACATCTCAAATAAGTCTCCAAGGTCTGGTTTGTTCTCTCGGTTTGTCCATTGGTCTGAGGGTAAAATGCAGAGGAGAAAGATAACTGAACACCGAGTTTAGAACAAAATGTCCTCCAAAATCTGGAAACAAACTGGATTCCTCTGTCAGACACAATATTCTTAGGAATGCCATGTAACCGAACCACGTGCTGAAAGAACAAAGGCACCAATTCAGAGGAGGAAGGCAACTTAGGTAATGGCACAAGATGTATCATCTTGGAAAACCTATCACAGATTACCCAGATAACGGCCATTCTCTGAGAGACAGGAAGGTCGGAAATAAAATCAATAGAAATATGGGTCCATGGCCTCTTGGGTACAGGTAATGGGATTAACAAACCACTAGAACGAGAGCAAGGCTTGGAACGAGAGCAAGTCCCACAGGACTGCACAAAGTCCTTGACGTCACGAGACAAAGTAGGCCACCAAAAGGACCGACTCACCAAGTCTCTGGTACCAAAAATCCCGAGATGACCAGCCAACGCGGAACAATGCATCTCAGAGATCACACTCTTTTTCCACTGGTCTGGGACAAACAATTTCCCAACAGGGCAGCGCTCAGATTTTTCCTCCTGTCACCCCTCCAGAGCCAGTCTCAAATTGGGCGAGGTGGCAGAAAGAACTAGACCCTCTTTCAAAATAACAGCAGGATCACATAACTCAGGAGAATCCGCAAAGAAACTCCTCGAGAGGGCATCCGCCTTAACATTCTTAGTGCCCGGAAGAAAAGAAACCACAAAATTAAAATGTGTGAAAAACAAGGCCCACCTGGCCTGTCTAGGATTAAGTCGCTTGGCTGACTCGAGAAAAAAACAGGTTCTTATGGTCCGTGAGGACCACCACCTGATGTTTGGCTCCTTCCAGCCAATGTCTCCACTCTTCAAAGGCCCACTTCATGGCCAATAACTCCCGATTACCCACGTCATAATTACGTTCAGTTGGAGAAAATTTTCGAGAGAAAAAGGCACAAGGGTTACTCTTAGAGGTCTCTGGATCCCTTTGGGACAAAACGGCACCTGCCCCAATCTCAGAGGCATCAACCTCCACTATAAACGGCAGAGAAACATCAGGCTGCCGTAGAACAGGAGCAGAAATGAATCTCTGCTTAAGTTCCTGAAACGCAGAAACTGCCTCAGGAGACCAATTCACCACATCGGAACCCTTTTTGGTAAAATCAGTCAATGGTTTAACAATACCAGAGAAATTACCAATAAATTTGCGATAAAAATTGGCAAAACCCAAAAATCTCTGAAGAGCCTTCAATGAAGTAGGTTGAACCCAATCACAGACGGCCTGAACCTTGACCGGGTCCATTTCAATAACAGACTGAGACAAAATGAATCCCAGAAATGAGACCTTTTGTACACCAAAAAGACACTCTGATCCCTTCACATACAGTGCATTCTCTCTCAAAATCTGGAACACAGTCCGAACATGTTTCACATGAGAGTCCCAGTCGTTGGAAAAAAATCAAGATATCATCCAAATAAACAATCAGAAATTTATCCACAAAATCCCTGAAAATATCATTCATGAAGGATTGGAAGACGGAAGGGGCATTAGTAAGCCCAAAAGGCATCACTAGTTACTCAAAATGCCCCTCTGGGGTATTAAACGCCGTCTTCCATTCAACCCCGTGCTTAATGCGAATAAGGTTATACGCCCCCTGAGGTCAAGCTTGGTAAACCAACTAGCACTTTTCACTCTTGAAAATAGGTCAGAAATCAAAGGTAACGGATATTGATATTTAACAGTGCTCTTATTCAGGAGGCGATAATCAATACACGGCCTCAATGAACCATCCTTTTTGGCCACAAAGAAAAAACCGCCACCCAAGAGTGAGGAGAATGGTCTGATATGACCCTTCTCCAATGACTCCTTGATATAAGATCGCATAGCATCATGTTCAGGTACAGATAAATTAAAAAGGCGACCTTTAGGAAATTTACCACCAGGCACTAACTCAATAGCGCAATCATAGCTCCTGTGAGGAGGTAAGGATGCAGATTAACTTTCACTAAACACATCTGAAAAATCAGTCAAAAAGTCAGGGACATCCTGAGACTGGGGAGAGGCAGAAAAAACAGGAGTGTCAGTATTAACACATTGGCAGCCCCAACTGGTCACAGACACAGATTTCCAATCCAAAACAGAATTATGAGTCTGTAACCAAGGGAAACCCAGTACAATAATGTCATGCAGATTATGCAACACCAGAAATTTGCAACTCTCCTGATGATCTGGTTCAACCCTCATTATGCCCACAAACTCACCCACCCTCGCATAAATCTCAAACACCTCAATTTACAGTCGCTCTCTGAGCCCCTCCTCCCTCTCACAGACATAGCCTCACTTCATGACACAGATGCAGCTGCCCACATTTTAAAACACCACAATAAAAGCCACACTTGATTCGGCCGTCCCCCTCACGCAGAGCAAAACTCGTACAATCCATAGGCAGCCCTGGCTGACCGGCCTGACAAAAGAACTGAGACGGGCTTCCAGGGTTGCTGAGCGGAGATGTAAAAAATCCCGCTCTGCGGAGCACTTAACCGCATACAAGCAGTCCCTCACCAGCTTCAAGTCCACGCTCACTGCCGCAAAACAAACTTACTTCTCATCTCTCATATCTTCCCTGTCTCACAACCCTAAACAGCTCTTCAACACTTTCAATTCTCTACTCCGTCCCCAGCTCCTCCTCCTTCTCCTCTCATTTCTGCTGAAAACTTTGCCTCTTTCTTTAAGCAGAAGATCGATACGATCAGAGAAAGCTTTGGCCCACAGCCCCTATTGCCCCTCTTAGCTGCTCAGCCCTCTTCCTCCAAAACCAACTTCTCCACCACGACAGAAGATCAGCTTTCCACCCTCCTATCAAGATCACGCCTCACCACTTGCATGCTTGACCCGCTCCCATCCCACCTCATCCTTAGCCTCGCCACAGTCTTCACCCCTACTCTAACACACCTCTTCAACCTCTCACTTACAAATGGTGTCTTCCCCTCATCCTTCAAACATGCCTTGATCACACCCATTCTCAAAAACACCTCCCTTGACCCATCCTCTATGTCTAGCTATCGCCCGATATCTCTTCTCCCTTATGCCTCAAAACTACTGGAACAGCATGTCCATCTTGAACTGTCCTCCCACCTCTCTTGCTCGCTCTTTGACCGCTTGCAATCAGGCTTCCGACTGCATCACTCAACTGAAACTGCCCTAACTAAAGTCTCCAACGACCTACTAACCGCCAAGAGCAAGCGACACTATTCTGTTCTCCTTCTCCTGGACCTGTCTTCTGCCTTCAACACCGTGGACCATTCCCTCCTGCTACAGATTCTCTCATCTCTTGGCATCACAGACTTGGCCCTTTCCTGGATCTCATCATACCTAACACACCGAACATTTAGTGTCTCCCTCTCACACACCACCTCCTCACCTCGCCCCCTGTCTATCGGTGTTCCTCAAGGCACAGTCCTAGAGCCCCTACTCTTCTCCATCTACACCTTCGGCCTGGGACAGCTCATAGAATCCCACGGCTTTCAGTATCACCTCTACGCCGATGACACGCAGATCTACCTATCTGGACCTGACCTCACCTCCCTACTGACCAAAATCCCACAGTGTCTGTCTGCTATCTCAGCCTTCTTTTCTGCTCGCTTTCTCAAACTAAACATGGACAAAACAGAATTCATCATCTTTCCCCCACCTCATTCTACCCCTCCACCAGACCTATCCATCAATGTCAATGGCTGCTCGCTTTCCCCAGTCCCGCATGCTCGGTGCCTGGGAGTGATCATCGACTCTGCCCTCTCTTTCAAACCAAATATCCAAGCCCTCGCCACCTCCAACCTCCTCAAACTCAAAAAAATTTCCCGGATCCACGCATTCCTCAACCATGAAACCACAAAAACACTAGTGCACGCCCTTATCATCTCCCGCCTCGACTACTGCAACCTCCTACTGTCTGGCCTCCCCTCTAGCACTCTGGCACCATTCCAGTCCATCCTACACTCTGCTGCCCGACTAATCCACCTGTCTCCCCACTATTCCCCAGCCTCCCCCTATGCCAGGCCCTTCACTGGCTTCCTATTGCACAGAGGCTCCAGTTCAAAACACTAACCATGACATACAAAACCATCCACAACCTTTCTCCTCCATACATCTGAGACATGGTCTCCCACTACCTACCTACTCGCAATCTTCGATTCTCTCAAGATCTCCTTCTCGACTACCCCCTCATCTCTTCTTCCCACAAACGCATACAAGACTTCTCCCGGGCATCCCCCATACTCTGGAACTCCCTGCCGCAAAACATCAGACTTTCACCAACAACGGAGACCTTCAAGAAAAACCTGATGACCCACCTGTTCCGACAAGCCTACAACCTGCAATGATCCTCACTCTACTGAACCATCGCACGACCAGCTCTACCCTTTCCTAGTGTATTCTCACCCATCCCTGCAGAATGTGAACCCTCGCGGGCAGGGTCCTCTCTCCTTCTGTACTTGTGTGTCCCTTGTCTAGCACATGTTTATTGTACCTGTCTATATTTTTCCCTTTTCATATGTAAAGCGCCATGGAATAAATGGCGCTATATAAATGTATAATAATAATAATTATCACCTGAGTAGAAAACTGGGGTTTATTCTCTACCAACGGGGTAGAATCAATGCCCAGTAAAGGAATAGACTTCCGCAGGGGTATCATGGGAAACCCACAACGTTTGGCAAAGTCAAAATCCATCAGGTTAATAGCTGCTCCTGAATCAACAAAAGCCTGAGACGAAAATGTGGACAGGGAGCAAATCAGGGTAACAGTCAACAGAAATTTAGTCTGAACACTACCCAAGACAACTGAGCGCGCAAAACGTCTTCCCCGCTTAGGGCAGACAGAAATAGCATGGGAAGCATCACCACAGTAGAAACATAACCCATTGCGCTTACGAAACTCATGACGCTGAGCCCCAGAAGTCACTCCATCACACTGCATGGGCTCAGGAGCTGGCTCACAAGGCAACACTATCTCACGCATACCTTGCGCTCCCGCAAACGTCTGTCAATTTGAATAGCCAAAGACATACAGTACAGACCAAAAGTTTGGACACACCTTCTCATTCAAAGATTATTCTGTATTTTCATGACTATGAAAATTGTACATTCACACTGAAGGCATCAAAACTAAGAATTAACACATGTGGAATTATACATTACACTTTACAAAAAAGTGTGAAACAACTGAAAATATGTCTTATATTCTAGGTTCTTCAAAGTAGCCACCTTTTGCTTTGATTATTGCTTTTCACGCAGAAAAGGTGAACGGATGGACTCTACATGCCTAGTTCCCACCGTGAAGCATGGAGGAGGTGGTGTGATGGTGTGGTGATGCTTTGCTGGTGACACTGTTGGGGATTATTCAAAATTGAAGCGGTGAGCAGTCCAGCTCACCCCAAACCATCTCCATTGGGTTCAGGTCTGATGACTGTGGAGGCCAGGTCATCTGGCATAGCACCCCAACACTCTCCTTCTTGGTAAATAGCCCTTACACAGCCTGGAGGTGTGTTTGGGGTTATTGCCCTGTTGAAAAATAAATGATGGTCCAACTAAACACAAACCGGATGGAATAGCATGCTGCTGCAAGATGCTGTGGTAGCCATGCTGGTTCAGTGTGCCTTCAATTTTGAATAAATCCCCAACAGTGTCACCAGCAAAGCACCCCCACATCATCACACCACGTCCTCCATGCGTAGAGTCCATCCGTTCACCTTTTCTGCGTGCAAAGCAGTAATCAAAGCAAAAGGTGGCTACTTTGAAGAACCTAGAATATAAGACATATTTTCAGTTGTTTCACACTTTTTTGTAAAGTGTAATGTATAATTCCACATGTGTTAATTCATAGTTTTGATGCCTTCAGTGTGATTCTACAATTTTCACAGTCATGAAAATACAGAAAAATCGTTGAATGAGAAGGTGTGTCCAAACTTTTGGTCTGTACTGTAGAATCATTGAGACCAGAGAGAACAGGGAATCCCACCATAACATCCTTTACATTTTCTGACAGACCCTTGCGAAAAAAGGACTGCCAAAGCATCATCATTCCATTTGGTCAGGACTACCCATTTTCGAAATTTCTGACAGTACAGCTCAGCGTCTTCACGACCCTGATTTAATGCCAACAAGGTCTTTTCAGCTTGATCAGTGACATTAAGTTCATCGTAAAATAACCCCAAAGCCTAAAAAATTACATCAACATCATTCAAAACAGGTTCCCCAGGCGTCAGGGAAAAAGCCCAATCCTGAGGGTCGCCGCGCAGCAGAGAGATGACAATTTGAACCTGCTGTGCTGCATTCCCTGAGGACTTAGGCTTTAAGGCAAAAAACAACTTACAGTTATTTCTGAAATTCAGAAATTTAGACCGATCCCCCACAAACAAATCTGGCATGGGGATCCTAGGTTCCACAACTGGCAACCCAGCAAGATAGGCAGCAATACTCTGAACCTCAGTGGCAATCTGCTCCACAACGGCCAGACAACTGTGCAAACTCCATTGAGAGAAAAAAAAATTCCTCCTCAGCACCCAGAGACAAAGAGGAAAAAAAAAATTTAACAAACTTTTTCCTCTTTACTGTTTTTCCCTTCTGTGAGTACCATATAATTTTCAGTGCGGCCGGTAATACTATTATGTTTCGGCAGCTGAGGAGAAACTGCAAAAAATAGCCAAAGTAGCAAAACACCAGAGAGGCTGGAAACTATTGGATTGCAGTAACCTAAACTAACCGCCACACTAGAAGAAGCCGTGGAGCGTACCTACGGTGATCCTAGACGCCTCGTCACAGCCGCAGAGATAGCTACACCTAAAAGCAGAAAGATGAATGCTATCTGCCCCGGAGCAGAATCCTCAAAGAAATAGGAAGCCCCCGAACATGTAATGGCGGTTAGACAAGAAGAAAACACGGACACAGACAGAAAATAGAATGAGCAAATGCTGTGGCCCTATCTGTCTAGATAGAAAAGTATAGGAAAGATTTCTGACTGCAACCCAAAAAAACCCTGACAAAAATACCAACACTTCTGATTAACAAAAAACCTGAGATCACACGATCTCTACCACCTAAATCAGATCTCTGGTGTAACACACAGCAACACAGCAAATAAAAAGTGACAAAGGAACAAAGCAAAAATGCAAACACACAATGAGCACAATTGCAACGCAAGACCCCAAAAGGGGACCAGGCTGCAGTCACTGCAAGCAGCAAACCAGCAGTGAAAATCCAACAGAGGAAAAAAAAAAAAAACACTTATCTGATTGAGAGCAGTTAAGCAAGATGTGCTCCAAGCAAGAGCAGGAGGAACAATTGATTACCGGCAAGGCTGCTGGGAACTCAGGTCACTTATATCATACCATTCAGAGCCAGCTGAAGGCCATTCAGTAATTAGTTCATTACCCTCCGCAACCACTGGAGGGAGCCCCAGCTCAGAAGTCGCCTCCAAGGTATTCACAACACATTACCCTTTTTCAACTTTTTATATTCAGGTGTAATCCATACAGAGCCTGTGAGCGTCTGTCTGTTACTCCGTAAATAAATGCGGAGATTTACAATTACCCCTAGACTGTATACAGCTGTATGCTTGGGATACAGTACCCTTTTTGCAGAAAGTTGTCCCCCCCCAACTGTTTTTGCATCATTTACACCTGGAACATTGGCCCACATGTGTGATTATTTCTTGCGGAACTTTTTATATTGTTGTGTATTCCATGCTGAGCCTGTGCGTCAGTGTCTGTCTCCTGAAAATTATGCTGAGATTTAGAATATTTTGACTATACTATACATGGGCGCACCCACCGTGGGGCAGGGGGGGGCAACTGCCCCCCCGTAGAAGCAGGGGCACACAATGAAAGAGAGCGGAGAGAGCAGCACAATGCCGGCTCCCTCTGCCACAGGTTGCAGTGCCTGTCTGTGTGCGCAGTGCACGGAGCTGCTGTCTCACCAGAGGAGCTCCTTCCTGGCTGCAGCAGCTGTAGTTTCACTTTCTGCCCTGCAGGCTCTGGTTGTCTCAGCCACACTGGGTCCTAGTGCCCTCTGTGTGCATACACTGGACACTTCCTGCTTCTGCCTCAGTCACTGCCTGCAAGCTTCATGGTAAAAGTGGATGGAATTCATTAAATTCATTCTGGTCAGGCATGTCATGGTCACTGTGGGGGAATGTGAGAGGATGGGGGTACAGTGGGGGAGGGGTACAGGGCACTGGGGTGAATGTAAGAGGATGGGGGTATTGTGGGGGCTAGGGCACTGGGGGGTTAATGTGAGAGAATGGGGGTATTGTGGGGGAGGGGTACAGGGCACTGGGGTGAATGTAAGAGGATGGGGGTATTGTGGGGCTAAGGCACTGGGGGGGTTAATGTGAGAGGATGGGGTATTGTGGGGGCTAGGGCACTGGGGGGTTAATATAGGAGGATGGGGTATTGTGGGGGCTAGGGCACTGGGGGGGTTAATGTGAGAGGATGGGGGTACAGTGGGGGAGGGGTACAGGGCACTGGGGTGAATTTAAGAGGATGGGGGTATAGTGGGGCTAGGGCACTGGGGGAGTTAATGTGAGAGGATTGGGGTATTGTGGGGGAGGGGTACAGGGCACTGGGGTGAATGTAAGAGGATGGGGGTATTGTGGGGGCTAGGGCACTGGGGTGGTTAATGTGAGAGGATGGGGTATTGTGGGGGCTAGGGCACTGGGGGGGTTAATATGAGAGGATGGGGTATTGTGGGGGCTAGGGCACTGGGGGGGTTAATGTGAGAGGATGGGGTATTGTGGGGGAGGGGTACAGGGCACTGGGGTGAATGTAAGAGGATGGGGGTATTGTGGGGGCTAGGGCACTGGGGGGTTAATGTGAGAGGATGGGGTATTGTGGGGGCTAGGGCACTGGGGGGGGTTAATATGAGAGGATGGGGGTATTGTGGGGGCTAGGGCACTGGGGGGTCTTAATGTGAGAGGATGGGGTATTGTGGGGGCTAGGGCACTGGGGGGGTTAATGTGAGAGGATGGGGTATTGTGGGGGAGGGGTACAGGGCACTGGGGTGAATGTAAGAGGATGGGGGTATTGTGGGGGCTAGGGCACTGGGTGGTTAATGTGAGAGGATGGGGTATTGTGGGGGCTAGGGCACTGGGGGGGTTAATATGAGAGGATGGGGTATTGTGGGGGCTAGGGCACTGGGGGGGTTAATGTGAGAGGATGGGGTATTGTGGGGGAGGGGTACAGGGCACTGGGGTGAATGTAAGAGGATGGGGGTATTGTGGGGGCTAGGGCACTGGGGGGTTAATGTGAGAGGATGGGGTATTGTGGGGGCTAGGGCACTGGGGGGGTTAATATGAGAGGATGGGGGTATTGTGGGGGCTAGGGCACTGGGGGGTCTTAATGTGAGAGGATGGGGTATTGTGGGGGCTAGGGCACTGGGGGGGTTGATGTGAGAGGATGGGGTATTGTGAGGGAGGGTAGACAGGTCACTGGGGTTGAATGTAAGAGGATGGGGGTATTGTGGGGCTAGGGCACTGGGGGTTTACTGTGAGAGGATGGGGTATTGTGGGGACTGAAGTGGGGAGGGGCAACAGAGCACTGAGGGGTGCATGTGAGAGGATGGGGTATTGTGGGGTCAGTGGGACAGAACACTAAGTGGTGCATGTGAGGCGATGGGCTGTTGGGGTGTGGGTGGGGGACAGGGGAGTAGGGGGCTTTTATTTTACTTGCGAGCTCCTTAATACTTTAATAATAGATTAATATTTCAGTATTATTATAACAAGGGCATAGACAGACGGCCGTATAACTCATGCGAGGACCGCACTGCAATCCTCGGACTTGCTGGTACCGCTCCTGACATGAGTGCGACTGCCATGTATAATATATGGTATATACCGCGTAGTGTCGCATACACTGCTGTATTATACAATATACAACAGTTCTAACGCTCCATACCTAATATACAGGATAATGTACAGTGTATATGATGTAACCTGTATAAGATGCGACATTGGCTTGCCCCCCCCCTAGTTTTGATCCTGGGTACGCCCATGATACTATATATACCTGTTATCTGCTGATACAGTCCCCCTTTTTTTATTATATTCTTGTGTAATCCAGACTGACCTGTGAGCGTCTGTGTCTGCCTGCTGAAATATATCTGGAGATTTAGAATATTTTCACTATACTATATATACCTTGTATCTGGTGAAACAGTACCCTTTTTCAGCTTGTTATATTCTTGTGTAATCCATACTGAGGCTGTGAGCGTCATTGTCTGCCTGCTGAAATATATCTGGAGCTTTAGAATATTTTCACTATACTATATATACCTTGTATCTGGTGAAACAGTACCCTTTTTCAGCTTGTTATATTCTTGTGTAATCCATACTGAGGCTGTGAGCGTCATTGTCTGCCTGCTGAAATATATCTGGAGCTTTAGAATATTTTCACTATACTATATATACGTTGTATCTGGTGAAACAGTACCCTTTTTCAGCTTGTTATATTCTTGTGTAATACATACTGAGCCTGAGAGTGTCAGTGGCTGCCTCCTTAAATATATACTGAGATTTTGAATGTTTTGACTATACTATATATACCTTGTATCTGCTGATACAGTCCCCCTTTTTATTATTATATTCTTGTGTAATCCACACTGAGCTTGTTAGCGTCTGTGTCTGCCTCCTGAAATATATCCGGAGATTTAGAATATTTCCACTATACTATATATACCTTTTATCTGGTGAAACAGTACCCTTTTTCAGCTTTTTATATTATTGTGTAATATATACTGAGCCTGATAGCGTCAGAGTCTGCCTCCTGAAATATATATGGAGATTTAGAATATTTTCACTATACTATATATACCTGGTATCTGCTGATACAAGTACCCTTTTTCACCTTTTCAAATTGTGGTGTAATCCATACTGAGCCTGTGAGTGGCTGTCTAGTACTCCGTAAATATATACGGAGATTTACAATGACCCCTAGACTGTATCCAGCTGTACGCTTCTGATACAGTACCCTTTGTGCCATAAAGTCCTCCTCCACCCACCACTCTAAGTGCATCATAGACACCTTGAACATTGGCCCACATGTGTGATTATTTCTTGCGGATCTTTTGAAATTCTTGTCTAACCCATACTGAGCCTTTGAGCGTCAGTCTGCCTCCTGAAATATATACGAAGCTTTATAATATTTTCACTATACTATATATACCTTGTATCTGGTGAAACAGTACTAGTACTCTTTTTCAGCTATTTATATTATTGTGTAATACATACTGAGCCTGAGAGCGTCAGTGGCTGCCTCCTGAAATATATACTGAGATTTAGAATGTTTTGACTATACTATATATACATGATATCTGCTGATACAGTCTCCCTTTTTATTATGATATTCTTGTGTAATTCAGACTGAACCTGTGAGCATCTGTGTCTGCCTCCTAAAAATATATCCAGAGATTTAGAATATTTTCACTATACTATATATACCTTTTATCTGGTGATACAGCACCCCTTTTTTTGGCCTCCTCTTCCTCGGACTTCTCCAATTTATCCATTTGCAGCTGCTTTATGTCCATTATACACCTCAACATATGGCATTTTTGCCACCTCCCTATCTGGGCTGCGCCACCCCCCTCCTCCACCCACAAACTTTTTCTATTATTGTGTAACACATACTGAGCCTAGAGCGTCAGTGGCTTCCTCCTGAAATATATCCGGAAATTTACAATATTTTGAGCATACTATAAATACATGGTATCTGGTGATACAGTACCCCTTTTTTATCTCATTATATTATTGTGTAATCCAGACTGAGCCTGAGACCGTCAGTGTCTGTCTCCTGCAGTTCGCTTGCACTGAATATGTGCTATCATAGAGAGTCTTGTGGCTGAAGAAGGCCTGGAATGCTCCCTTTACTGGGATTAGGTAAACTGCTTTTAAAGCCAGAGCATCAGGAACAGATTTTGGCTTACATTGCCGAAACACCCTCCATCTACAGGGGTTGGACAAAATAATGTAAACACCTGGAAACATCAACAAAAGTTAGTTTAATATGGTGTAGGTCCACCTTTTGCTGCGATTACAGCCTCAATTCTCCGAGGTATGGATTCATGCAAGGTGTGAATTGTTTCCAAAGGAATTATAGCCCATTCTTCAGTTAAAACACCCTCCAGTTTTTTGAACGACTATGGCGGTGGAAATCGACATCTAACTTGAATCTCTAAAATCCAACATAAATGCTCTTTAATGTTGAGGTCTGGGGATTGTGGGGCAAGATGAGATGCTTAACTTCATTAGAATGTTCCTCGTGGCATGATTTAATGATTGTAGCTGTATGAATTGGTGCATTATCATCCTGAAAGATGGCGTTCCCCTCCGGGAAGAGTGCTTGAACCATAGGATGCACTTGGTCTGCCAAAATGCCTAAATAATCGTGACTTAATTCTTCCATGAAGGGATATCATTGACCCGGCGGATCGCCATGAAATAGAATCCCAGATCATCACAGAACCTCCGCCATGTTTTACGTTTGGGAGAAGGCAGTCTTTATGGAATGCTTCTTTCGGCTGTCACCAAACGTACACTCAGCAGGAGGTCGTAAATAGGGTAAATGATGATTCATCTGAGAATATCACATGTTTCCACTGGTCGAGGGAACAATTCTGGAGGTTTCTACACCACTCTAAAGGCTTGGAAACATTTGTCATTGAGAGCAGCAGTTTTCGAATTGCAGCTCTTCCATGGAATCCAGATTTGTTCAGCTCCCGACAAAGCGTTTTCGTGGAAACTGGGCTCTGTAGGTGGTCATTGAGCTCGGCAGTGATTTTCGGAGCCGTGGTCTTGCGATCCTCTCTCACAATTCGCTTTACAGTTGGACGGTCTCTCTCAGTCAACTTTGACTTTTGGTCGGACCTGTGCTTTACTGCGGACGTTTTTCCATCTCTTTCTTTTCAAAAATTTTTCTTAAGTGTTTATGAAACAATAAGGGGGGGAGAAGGGGAAAAGGGAAGGGGAAATACAACAATGAAAGAAGGGACCAAGTGGATCTTGCATCCCAATGTACAGGAAAATAACATATGAATTTATACAGGCATTACACATATTATATGACTACAAAGGCAATATTATAAATAGTAACCATTAATCAAGAAAGACGAAATAATATGGCTTATCTAAAATATACTTTTAAGGGAATAAAGGTATCCAGCTCGACCATTTTAGAGAAAATTTGTCTAGGTTGTTATGTATCAGAGCTAGTTTGTGCTCGAAGGCTTTATGGAGGGTCATTCTGTCAATTACATCTTGGATAACGGAGGGTCAGGCCTCTTCCAATGGAAGGCAATTAGTTGCCTAACTACTAGAAGAACATGTACCACTAACAGAATAGAGGAATGAGCAATGCCCTCCGAGTCTAAGGATGAAACAGCTAGTTGCGGAGATAGAGTAATGCATTTTGTGAGTAATGAATTAATTAGAGACGCACTATTTTTCCAAAGGAGCCTAATATGGGGACAGTACCAGAGTATATGAAGCAAACTGCCATATTGGCCACAACCTCTCCAGCAGGATGAGGAGTGTTCTAAATTAATCCGAGAGAGTTGGGCTGGAGTGTAATACCAACATGTTAGTATTTATTAGTGAGTTTCTTGGAGCGACAAAGAGATAGAAGCAGAGTAGGAAATAAAACAAGCCTGTTCCCATTCTTGCGGACTTGGGGATATATGTAACTCTTGTTCCCATTTCCGAAAGTTATAGGCCTTGATGAATATATAACTTTTATTGAGCCACATATAAATTGAAGAGGTGCTCCAAAAATTTTTATGATTAACGTTGGTAATAAGGTTGGCGGCAGGCTCAGATAGGCTTGGTTTAGAGGCAAGAAATAGCACAATCAAATACTTCAACATGAGATACTGGAGGAATGAAGAAGAGGAGACTTAAAATTTATCTTTGATTTGGGAGAAAGGGATAAGACTAGATTCACTGACCAAATCCTTGATTTTTTTAACGTCATGTTCAGCCAAAATGGGATCGATGGCTGTATGATATAGGGAGCAGATTAAGTGGAGAGGGAGATTTTTAAGAAAGGTTAATTTATAAGTACCTCTTTTCTGTTTAGCAAATGTTTTCCAGGCAGCCAGAGTAGCGTCAAATATGGGATGAGAAGAAGGGGTGGATTTTCGCTCTCCAATGGGTGACTGTTCAGTATCCTCCCGCTGAGAATCCTTAGAATCTTCCTCTCCTGCGGATTCATATGTCTGTAGTATACTCTCATGTATATTTTCCTCTTCTATGAAATGTACCTTTCTTTTCTTTTTCAGTTGTTTTTTTTTCCTTCTCTTTCAAACGCAGTCATTACTTTGGAGACAGTACCTCTTGACACGCCAAGCATTCGGGCACTTTTGGTTACACTAGCGCCGGCCAGCCGAGCACCAACAATTTGGCCTCTTTGAAAATCCGAGAGGTCTGCCATTGGTATCAGTTTCTCATCAATGTTCTTACAATTATGCAAAACAAACAGTTAATTTACATGCACATATGACATAACACAAATAATCAACTACAAAACATTACCATATGTCACGGTTTGCATGTTTCTAACATGTTCGAAGATGATGATGCCAAAACGTTAGGTGTTTCCATTATTTTGTATATTGCCTCCTCTTCTGAAGTATCAAAAAATGCAAGGACTGAGTCGTCAGTGCTGGCTCCTGGTCAGGAACAACACCTTTCCTTGTGTGCTTCACCCCCACCAAAAGTGATGGATGCGCAGCCGACACTTCAGATTACTCCATGGAGCTCTTTTCACATACCATGCCTGGATTATCAAATCAAATTCTCAATTCCCCAGTCCAACATGAATCAGAGATGGAGTGCACATCATGATGCAAAGCCACTGCTAGATGATTCTGCTGGTACATTCACCAAGAGCACTACATTTCCCTCGCAGTCTACTGAGCCAAAATCTGACCCTGATGAAACTCAGGTGCCCCAGATTACATTGAAGAGGAGGTGATGGATGACCCTATTGTTGTTGACCCGGATTGGCATGAATTTGGGGAAGAGGGTGCCGCTGGCAATAGCTCAGAAGAGGAGAAGTATCCGCAGCAGGCATCGACATCACAGCAGCGGTTATCTGGCAGGCCAGTAGTAGTCCTAAAAGGTGTTAAAAAACAAAAAGAGAGTTGCAGGACAGCTTGTCCAGACGGTCAAATTTGCACAGCGTGCTAGCCCTGAAAACCAATAGTAGGAAGAGTCCAGTGTGGCACTTTTTGGACAGAAATCCTATTGATGAGGCAAATGTTATCTGTAAATAGTGTGGAAGGACCTTTAGCCGAGGGAAAAATCTCAGAAATTTTTAATGCCAGTTGCATGCTTAGACATTTCATGAACATGCACTTGCAAGCGTGGACGGACTACAAAACCTACAAATTCCCCCAGGGCAGGCATCAGCACCTGGCGCACCAGGGCAAGTGCCGGTTCCCTGAACAGGTGGGGGGGGCCCGACTCGTGGGCGACGGCACTGGCACAGTGCCCCTCATAGTACAAAAATTTGTCTCTGACGGTGGGATGGTCCCACTCGCCATCAGACACATCGGCGTACTATGAGGGGCCCTGTGCCAGTGCCGTCGCCCACGAGTCGGCCCCCCCTGCTTGCTAAGGGCCCCAACACTTGCAAAACTTACCTCTCCATGCTCCACCACTGTGACGTCTTTTGGGTTTCCTGACAGTAACATTTAGGTTACAGAGCGCAATGACGTCACGTCTGTACTCCCTCTGCCTAAACAGTCCAACTGCAGAGAGCTGTAAGATGGCGACACTGAGGAGTCCAGAGTAGAGCAGTACACAGCGAGGAGAGGTATTTCATTTTTTGTAATGTTTGGAGGAATATATGGGGAGCATTATACACTGAATCATAATGTGGCCCATTATATATGGAGCATGATTTTGGCCCATAAGACACTGGAGCATCATCCATGGGGCCCATCATGTATTGGAGCATTCTAAATGGGGCAGACCAGACACTTGAGCAGCATTTACAGGGCCCCATTATACCCTTGAACATTAATGGGGCCCATTATATATGGAGCATTTCTTTGGCTCATAAGACACTGGAGCATCATCCATGGGACACATCATATACTGGAGCATTCTAAATGGGGCAGATCAGACACTGGAGCAGCATTTACAGGGCCCATTATACACTGGTACATTATTATTGGGGCCCATTATATATGGAGCATTCTTTTGGCCCATAAGACACTGGAGCATCATCCATGGGGCACATCATATACTGGAGCATTCTAAATGGGGCAGATCAGACACTGGAGCAGCATTTACGGGGCCATTATAACCTTGAACATTAATGGGACCCATTATATATGGAGCATTCTTTTGGCCCATAAGACACTGGAGCATCATCCATGGGGCCCATCATATACTGGAGTATTGTAAATGGGGGACATCAGACACTGGAGCAGCATTTACGGGGCCCATTATACACTGGTACATTATTAATGGGGCCCATTATATATGGAGCATTCTTTTGGCCCATAAGACACTGGAGCATCTTCCATGGGACACATCATATACTGGAGCACACTAAATGGGGCAGATTAGACACGGGAGCAGCATTTACAGGGCCCATTATACCCTTGAACATTAATGGGGCTCATTTTATATGGAGCATTCTTTTGGCCCATAAGACACTGGAGCATCATCCATGGGGCACATCATGTATTGGAGCATTCTAAATGGGGCAGATCAGACATTGGAGCAGCATTTTCCGGGGCCCATTATACCCTTGAACATTAATGGGGCCCATTATATATGGAGCATTCTTTTGGCCCATAAGACACTGGAGCATCATCCATGGGGCCCATCATATACTGTAGTATTGTAAATGGGGGACATCAGACACTGGAGCAGCATATACAGGGCCCATTATTCCCTTGAACATTAATGGGGCCCATTATATATGGAGCATTATTTTGGCCCATGAGACACTGGAGCATCATCCATGGGACACATCATATACTGGAGCATTCTAAATGGGGCAGATCAGACACTGGAGCAGCATTTACAGGGCACATTATACCCTTGAACATTAATGGGGCCCATTTTATATGGATCATTCTTTTGGCCCATAAGACACTGGAGCATCATCCATGGGGCACATCATGTATTGGAGCATTCTAAATGGGGCAGATCAGACATTGGAGCAGCATTTTCGCGGGCTCATTATACCCTTGAACATTAATGGGGCCCATTATATATGGAGCATTCTTTTGGCCCATAAGAACTGGAGCATCATCCATGGGGCCCATCATATACTGTAGTATTGTAAATGGGGGACATCAGACACTGGAGCAGCATATACAGGGCCCATTATTCCCTTGAACATTAATGGGGCCCATTATATATGGAGCATTATTTTGGCCGATGAGACACTGGAGCATCATCCATGGGACACATCATATACTGGAGCATTCTAAATGGGGCAGATCCAGACACTGGAGCAGCATTTTACAGGGCACATTATACCCTTGAACATTAATGGGGCCCATATTTTATATGGATCATTCTTTTGGCCCATAGACACTGGAGCATCCATCCACATGGGGCCCATTATATGATCTGGAGAATCATATGGGGCATCATTATATATGGGGCATCCATATAGGGTATGGAAATCATATGGGGCACAAATAGGACACATTATGTATGGAGCAATATATGGGCCTCATTATTCTGTATGGCGCATTATGTGGGGCTCATTATTCTGCATGGCGCACTATGTGGTGGCCATAATACTGTATGGAGGAATATAGTGTCCGGTTTTTGAGCTATTGTAGATTTTAACATAGATATCAGTCATTTCATGTAAGAAGTGATGCATTTTTCATTGTGCTATACCTATATTTCTGTGCCGTATCGGAGCATCATGAATTGTGGTATGTGTTAAAGGGACCCACTGAGACTCTTTGGCCCGGGGCACACGAAAACCGGGAGCCATCCCTACCCCCCCACAAGTTTAGCCAAATAACCCCCAGTATTCAATGCGTAACTATTATTATAAAGTAAATTAAGGTTGCCAAGCTTAACCCCTTAGTGACAGAGCCATTTTGCAGCTTAATGACCGGGCCAATTTTTACAATTCTGACCACTGTCACTTTATGAGGTTATAACTCTGGAACGCTTTAACGAATCCAGCTGATTCTGAGACTGTTTTTTCGTGACATATTGTACTTCACGTTAGTGGTAAAAAAATTTTTATCTGACTTGCGCTTATTTATGGAAAAAACGGAAACATGGCGAAAATTTTGAAAATTTAGCAATTTTCAAATTTTCAACTTTTATGCCCTGAAATCAGAGAGATATGTCACATAAATTTCTTAATAAATAACATTTCCCACATGTCTACTTTACATCAGCACAATTTTGGGAACAAAATTTTTTTTTGTTACGAAGTTATAAGGGTTAAAAGTTGACCAGCAATTTCTCATTTTTACAACACCATTTTTTTTTAGGGACCACATCACATTTGAAGTCACTTTGAGGGGTCTATATGATAGAAAATACCCAAAATGGACACCATTCTAAAAACTGCACCCCTCATGGTGCTCAAAACCACATTCAAGAAGTTTATTAACCCTTTACGTGCTTCACAGGAACTGAAGCAATGTGGAAGGAAAAAATTAACATTTAACTTTTTTTGCAAAAGCTTTACTTCGGAACCAATTTTTTTTATTTTCACAAGTGTTAAAAGAAAAAATGAACCACAAAATTTGTTGTGCAATTTCTCCTGAATACGCCGATACCCCATATGTGGGGGTAAACCACTTTTTGGGCGCACGGCAGAGGTCGCAAGGGAAGGAGCGCCGTTTGACTTTTTCAATGCAGAATTGGCTGGACGCCATGTAGCGTTTAGAGAGCCCCTGATGTGCCTAAACAGTGGAAACCCCCCACAAGTGACCCCATTTTGGAAACTAGACCCCTTAAGGAACTTATCTAGATGTGTGGTGAGCACTTTGAACCTCCAAGTGCTTCACAGAAGTTTGTAACGTAGAGCCGTGAAAAGAAAAAATCATATTTTTTCCACAAAAACGATCTTTTCACCCCAATTTTTATTTTCCCAAGGGTAACAAGACCCCAAAAGTTTTTGTAAAATTTGTCCTGAGTACGCTGATACCCCATATGTGGGGGTAAACCACTGTTTGGGTGCATGGCAGAGCTTGGAAGGGAAGGAGCACCGTTTGACTTTTTTCAACGCAGAATTGGCTGGACGCCATGTCGCGTTTATAGAGGCCCTGATGTGTCTAAACAGTGGAAACCCCCCACAAGTGACCCCATTTTGGAAACTAGACCCCCTAAGGAACTTATCTAGATGTGTGGTGAGCACTTTGAATCCCCAAGTGCTTCACAGAAGTTTATAACGCCCTGGCGTGAAAATAAAAAATCATATTTTTTCCACAAACCTGATCGTTTAGTCCCCAATTTTTCTATTTTCCCAAGGGTAACAGGAGAAATTAGACCACAAAAGTTGTTGTCCAATTTGTCCTGAGTACGCTGATACCCCATATGTGGGGGGGGGTCACTGTTTGGGCGCACGGCAGGACTCGGAAGGGAGGGAGCGCCATTTGACTTTTTGAACGCCACGGCGTTTTTGGAGACCCCCTCATGTGCCTAAATAGTGGAAACCCCTCAATTCTAGGTCCAACCCTAACCCCAACACACCCCTAACCCTAATCTAAACCCTAACCCTAATATCAACCCTAATTCCAACCCTAATTCTAACTCTAACCCTAATTGTAACCCTAACCCTAGTTGTAACCCTAACCCTAGTTGTAACCCTAACCCTAATTCCAACCCTAACCCTAATTATAACCCTAACCCTAAGGCTGGGTTCATATTGCGTATTACCAGCCCATTCAACACATAGCGTTGACGGGCTGGTAACGGTATAGCATAACGCGATCGCGTTATGCTATACCCGCTAGCGCAGAGGAATCAGCGATGATTCATCTGCGCTAGCGGTGACGGAGCCCAGACGCTGCAGGCCGCATCCGAGGCTCCGTCACTGAATGGCGGCACGTCGCAAACGCATGCCGCTTTACGGCATGCGTCGCGATGCGCCCTCAAATGGGGGTGAATGGCAGCGCTAACGGACTGCGTTACACCGCGTTATAACGCGGTGTAACGCAGTCCGTCTGACGGACTGCCATAACGCAATATGAACCCAGCCTTATAATAGTAACCCTAACCCTAATGCTAACCCTAATTATAACCCTAACCCTAATTATAACCCTAATTATAACCCTAACCCTAACCCTAATGGAAAAATGAAAATAAATAAAATTTCTTTATTTTATTATTTGTCCCTAACCAAGGAGGTGATATAGGGGGGGTTTATGTACTGTTTTTTTATTTTGATCACTGTGATAGTTTATCACAGTGATCAAAATGTATTTTCAGAGAATGAATGAATGATTTTTTGAATTTGCCGCCAGGCAGATTCGGCGGGCGCACTGCGCATGCGCCCGCCATTTTTTTTTTACTGGAAGGAGACACCGGCTGAACGGAGGCCTGGGGAGGACCGGAGTCGAGGGGGAGGATCGGACCGCACAGGGGGGGATCGGAGGACACGGGACCCCTGCAGGTACAGGGGGGGTGAGATCGGGGGTCCCGGGACACTATTTCTCTCCCCTCTGATGTGCGATCACATCAGAGGGGAGAGAAATTTACAGGCAGGATCGCGGCTGTGATTTCTCTTTTGCGATCGCCAGTATATGGCGATCGCAAAAGAGTGGTGACTGGGGGGGCCCCTATTATGTTCTCTGGGGTCTCGGCTACCCCAGGCAGCCGAGACCCCAGAGAAAATCGCCCATCCCCCCCTGTTATGTTACGGTAGCTGAGGAGTGCAGGTAAAAAAGGCAATACACCAGAGAAGTTGGAATCTATGAGATTGCAGTACCCTGACTAACCACCACAACTAGAGGCAGCCGTGGAGCGTTCCTACGTTGGTCCTAGACGCCTCGTCACAGCCTGAGAAACTAACTACACCTAAAGATAGAAAGAGGAAAGCTATCTGCCCCGGAGCAGATCCCCAAAGAACAAAGGAAGCCCCCAAAAATGTAATGGCGGTTAGACAAGATGAAATACTGACACAGACAGAAAATAGTATGAGCAAACGTTGGGGCCCAAACTACCTAAATAGAAAAGGATAGGAAGGGCACTTACTGCAATCCCAAAAAACCCTGAAAAGCACCAACTCTACTAATTTCAAAAACACCTGAGATCACACGACCTCTACCACCTAAATTAGTTCTCTGGTGTAACAAAATCAAAATAGCAGCCACTGAAAAAACTGGAAAAAGCAAAAGTACAAACATCAGTGGCTGAACTAAACTCAGAGGGCAAAAGCCCCCGGAGGGGACCCTGAAGGCCCCCACAGAAGTGCAGGACAAAATGCAAAAATCAAGCACAAAAACAAAAAGAAGAAAATGTCTTATCTGTTAGCAGGAGATGCAGACACGACACAGCAGGCTACAAAGGAAACAGAACTCAAGGATTGAGACCAGAACAATTGATCACCGGCAACCCTGATGGGAAGGCGACTCCCTTATATAAGACCAGTCAGTAACACCTGATTCCCACTCCTCACAATCTTCACTGGACAGTCCAGTACCACTTGTAACCACCAGAGGGAGCCTCTGCTCAGAACTCATTTCAAGTCCATTCACAACAGTACCCCCCCTTGAGGAGGGGTCACCGAACCCTCACTTGAGCAACCAGGTCGGTCAGGATGAGTTCTATGATACGCACGGATGAGCCTCCTAGCATGAATGTCCGAAGCAAACACCCAAGAATTGTCTTCCTGACCATAACCTCTCCACTTAACCAAATACTGGAGTTTCCGTCTAGAAAAACGAGAATTCAATATTTTCTCAACCACAAACTCCATATTGCCCTCAACCAGAACAGGGTCAGGAGGCAAAGCAGTAGGAACCACTGGCTCAACAAACCTCTTCAACAAGGACTTGTGGAACACGTTATGGATTTTAAATGTCCCTGGAAGAAGCAAACGAAAAGAAACAGGATTAAGAATCTCCATGATCTTATAAGGTCCTATGAACCTAGGCTTAAATTTAGGAGATGCCACTCTCATAGGAATATTTCTTGAGGACAACCAGACCAAGTCCCCCACTTTAAACCGAGGACCATCAGTCCTATGCCGGTTAGCAAACCGCTGGGCCCTCTCCTGAGAGAGGGACAACCTCTCCACTACCTGGTCCCAAATCTGTTGCATACGCTCCACAACAGAGTCAACACCTGGACAGACAGAAGCCTCCGTCTGTCCTGAAGAAAATCGAGGGTGAAACCCAGAATTACAGAAAAATAGAGACATCAAAGTGGCAGAGCTAGCCCTATTATTAAGAGCAAACTCAGCCAAAGGCAAAAAAGAGACCCAGTCCTCCTGATCAGCAGACACAAAGCATCTTAGATAAGTCTCCAATGTCTGGTTTGTTCTCTCAGTTTGACCATTGGTCTGAGGATGAAACGCCGAGGAGAAAGACAATTGAACACCAAGTTTAGAACAAAAGGTCCTCCAAAATCTGGAAACAAACTGGACTCCTCTGTCAGACACAATGTTCTCAGGAATGCCGTGTAAACGAACCACGTGCTGAAGTAACAAAGGCACCAATTCAGAGGAGGAAGGCAACTTAGGTAATGGCACAAGATGTATCATCTTGGAAAACCTATCACAAATCACCCAGATGACGGTCATTGTCTGAGAAACAGGGAGGTCGGAAATGAAATCCATAGAGATATGGGTCCATGGTCTCTTGGGCACAGGCAAGGCAATGGTATCAACAAACCACTAGAGCGAGAGCAAGGCTTGGAGCGAGAGCAAGTCCCGCAGGACTGCACAAATTCCCTGACATCACGAGACAAGGTAGGCCACCAAAAGGACCGACTAACCAAGTCTCTGGTACCAAAAATTCCGGGATGCCCAGCCAACGCGGAACAATGAATCTCAGACATCACACTCTTTTTCCACTGGTCCGGGACAAACAATTTTCCAACAGGGCAGCGCTCGGGCCTATCCTCCTGACACCCCTCCAGAGCAAGTCTCAAATTGGGTGAGATGGCGGAAAGAACTACACCCTCTTTCAAAATAACAGAAGGATCAGATAACTCAGGAGAGTCCGCAAGGAAACTCCTCGAGAGGGCATCCGCCTTAACATTCTTAGTGCCAGGAAGAAAGGAAACCACAAAATTAAAACGTGTGAAAAACAAGGCCCACCTGGCCTGTCTAGGATTGAGTCGCTTGGCAGATTCCAGATAAACCAGATTCTTATGGTCCGTAAGGACCACCACCTGATGTTTGGCTCCCTCCAGCCAATGTCTCCACTCTTCAAAAGCCCACTTCATGGCCAGTAACTCCCGATTACCCACGTCATAATTACGTTCAGTAGGAGAAAATTTTCGAGAGAAAAAGGCACAAGGGTTACTTTTAGAGGTCTCTGGATCTTTTTGGGACAAAACGGCACCTGCCCCAATTTCAGAGGCATCAACCTCCACCTGAAATGGCAGAGAAACATCAGGCTGCCGTAGAACAGGAGCAGAAGTGAATCTCTGCTTAAGTTCCTGAAATGCAGAGACTGCCTCAGGAGGCCAATTCACCACATCAGAACCCTTTCTGGTCAAATCAGTCAATGGTTTAACAATAACCGAGAAATTACCAATAAATTTACGATAAAAATTGGCAAAACCCAAGAATCTTTGAAGAGCCTTTAATGAAGTAGGTTGGACCCAATCACAGATGGCCTGAACCTTGACCGGGTCCATTTCAATAACAGATGGGGACAAAATGAATCCCAGAATTGAGATCCTCTGTACGCCAAAAAGACACTTTGATCCCTTCACATACAGAGCATTCTCTCTCAAAATCTGGAATACAGTTCGAACATGTTTCACATGAGAGTCCCAGTCATTAGAAAAAATCAAGATATCATCCAAATAAACAATCAGAAATTTATCCACAAAATCCCTGAAAATGTCATTCATGAAGGACTGGAAGACAGAAGGAGCATTAGTGAGCCCAAAGGGCATCACAAGGTACTCAAAATGCCCCTCAGGGGTATTGAATGCCGTCTTCCATTCATCCCCGTGCTTAATGCGAATAAGGTTATATGCCCCCCTGAGGTCAAGCTTGGTAAACCAAGTAGCGTTTTTCACCCTGGAAAACAGGTCAGAAATCAAAGGAAACGGGTATTGATATTTTACAGTAATATTGTTCAAAAGACGATAATCAATACACGGCCTTAATGAACCATCCTTTTTGGCCACAAAGAAAAAACCGGCACCTAAGGGTGAAGAGGATGGTCTGATATGACCCTTCTCCAATGATTCCTTGATATAAGACCGCATAGCGTCATGTTCAGGTACAGACAAGTTAAAAAGGCGACCTTTAGGGAATTTACTACCAGGCACTAATTCAATAGCGCAGTCATAGCTCCTATGGGAGGCAAGGATGCAGATTTACTTTCGCTAAACACATCAGAAAAATCAATCAAAAAGTCAGGAACATCCTGAGCCTGGGGGAGGCAGAAAAAACAGGAGTGTTGGTATTAACACATTGGCAGCCCCAACTGGTTACAGACACAGATTTCCAATCCAAATCAGGATTATGAGACTGCAACCAAGGGAAGCCCAGTACGATAATATCATGCAGATTATACAGAACCAAAAATTTACAGCACTCCAGATGATCAGGTTCAACCCTCATTATCACCTGAGTAGAGAACTGAGGTTTATTCTCAGCCAAAGGGTAGAATCGATCCCCAGTAGGGAATAGACTTCTGTAGGGGTATCAAGGGAAACCCACAACGTTTAGCAAAATCATAATCCATCAGGTTAATAGCTGCTCCAGAATCAACGAAAGCCTGAGCAGAAAATGAGGACAGAGAGCATATCAGAGTGACAGTTAATAAAAACTTAGTCTGAACACTACCCAAGACAACTGAGCATGCAAAACGTCTTCCCCGCTTAGGGCAGACTGAAATAGCATGAGAGGCATCACCACAGTAGAAACATAACCCATTGCGCTTTCGAAACTCATGACGCTGTGCCCCAGACACCACTCTATCCCACTGCATGGGTTCAGAAGCAGGTTCACAAGGCAACACCATTCCACGCATACTTCTCCGCTCACGCAAACGTCTGTTAATTTGAATCGCTAATGACATAGAATCATTGAGACCAGAGGGGACAGAGAATCCCACCATAACATCCTTTACATTATCTGACAGACCCTTCCGAAAAAGAGTCGCCAAAGCGTCATCATTCCACTTGGTCAGGACTGCCCACCTACAGAATCTCTGACAGTATAACTCAGCGTCATCAAGACCCTGATTTAATGCCAACAAGGCTTTTTCAGCTTGATCAGTGACATTAGGCGCATCGTACAATAACCCCAAAGCCTGAAAAAATGCATCAACATCACTCAAAACAGGATCCCCAGGTGTCAGGGAAAAAGCCCAATCCTGAGGATCGCCGCGCAGGAGAGAGATGACAATTTGAACCTGCTGCACTGCGTTTCCTGAGGACTTAGATTTTAAGGCAAAAAACAATTTACAATTATTTTTGAAATTCTGAAACTTAGCTCGATCCCCTAAAAACAAATCTGGCATGGGAATCCTAGGTTCCACAACAGGCATCCTAGCAAGATAGGCAGCAATACTCTGAACCTCAGTGGCAAGCTGATCCACACGGCCAGACAACTGTGCAAACTCCATTGAGAGAAAAAAAAAAATCCTCCCCAGCACCCAGAGATACAGAGGGAAAAAAAATGCAACAAACAGAAAAATATCTCTGACAACTCTGACAACCTCTTTTCTTTCACAATATTTTTTCCCTTCTGTGAGTACCATACAATTTTCAATTTTTAGGCCGGTGATACTGTTATGTTACGGTAGCTGAGGAGTGCAGGTAAAAAAGGCAATACACCAGAGAAGTTGGAATCTATGAGATTGCAGTACCCTGACTAACCACCACAACTAGAGGCAGCCGTGGAGCGTTCCTACGTTGGTCCTAGACGCCTCGTCACAGCCTGAGAAACTAACTACACCTAAAGATAGAAAAAGGAAAGCTATCTGCCCCGGAGCAGATCCCCAAAGAACATAGGAAGCCCCCAAACATGTAATGGCGGTTAGACAAGATGAAATACTGACACAGACAGAAAATAGTATGAGCAAACGTTGGGGCCCAAACTACCTAAATAGAAAAGGATAGGAAGGGCACTTACTGCAATCCCAAAAAACCCTGAAAAGCACCAACTCTACTAATTTCAAAATCACCTGAGATCACACGACCTCTACCACCTAAATTAGTTCTCTGGTGTAACAAAATCAAAATAGCAGCCACTGAAAAAACTGGAAAAAGCAAAAGTACAAACATCAGTGGCTGAACTAAACTCAGAGGGCAAAAGCCCCCGGAGGGGACCCTGAAGGCCCCCACAGAAGTGCAGGACAAAATGCAAAAATCAAGCACAAAAACAAAAAGAAGAAAATGTCTTATCTGTTAGCAGGAGATGCAGACACGACACAGCAGGCTACAAAGGAAACAGAACTCAAGGATTGAGACCAGAACAATTGATCACCGGCAACCCTGATGGGAAGGCGACTCCCTTATATAAGACCAGTCAGTAAACCTGATTCCCACTCCTCACAATCTTCACTGGACAGTCCAGTACCGCTTGTAACCACCAGAGGGAGCCTCTGCTCAGAACTCATTTCAAGTCCATTCACAACACGCCCGTCACCTCGCGGCAGGCGCACCACTCGTGCGCCCGCCATTTTAAAGCATGGCGCCGGCAACCGGGGACACCGGAGGGCCCTGGGGTCATGAAGAGGGTTCGGGGGCCACAGTGGGGGTCCCGGGGACCCTTTTTCTCTGTCCTCTGATGTCCAATGACATCAGAGGACAGAGAAATGAAATGGCACATTTTTTTTTTTTGCGTTCGCCGTTATAGGGTTAATAACGGCGATCGCAACATCGGTGTCGGTAAAAACCGACCCGATTCATGTTCTCTGGGGTCTCGGCTACCCCCGGCAGCCGAGACCCCGGAGAAAATGTGCCTCTGGGGGGCGCTATTCACTTTTTCCACAGCGCCGTTAATTAACGGCGCTGTGGTTTAAGTACCCTTAATGACCGCCGTTAAAAGGCGTATCGGCGGTCATTAAGGGGTTAAGTAATAAGAATTGATGTTGTTGCCATTCAAATGGGCACTGTAGGTGTGTTTACTGTCCTCTACTCCCTACCGACTTTGCTTCCCCATTGACTTGCATTGGGTTTCGTGTTTCAGTCGGACCCCCGACTTTTCCAGATAGTCGGCCGATTTTGTTCCACCCGACTTTTGCGAAAATCGGGTTTTCTGAAACTCGACTCGACCCGAAAAAAGGGAAAGTCGCCCATCTCTACCCGTTACTAATTTGAAACCAAAACAAATGTTACTCCCCCAGGGTGAAATCTCAAAAAAATGACATGTACGTATATTCTTCCCATTTATTCTTGTTTTCCATTTTTCCTATCTGGGAACATCCTCTTATGACCTAGTGCATTCCTTTCCAATATAAAAATGGTAAAATCCTATTATATTATATTTTTATTTATTTCCCTGTCTCTGAGGTGTTGCTAGGGACAAACATGTATCGTTGGACACATTCTGGCTTCATATCTATGAACCTATGTTCGCCCCTCCCTTTTGTTATTTTCTTTCATAGGTGAATTCACATTATTTGTTTTTTTTCAGTATCATTTATCATCAATGTCTCTTCATTGTCCGCCACTAGATGACCAGGGTTAATTTGTTCTGTGCTGCTACAGGCAGTCCAATTTTTGGCAAGGGTGTCTATGATGCCCATAAAATATTTTTGACAATTTTACTCCCCCATAAGTATATGGGCATTCCAAGTGTAGGAGACCTGCTCCTTTAAATTGGTCCTAGTTTTGAATCAGGCTTTCCTCCACGTCTCATCAGTCGCTGCCAGTAGATCACCAGGGTTAACGTGTTCTATGCTGCTACAGCCAGTGTCGAATTCCTAACAAGGGTGGGTGTTTTTGCTGGGCGTTAAATAGTTGTTATGGAAAAGGTGGAGGTGTACCCCACATGGGAATATTTTTGCATGGCCCAGCAACTTTGTGTACTGGCATTCTGAGTCTGAGACCCTCTCTTTATCTTATTGGTAATAGGTATGGGTGAAGATGAAGAAGATTCTGACACAGGTTTGTGTACAGTTACAGACGATGCACTCCTCTTCAAACTTAATTTTTCACGAGCATCCATTACTTTGTATAGTTTTCCTCTGTCACTCATCTGTTTTCTGTAATTCAGCATCTCACAAACATGTAGCACTTTGCCCTTTATACTGATACGTGTGTGTTTGACAACATGTTTTGGACGGGCATTTCTTAGGCCGGGTCTCATACGCACATCTGTTACACTGATCTTCTGATAGACATGAAACCGATTCTGGTACTTGATGGTGGCTAAACGACGAATCATTGAAGGCTGTATCCTGGCTCTCATACCTACCATAGCCACTGCTGTTATTAATCATGTACTTTCCCATTCCCGTCATCACCGTGCCCCTTTTCCTGATCACTTCATCCAACAATTTGTCTGCCATATTTCTCCTAAAAACCTGCACCTTCCCAGCAGCAACTGTGTAGGAAACCACGTTACAGTTTTGCAAGATGTTTATGATGCCCCTAAAAACAAAATTTATACACTATGTTGATATCTACCCCCAGGGTGAACTTTTTGCCAGCCAGTGTATGGGCATTCCAAGTGTAGGAGACCCGCACCTTTAAATTGTGTCTAGTTTTGAATCAGGCCTTCACCACGTCTCATCAGTCTCTGCCAGAAGATCACCAGGGTTAACGTGTTATGTGCCGCTACAGCCAGTGTCGAATTCCTAACAAGGGTGGGTGTTTTTGCTGGGCGTAAAATACTTGTTATGGAAACGGTTGAGGTGTACCCCCACAGGGCAAAATGTTTGCCAGCCCATACACTTAGTGTATGGCCATTCCAAGTCTAGGAGACCCTCTCCTTTAAATTTGACCTACTTTTTCATCAGGCCTTCCAACACGGCTCTTCATCCACCACCAATAGATCACCAGGGTTAACGTGTTCCATGCTGCTACAGCCAGTGTCAAAATCCTAACAAGGTTGGGTGTTTTTACTGGGTGTTAAATACTTGCTATGGAAAAGGTTGAGGTGTACCCCACACGGGAAAATGCTGGCCAGCCAACACACTTAGGGTGTTGGCATTACTAGTCTAGGAGACCAGCTCCTCTTTAATGTAATGCCAACACTTAGGGTGTTGGCATTACTAGTCTAGGAGACCAGCTCCTCTTTTTTGTTAAGATGCCCTCCTCCATTTGGTTATTGGCATGCATATGAATTGTTGCAGGGCAGGCATTGCAGTCAATGCATAAAAAAATGGGAGTACAAAATGAATAATGTGAAGTGGATTTTCCTGGGCCTGTCCAGTAACTGGGTTCAAAAGCTTATTGGGGTGAATATGACTTGGCAGCAGGGTAGGCCTTCTTAGCAGCCCATCCACTCACTGCATAGGCTATAAAAGTTTAGGAGACCCACTGTTTAATAATGGCCCTTTAAGCAGATTAATGCTGCCTTATGCCCCTGTAAAAATAGGCACTGTAACTTTAAGAGTCCCTCCTTCATACATGAAGCAAGATGTGTCTGCTTATGTGTCACACACCACATGGCCAGCTAGGGTTGTTAAATGTTACAATGACATTTCCTAGTGAATGCATTTGTTTTGGTTGAAAGCAATATTAAAGTTGAAAAGCGCTTCAAAAACGCTGCATCTGAACATAGCCCAAGTGGTGGAGGAACATTTTGGTCTGGGGTTAATTATTTTGCCTGATATAGAAGTCATTAACCTAGAAAGGATGTACCTTTACATATTTCCCAGCAAAATCCGTTTTGGTTTCGTTTTGATGTTTTTTGGTGCACCGATAAAAATGGCATGAAACTCTGACAACATTGTTTAAAGCTGTGAGCTAGGAGTCAGGAATGACAGTGATGTCCCCGTGTCATTTGAGTAGTGCTTCCATTATTTTCAGACGCATTTAGACCTTAAAAGGACCCCCCGGGGGGGATCGCGGCAAAAATGCTCAGGTCTCCAATAGACATACTGTACATTTGGCTCATTGTTCTGTCCGAATACCCGAGTATTCCAATCTCTTCGACCTGAACAACGAGCACCCAAGCAGTTTAGAGCTCGCTCATCACTAATTAAAATAATAAAAAATATATAAAAGTTCAAATCACCCCATTTCGCCCCATTCAAAATAAAAAAAAAATCAAACATACACATATTTGGTATCGCCACTTTCAGAATCGCCTGATCTATCAATATAAAAAAAGAATTAACCAGAATGCTTAATGGCATAATGAGAAAAAAATTAAAATCATCAGAATTACGTTTTTTTTGTCACCACTATATTGCAATGAAATGCAGTAATGGGCGATCAAAAGATCGTATCTACATCAAAATGGAATAAATAAAAACATCAGCTCGACATGCAAAAAATAAGCTCTCACTCAGCCCAAGATCACGAAAAATGGAGATGCTACAGATTTTGGAAAACGGCGCCTTTTTTTTCTAACCAAAGTTTGGAAAGAACCTATACATGTTTGGTGTCTATCAACTTGTAATGACCTGCAGAATCATAATGGTAGGTAATTTTTAGCATTTAGCGAACATGGTAAAAAAAACAACTGTGGAATTGTACTTTTTTTGCAATTTCACGGCACTTGAAATTTTTTTCCCATTTTCCAGTACATGATATGTTAAAATCAATGGTGTCGTTCAAAAGTACAACTCGTCCCCCAAAAACAAGCCCTCACATGGCCAGTTTGACAGAAAAATTAAAACGTTATGGCTCTGGGAAGAAGGGGAGCAAAAAACGAATATGTAAAAACAAAAATACCTCTGGCTGTTAAATCGAACCTGTCACCAGGTTTGGCCGATATGAGTTACAGCCACCGCCTTTCAGTGCTTATCTACAGCATTCTATAATGTTGTAGATAAGCCCCCGATCTGATCTGTAAGAAAAAAAAAAATAAGGTTTATTATACTCACCTGCGGGGCGGTCTGGTCCGAAGGGTGTCACAGGTCCTGGTCTGGCACCTCCCATCTTCTTGCGATGCTTCCCTCCTGTTTGCTTCATGGCTCCCTAGCATCGCACTCCTGCGCAGGCATACTTATCTGCCCTGTTGAGGGCCGAGCAAAGTACTGCAGTGCGCAGGTGCCGGGAAAGGTCAGAGAGGCTTAGCGCCTGTGCACTATAGTACTTTGGTCGGCCCTCAACAGGGCAGATAAGTATGCCTGTGCAGGAGCGCAATGCTGGGGAGCCATGATGCAAGCAGGAGGGTGGCATCGCAAGAAGATTCTAGGCGCTGGACCAGGACTGCTCTGCAGGTGAGTAAAATAAAACTTATTTTTCTTCTCTTGCAGGTCGGGCTGGAGGCCGATATAGAGTATTATAGAATGCTGTAGATAAGCCCTGAAAGTTGGTGGCCGTAACTCGTATCGGCCAAACCTGGTGACAGGTTCCTTTAAGGGGTTACGTTACACAACTGTTTTTTATGTTATAATTATAGGGTGACTTTTGACCAATTTCTTCTTATTATATATTCACAATGACTATTTTTGTTTCTGTACAAAAAAAAAATAGTGTAGATTTGGTGGCGTACATAGAAATTACAGAGCATAATAGCAAAAGTTCTAACTGGGCCCCTCACCCCCCCAAGAAAAAAAGAGATGTTTGGCTGAGTCATATCTCCTAACTTTTATAAACCAGGAGAAGAACATGCATTGTGACATTTATCCAGTAATTATGTCCCTACTGAATATCTCTAATGTTCTCACCAGCAACATCGCTTTATGGCTATTATAGAATATGATGTTTTCAAAAATGCCCCCATCCACACACACTGTATCTCTACATGGTAATTCCACAGTGAATACCCCCACAGTTTCACCTCACACTTACATTATGAAGACTCCACAGCACCTCCAGCAAAGCATGATGTCCCTATAGTGCCAGTAACACAGTGGTACACCCCCACAGAATGATTCCTGTAAAGTACCCCCATAGTAAGATGTCCCCTATCCCTCACACACACAGTAAGATGGCCTGTCAGTATGATACTCCTCAGTTTGCGGGCCCCCACAGTCCCCAACTCAGGATCAGGGCCCACACAATGAATATGGGCCCCCAAATACAGAATGATGGCACCCACAACCTTCCATACAGAATGAAGATGCCCGAAACCCCCCTCTCAGTATATGAGCCCCACAGCCCTCACTCAGTATGGGAGCCCTCACCGACCCTCACACAGTATAATGGCCTCCACAACCATTCACAAAGTATAACTGACCTAACAGTCTCTCACACAATATAATGGCTCCCACAACTCCCTACTCAGTATGATGGACTCCACAACTCCCCACTCAGAATGATGGCCCCCAGAGTCCACTACTCAGCATAAAGACACCCACTATTCCCTCCCACATTATGAAGGCCACCACAATCTTCTGCACAGAATGAGGACTCTCACAGCATAACACTCAATATGAGGACCCCCACTCAGTATTCAAACCCTTAAAGTTCCCCCACTCAGTGATATAAACATTACCAGCCCCAGTCTCAGTATGAGGGCCCCACCAGCCCTGCATTTTTTAATAATCAGTATAGTGGTATTATTCATTTATTTTGTGGTGGTAATATGTGTTCTGGTCATGGTGTAGTGGTAAATAATTACGCCTTGAATGTGGTATTATTGGTACAGTGGATTTTGTTCAGTAAAACGGAATAGTGGTTATACAATATTCAGACACTATGTAGGGATAATATATGGTCATTGTCTTATGTATCACCTTAATGTAGTTTATTATTGGTATATTAGATTTGGCATAGCAGACTTGTTCATTATTAATACTGTGATATTTTTTATTTGGTGACTGTATGACTACTATTTAGAAGTGTTACTTCAAAAATTAATTTTGTTTTCTATGACATTTATTTAATCTATCTGTAGCCTTTTTAAAGGACAGAAAAATACTTACGTCCTTATAAGATCTAGTATGCTGTAGGGGCAGAGTGTTCTGCCTTCCTCCACATGTAGTGCTGTGTGGATTCCAGCATACGGCTAAACCTTTCAATCACTCCCAGTAAAAAGACTGTATGGATTCTTAAGTCTATATTTATTGAGATAATGATGTGAACTTGGTAACAGTGAAATACTGTCAAATAACACCGCACTCAGGATTATGCTTCAAAGTGAAAAAAAATTTTTTATTGTTCAATGTCCTAATGTGAAAAACGACAAGCAATATTAACGTTTCGGCCACAGCCTGGCCTTGATCACAATGTCGCAGTATAGAGATGCTTTGGAGCGTATGGTTAACAAGGATCCCTTATAGAGAATTGATGCAGGGCATAAGAAATAAACCCGGTACTTATGTTCACTTGGATACAGCAATTTTTTATATAGGGTATGTATAGGGTGATATTCCCACTTGCAGAGTCATGTGATATTGAGAATACAGTATATATACACACCAGATATAGGTTAGCTGTATTAGGGAGGGTATTGTAATGCCCATAGATTGTGGGGTTCTGGGATGCAGAATATTGATATGGTAGGATATCCGTGTGATCCGTTGGTGATATAGTGGTCTTCCCTGTCAGGGTTGGAGGCGTTGGTGGTGAAGTGGATCGCTGGCACATACCGTGTGCGTTTCCCGCAGCGTTTCCCAGCTAAGGCACGGTATGTGCCAGCGATCCACTTCACCACCAACGCCTCCAACCCTGACAGGGAAGACCACTATATCACCAACGGATCACACGGATATCCTACCATATCAATATTCTGCATCCCAGAACCCCACAATCTATGGGCATTACAATACCCTCCCTAATACAGCTAACCTATATCTGGTGTGTATATATACTGTATTCTCAATATCACATGACTCTGCAAGTGGGAATATCACCCTATACATACCCTATATAAAAAATTGCTGTATCCAAGTGAACATAAGTACCGGGTTTATTTCTTATGCCCTGCATCAATTCTCTATAAGGGATCCTTGTTAACCATACGCTCCAAAGCATCTCTATACTGCGACATTGTGATCAAGGCCAGGCTGTGGCCGAAACGTTAATATTGCTTGTCGTTTTTCACATTAGGACATTGAACAATAAAAAAATTTTTTTCACTTTGAAGCATAATCCTGAGTGCGGTGTTATTTGACAGTATTTGATTTTGGAGATCTTTGATCTCGTTCACCTGCACCACCCATCTTGTTGAGTGCTAGCCTCTCGCCCTTTCAACTTGGTAACAGTGAACAACAATGGTGGATGATTATTTGGTAAAAAAAACTATAAGAGAAATGAACAGTATATCAGTACTGGCAGATAACAGAGACAACAGCATGATACCAAGTGCAATTACATCAGTAACTAACATTACAGAGGCTGCACAGTTATAATATCTATCTGAGGCAAGTACATGGTGCAACACTGTCCTGCTCTATAAAGAAATGCAACCTATCTGTAAGCAGTGCAAAAGCATTAACTAAACTAGGAGATACAGACTACGCGGTGGCAACGTAGCTGACTTTAACACAGACACATAAATGCATTAGACTCTCACCGGAATCCGCTGGTCAGGAGCAGTGCTTTGTAGGGAGGGCCAGGAACATGTGTAATTCACTCTAAGCCTGAGAGAAAATGTCTGCATGTCTAGTTTTTCCCCAGGAAGCTAAGGGGGCAGTTCTTAACCAGAACACACTGCTCAATTAAAGGGGAAATGGTCCTAAAACCTGGAACAGGACAGATGGGTACCAAATAACCTCTAATGGTTATAGCTGGTACTGCGCTATGAATTAACTAGCTGCACAAGAATGGGCAGAATAAGAGGATGTTTAGATACCTTTCTTGATTCATGGAAGAGTTCATGGCAGGGAAAATTGTGAGTGAACCATGAATGGATTCAGGATGCTTTACTATTGTCATGACACAAGATTCTTTATAATGTTCACCTTTTAGTTTTCTGAACAATCAATTGTACAGATGTTTCAAACAGTCTGAAAAGGGATTTGTCAGAGAAAATAACTTTTCCCCAGTTTTTTGCATGCCAAATCAAGGCACTTTGCTCAGAATGACAGACTGACCTTGATATTTTACTTGGAGAGATGGGGCTCCTTTGCTGCAGTTCTTTACACCAGGTTAGCCTCAAAAAGCCTCCTGCTCATTGTGTGTGCAGATGCACTGACAGGGAATTAACCACCGCTGTCACAGCGGTCACCGCTGCGACTCTGTCTGGTCAGTGAGCGGCCCACCGAGGCCAGCCCCTACTTCAGTTAGATGTGCATCCTTGAACGCAGTCACCTGAAGTGTAATGCATTAGGTCTGTGCAATGCAATACATGCTGTCCAATCAGAGGCCAGCAAATGATTTCAGAATGCATGTGACTGGTGACACATGGCAGTGATGTCATGCACTCCTGTTGCACTCCAAAGTCAGCTGCCTGGGTCAGGAGTGAGTGCCACATGGCGGAGGAGTGCTGGGAAGGTGAATAGAAATGGTTATTATTTTTTTTCTATGTATTGAACAATAGTGGGGCAATATACCAGGAAAGGGGCCATATACCAGGATAGAGACATAAACCAGGATGGGGGCATAAACCAGGATGGGGACATTTACCAGTATGGAGACCATATACCAGGATGGGACCAGGATGTGGACCATATACCAGGTTGGGAGACATATACAAGGATGTTGTCATGATCCAGGTCATAGTTTGCTTCTTGCTTTTCTTTCCCAGGCCTGATCATGGTGGCGTTAACTTTTCCTGCCTCTCTTTGGTTCTTGGGTGGCTATTTATTGGTGCTATTTTTGTTAGCCTTTGTCAGTGACAGTTCATGCTTCCAGTCTATAGCAGCTGACCTGTATACCCTAGTGATCCTTCTGCCTCTGACTTCACGTATTAGTGTCTGAACTATTCCCTATCCCTGATTTTGTGTATGTTTGGTGGTTTCCCTACAGTAAAATCAACCAAAGATCCAATAATAAAATGTGTTAAAAATTAATTTACAAACCAAAAAAGCTGTCAACTCCAAACTCTACCTCCAGAGAGTGAGTAGACTGCAATAACACAAGAGCCAAAAATAATAACTGATGATTCTTTATTATATATATATAATAATGTAGATAAAAAATAGGCAATTGCAATTTATCAATGAATAAACATTAAAATATATAAGAAACTATGCACATAAGGACATCATTAATAATAATAATAATAATAATAATAATAATAATAATTTTATTTCTATAGCGCCAACATATAGAAATAGACATTACAGCATAACAATAAACACAGATCAAAGAAGATACCAAGAGGAATGAGGGCCCTGCTCGCAAGCTTACAATCTATGAGGAAAAAGGGGAGACACAAAAGGTGGATGGTAACAATTGCTTTCATTGTTCGGACCAGCCATAGTGTAAGAATCGGGTGTTCATGTAATTCTGCATGAACCAGTTAACAGCCAATGTATGTAACAGTACAGACACAGAGGGCTATTAAATGCATAAAGCGGGTGAGAACATAATAAGAGGTACCTGATTATGGTAGAAATTTTTTTTTTTTTTTTGAATGGGCCAACAGGGATAGTTAGGTTATTGCGTTGAGGCGGTATGCCAGTCTGAACAAATGCGTTTTTAGGGCACGCTTAAAACTGTGGGGATTGGGATTAATCGTATTAACCTGGGTAGTGCATTCCAAACAATTGGCGCAGCACGTGAAAAGTCTGTGAAAACGGGTGTCAGTATTCCAGGTTTTCTAGGTAACTTTGTCAATGATTTTGCCCTTTGTTAAAATGGAGTTTGCTGTTTTGTGTGCCCTACTTCCTGTTCGTTTGTTTAAAGCCTGGCTCAGGTGTTGGCTTCACTGCTGGAATATTCTGCTTCCGTTTCCCTGCAACCCAGCTGCTTTGTTCCTCACAGATCTTTTGTGTGTTTACTAGGAAAGTGCATAGCCTTATCTTCAGGTGTTTCTCAGCCACAGCAGTTTCTACCCATGGCTCTGGACATTCTCTGCATATGTAAGTTGCACAAAGTACTGTGTTATCACTAAACTGTTGACTTGGGAATTTAACCCTTGGTTCACTCCATCTGATAAGAACTGTGTTTCTGAACTGTTGCTGTTTAACCCTTTGTGCATTACCTCTGGTGAGAGCTGTTGGAACTGTTACTGGAACCTTACTGACATATGAACTTGTTGTTGGACTTCACTGAATTAAGCCACAACTGAGATTAACTTGTTCCTGGAGTTCCCTGTGTTTTCTTCATACCTGGATCTGACTCTTCACACACCAGCAGTGTGTAAATCCAGCCACGTTATCTGTGCATCAGACTTACCTTGTGGTCACATTTGTGTGAGGACTCCGTCGTAAGAACTTTACCACCCTCGCTATAGAGGTTCAAAGACTTATATATCCGGATTCATATAACTGGACTTGTGTATATATATATGGACTCATTGCATGTCACTACGGGTTGTTTGAATATTGTTTTTGGGTGTTTTGCTGTTTCACAAATACATTATTTGCATTCAAAGAAACCCGTCTCTGATTGTTCATTGCCCCACGCTATCAGAATCCTCGAGTTCCTACAATAGTATTACAGGATATTCCAGCCTAAAAAAGAGGATTCTGCTGGGGCAATGACGGAGACACGGGCAGACAAATTGTTCACCATAGTTAACTCCTTGCAGCAGGAGGTGGCGGCTGCACTCAATCAGATTAGAGACTTGGAGTCTCGGGTTAACCACAATGCACAGGGGTTTGGTCAGGCTCTCCAAGATCTACGTTCTAGGTTAGGAGTCCTGGAGGCCTTACCTACTGAGCCTACCTCATCCACCAGTATGCCCAAATTGCCTCCATTCCGTTTTAATGGTGACCGAAGTCAATTCCGTGGGTTTGTTAATCAATGTATATTATTTTTTGATGTACATGCCTCCTACTACCGGTCTGATAGATCTAAGGTTCTATGTATTATTATGTTGTTGACATCACGTGCACTGGCTTGGGCAAATCCTATGGTTGAAAGTCATGATACCCGTCTAAATAATTTGGACAATTTTCTGGCAGCTATGGCGCAAATGTTCGACGATCCCAACCGCCGTGCTACCGCTGAATCTGCCTTGCTTTCCTTACGCCAGGGGAAACGGTCAGTCATAGAATATGTTACTGAATTTAAAAGGTTAGTGGTGGACACCCAGTGGGAAAACAATGCTTTATTACCAATCTTTAGAAAAGGTTTGTCAAATGCAATCAAGGATGAGCTAGCTCGTTCAGAGTCTCCACAGGAGTTTGAATTGTTTATACAGCACTGTGTACGTATTGATATCCGTTTAACTGAACGCAGACAAGAAAAATGGGCCGCTGTAAATCGCATTACTAATTACTCTCTTCCGTCCAGGGAAACCACAGGCAAAAACCCGCGAGAGGCTGAGGAGGTGCCTATGCAGGTGGACTCACTGCAGAGACGTGAGAATAATGAAAGCCGCGAACACCGTCTCCGTGAGCGCTTATGTTTCTATTGTGGTCAATCGGACCATTTCCTCATCAATTGTCCTAAATGTCCTAGGCGACCAAACAAGGTGTTGGCGGTAGTAGGGGATTATGATAACACAGACGCTGAGTCTGAAGTTTCGGAAACCAGTCTACATCTAGATGCGGTTTTTCCCCCAATACTGATGCCGACTTCCCCTAAAGATCAAGGGAGAAATATTCACATTGTTCTCTTCCTATACAGATTCAGTGGGAGGAACAGTGGATATCAAGTTCTGCCATGATAGATTCTGGAGCAGGTGGGAATTTCATGGATTCTTCTTTTGCAGAGGAACATGGTATAAAGACACAACTAAGAGCTTCACCAATCACTATGGAAACGGTGGATGGTTCCCCATTAGTTTCTGGACCAGTAGATCGGGAGACAGTGCCTCTGGAGTGTAAGATGGAACCAGACCATCAAGAAACACTTTCATTCATGTTAATATCTTCTCCTCATTTTCCTGTAATTTTAGGAATTCCCTGGTTACGGTCACAAAATCCAATCATCAATTGGGAAACCAAGGAGATAACCTTTCTCCCGAAGTGCAGTTCTACCATCAGTCCAACTGTAGCGGCTCCAGTTACCCAGAACTTGGAAGAGGTGATACAGGTACCTACTCTCCCTCTGATATATCAGGAATTCTCAGACATTTGTGATAAAAGGAAGGCAGATCAACTTCCCCCACATAGACCGTATGACTGCCCCATAGAATTGCTTCCTGGAGCAGCGATTCCTTTCGGCCATGTTTACCCGTTGGCGGCTCCGGAATTAAAATCTTTACGAGAGTATATAGATGAGAATTTAGCCAAGGGGTTTATCCGACCATCTTCTTCACCAGCGGGAGCTCCAATATTCTTTGTAAAGAAGAAGGATGGTACTCTAAGACCCTGCATTGACTATCGGGAGTTAAATAAGGTAACCATTCGTAACAGGTACCCGTTGCCCCTAATTCCAGAATTGTTGGAAAGAGTTCGCCAGGCCAAGGTATTTACCAAATTAGATCTTCGTGGGGCATATAATTTACTCCGTATACGGCCCGGAGACGAATGGAAGACAGCTTTTAGATGCCGGTATGGACATTTTGAATATTTGGTGATGCCATTCGGACTCTGTAACGCTCCTGCTGCTTTTCAACATTTAGCCAACGACATTTTCAGGGATTTATTGGACCAATATGTGGTAATTTACCTTGATGACATCTTAATCTTTTCTGACTCCTTACAGGAACATCAGGAACATGTCAAGACCGTACTTAGACGTTTGAGAGATAATCATTTGTACATCAAACTCGAAAAGTGTGAGTTCCATTGTTCTGAAATTCAATTTTTAGGCTATGTTATCTCGCCTCAGGGATTGAATATGGAGTCCAGCAAGATCCAGGCAATCTTGGACTGGCCGGTACCAGGAAACATTAAGGAGGTACAACGATTCATTGGCTTTGCTAACTTTTATAGACGGTTTATCCGAAATTTTTCAGAAATTGTCCGTCCCATCACTCTCCTCACCAAGAAGGGAAGAAGTTTGAATGGTCTTCGCAAGCTCAGGAAGCCTTTGATCGCCTGAAGGGTTGTTTTACCACGGCTCCAATATTGATGCATCCGGATCCTGCACAGCCTTTTATCGTGGAGGTGGACGCGTCTGACTGTGCATTGGGAGCTATCCTCTCACAACGTACCGGAGACAAAGGTTTGCTGCACCCGTGTGCCTTCTTCTCTCGTAGGTTATCTTCTGCAGAACTTAACTATGATGTGGCAGATAAGGAACTTTTGGCAATTATTTCTGCCTTTAAGGAATGGAGACACCATTTGCAGGGGGCAACTCAGCAGGTAGTAGTACTCACGGATCATCGCAATTTGGAATTCCTTAAGTCTGCCAGGTGTCTTTCTCCTCGACAAGCTAGGTGGAGTTTGTTCTTGAACCAGTTTAATTTTATTATTTCGTACCGCCCAGGTTCACGTAATGGGAAAGCTGACGCATTATCCCGAATCCATACCGTGGATTCCGTGCCTGGGACCCCGTCGAAGACCATCTTGTCGGAGGCCAATTTCGTTGGAGTGCTCCGGAACCGGGACTTGTGGCAGGAGATCAAGCTGGCCTATGACGGTGACGTATTTCTTGCAGCTCCACCTGACAATGTGAATCTTGTCCTTCGGAATGGTGTGTGGCTTAGAGATCGATGTATTTATGTCCCAGAGGCTGTAAGACTTTGAGTTCTCAAATTGGTCCACGACTCTAAATTGGCTGGTCATAGGGGGTACAGAAGACGCAGGAATTGTTAACTCGTTTTTTTTGGTGGCCTACCTGCTTGAAGGATGTGAATGACTATGTCCGCTCTTGTGAAGTTTGTGCCCGGTACAAGGTTCCTCGCGTTTCACCTACTGGTCTTCTTAAACCGCTACCTGTACCGTCTCGCCCTTGGGGGTCTATTTCAATGGACTTTATTGTGGAGTTACCCACCTCTGGTGGTAAAAATACTATTTTGGTGGTAGTAGATCGTTTAACGAAAGCTGCTCATTTCATTCCGTGTGCTGGTCTTCCCTCAGCTACAGAGACAGTAGATCTAGTTATCCAGAACATTTTCCGGCTGCATGGGGTACCAGATGACATCATTTCTGACCGAGGAATACAATTTACCTCTAGATTTTGGAAAGGATTTTGTTCTGCGCTCCACATTAATGTTTGCTTGTCTTCTGCATACCATCCTCAGACCAACGGGCAGACCGAACGGACAAATCAAACCTTGGAGCAATATCTACGCTGTTACGTCAGTCATTTGCAGGACGATTGGCTGAAGCTACTTCCTCTAGCGGAATTTTCGTACAACAACTCCCAAAGCAGTTCCACGAAGGTAACACCTTTTTTTGCCAACCTGGGTTATCATCCAAGTATTTTGCCTAGGTCCCCGGTTACGATTTCGGTACCAGCGGTTGAAGACAGAGTGACGGCATTGCAACGTAATCTTGAAGTTTTGAAGGACTCCCTGACCACAGCACAGGAGCGTTACAAGAAGTCGGCCGATAGATTCCGGAAACCAGCACCTATGTATAAGGTAGGAGACTCAGTTTGGTTGTCCACCAAGAATCTAAAATTGGGTGTTCCTTCGCAGAAACTGGGACAGAAATTCATCGGTCCATTCAAGATCACTGGGATTGTGAGCTCTGTTGCCTGTCGGTTGAAGCTACCACGGACTTTAAAGGTACACCCAGTATTTCATGTTTCCTTATTAAAACCAGTCTCTCCTAACACGTTTCAGGGACGTATCGTACCTCCCCCTCCACCAGTGTTGGTTGATGGCGAAGAACAATTCGTGGTACAGGATATTGTTAATTCGAGACTTCATAGAAACCGGCTTCAGTATCTAGTTAGATGGCAAGGTTACTCTCCTGAAAATGATTCTTGGGAACCAGTAAGTAACATCAATGCGCCTCTGAAGATTGCTCAGTTTCATCGGAGATACCCGGACAGGCCTGGTCCAGGACCGTCCGGAGGCCGTCTTTAGGGGGGAGTAATGTCAGTATTCCAGGTTTTCTAGGTAACTTTGTCAATGATTTTGCCCTTTGTTAAAATGGAGTTTGCTGTTTTGTGTGCCCTACTTCCTGTTCGTTTGTTTAAAGCCTGGCTCAGGTGTTGGCTTCACTGCTGGAATATTCTGCTTCCGTTTCCCTGCAACCCAGCTGCTTTGTTCCTCACAGATCTTTTGTGTGTTTACTAGGAAAGTGCATAGCCTTATCTTCAGGTGTTTCTCAGCCACAGCAGTTTCTACCCATGGCTCTGGACATTCTCTGCATATGTAAGTTGCACAAAGTACTGTGTTATCACTAAACTGTTGACTTGGGAATTTAACCCTTGGTTCACTCCATCTGATAAGAACTGTGTTTCTGAACTGTTGCTGTTTAACCCTTTGTGCATTACCTCTGGTGAGAGCTGTTGGAACTGTTACTGGAACCTTACTGACATATGAACTTGTTGTTGGACTTCACTGAATTAAGCCACAACTGAGATTAACTTGTTCCTGGAGTTCCCTGTGTTTTCTTCATACCTGGATCTGACTCTTCACACACCAGCAGTGTGTAAATCCAGCCACGTTATCTGTGCATCAGACTTACCTTGTGGTCACATTTGTGTGAGGACTCCGTCGTAAGAACTTTACCACCCTCGCTATAGAGGTTCAAAGACTTATATATCCGGATTCATATAACTGGACTTGTGTATATATATATGGACTCATTGCATGTCACTACGGGTTGTTTGAATATTGTTTTTGGGTGTTTTGCTGTTTCACAAATACATTATTTGCATTCAAAGAAACCCGTCTCTGATTGTTCATTGCCCCACGCTATCAGAATCCTCGAGTTCCTACAATAGTATTACAACGGGAGTGGGAGGTTCTGATTATTGAGGATGCTAACCTCAGGTCATTAGCAGAACGGAGGGCACGGGTAGGATGGTAGACTGAGACGAGGGAGGAGATGTAGGGTGGTGCTGAGCCATGGAGTGCTTTGTGAGTGAGGGTAATAAGTTTGTACTGGATTCTGTAGTGGATGGGTAACCAGTGTAATGACTGGCACAAGGTAGAGGCATCGGTATAACGATTGGTGAGGAATATGATCCTGGCTGCAGCATTCAAGACAGATTGGAGAGGGGAGAGTTTGGTAAGAGGGAGACAGATTACCAATTAATTGTAGTCTCAAACTATTTCCATCAGGTGCTAGGTTGTTTGCCTAAGATTCTCAGAATAGGTCATATACACAATGGCTCAATGTCAGCCTCCTTACAACTGAGCTAAAATAGTCTCAGTAAATGCATTGCTAGGATACTTTTAATGATTAGCAGTAATATAATAGGTCCAGACTCTCATCTGTTAACATGAGCCAAAGATGACCATCAGCTGATGATTAAATCGATACACAGTACAATAACCTCAATAATTAATAGTCTATAAGGAGAGACTTACATAGGTGCGATGTCCACAGCTGTAGTTTCTGTAGAGAGACGTCAGGGTCTAAATAGTACCACCTATCCAATCGCACAGTAAAAAACAGATCACGTGTAATGCTGTTGTTGCTAAGGAGCATAATGCGGCGCGCCCCGAACTTCCGCCTTAGCCTATTAAACTGACGCGTCATCTCCGGTCTATGGACTGCAGAGCGCTCAGGCGTCATGACAACAGACGCTGTTTGCGATCGCAAGTCCATTTCTTGCCGGAGAGGATAAGTCAGGCTGATCAGATGCACAGAGTGCGCACTTGCTCCAGAGAATGTTACCAGCAGGAAAATATGTTTCAAAAATCATGCTTTCTGCAAGTCATGAAAGTGCATATGTGTCAATTGACAAATAAATATAACAATTACATAAATTTAAGTGCATAAAGTGCAATAATTAATGAATACATTGTTATAATAAATAAAATAATACAAGAATTAATATATAGTTACGAATAAGGCCTCTTTCACACATCTGTTTTGCGCCTGACGGCGCCCCCGGCATTTTGCTGCAGCGCCGCATCCGGCAACTAGTATGTAAAACCGGATGCGCCACATCCGGTTTTTCGCCGGATCCAGTTCTGTGATCCATACAAAAACCGGATCCGTCTCATCCGGTGTATCCGGTTTTGCATCAGTTGACGCCGGAATGCACCGGATCCGGTTTTTAAGAATGCCCCTTTTTGGGGTTCCAAACATGATTGGCTACTGTAATCCTATATATACACTGTTCCTACATCCCATCTTTGACAGGTTGTAGAGGAGCAAGTGCAGGTTGGAGAGAAGAGCAAGTAGCAAGTGATTGGCGAACATGGATGTCATTATCGGCAATATCTTCAAGAATCTTGTTGATTTTACTGCGGAGATGAATCGCTTGAGGTTTATAGTTCTGGAGAAGGAGCGAAAGATTGAGGAGCAGCGCATTATGCGTCAGCGCCAGCGAAGACGACGACGTATGTGGATCCACCCCATCACGGCACAGAGATTAACTCGTGGTGTCTATTCAACACTGAACATGGAGCTGCGACAAAATCCAGAGAAGTTTTTTGCCTATCTGCGTATGAACAAAAAAACTTTGACGATTTGCTGGAGCGTGTTGGAGACCAAATTAAAAAATCGGACACCTACTGTCGGTTCTCGATTTCTCCGGCGGAGCGTCTCATGGTCACTATAAGGTAAGCTATATGTATTGGATCTGTTTGCTTGAGCACACTTGTAATTTTATCATTTATTTAACATCACAGGACAACTAAGAAACCATATCAGTAGGCCAAAATTTTTTTTATAAAACAGTGTTTTTCATTGTTGTTATTATTTTTTGGTATCTGCAATAGTTATAGCTGAGTTCTGGTATGTAATGCTGTGTTTCTGAAATAATTTGTAATGTCTATTTTGTTTTCAGATTTCTGGCAACTGGCGAAACTCTGTCATAGCTCCATTTTCAATATCGGCTGGGAATCTCCACACTATCCGGGATAATAAAGTACACTTGTCGTGCTCTGTGGGATAATTTGGTTGGAGAATTTCTTCCAGAGCCAACAACAGAGCGGTGGTTTGAAATAGCGGACCAGTTTTTATGCATCTGCCAGTTCCCCAATTGCCTGGGCGCCGTTGATGGAAAGCACATCCGCATTCAAAAGCCTTCAGGAACCAGATCAGAATTCTTTAACTATAAAGAATATTTTTCAGTCGTCCTGATGGCTATTGCAGATGCGGAGTACAAGTTTATTGCGGTGGACATTGGGTCATATGGACGGTCAAATGACTCCCAAGTCTTTAAACTTTCTGCTATGGGCCGTAAACTGTATGGAAACAGTTTTCAGTTTCCCCCCCCTAGGCCACTGCCTCAAACCTCAGGCCCACCGATGCCATTCGTTTGTGTAGGTGATGAGGCATTCCAGCTGTCCAAACACCTCTTGAAGCCGTACACCAGCAGAGGATTAACACATACAAAGCGGATATTTAACTACCGCCTCACAAGAGCCAGACGGATGGTGGAGTGTGCCTTTGGCATTATGACAGCTAAATGGCGTGTCCTTTTGACTGCGATTAACTTGAAGACCGAGACTGTTGATGATGTTGTTAAAGCATGCGTGGTCCTACATAATTTTGTCCTAACCAAGGAACCAATTTCTATGGAGGACCACAATCAAGAAACAACTTTGCACGACTACAACAACATTACCACTCACAGTACAGTCGCGGTTTCAAGAATGAGGGACCAGTTTGCTCAATACTTTGTGTCACCAGAAGGTAGTGTTGACTGGCAGGATGACAGAGTGTGATAAATGTATTTGTTCTTTTAAAAATTTTCTTCACCCACAATAAACCTTTAAAAGTTTACTTGTCTACCTTCTTGTGTGTTTTCTACAGTCTGTAACCTTTTTGCCATAGTTGTGTCCATGGCTGTTTGTTTAAACAAAACTATTTCACCTTTTGTCCAAAAAAAGTGTACATTGTAGGCCATGGGTCCCCAAATCCAGTCCTCAAGGCCCACCAACAGGTTTTGTTTTCAGGATTTCCTTTGTATTGCTCAGGTGATAATTGCCTCACCTGTGCAATACAAAGGAAATCCTGAAAACCTGATATGTTGGTGGGCCTTGAGTACTGGAGTGGGGGAACCCAGGTCTACAATGTACACTTTTTTGGACAAAAGGCGAAATTGTTTTAACAAAAGTATTTCACCTTTTGTCCCAAAAAAGTGTACATTGTAGGCCATGGTTCACCAAATCCAGTCCTCAAGGCCCACCAACAGGTCTTGTTTTCAGGATTTCCTTTGTATTGCTCAGGTGATAATTGCCTCACCTGTGCAATACAAAGGAAATCCTGAAAACCTGATATGTTGGTGAGCCTTGAGTACTGGAGTGGGGGAACCCAGGTCTACAATGTACACTTTTTTGGACAAAAGGCAAAATTGTTTTAACAAAAGTATTTCACTTTTTGTCCCAAAAAAGTGTACATTGTAGGCCATGGTTCCCCAAATCCAGTCCTCAAGGCCCACCAACAGGTCTTGGTTTCAGGATTTCCTTTGTATTGCTCAGGTGATAATTGCCTCACCTGTGCAATACAAAGGAAATCCTGAAAACCTGATATGTTGGTGGGCCTTGAGTACTGGAGTGGGGGAACCCAGGTCTACAATGTACACTTTTTTGGACAAAAGGCGAAATTGTTTTAACAAAAGTATTTCACCTTTTGTCCCAAAAAAGTCTACATTGTAGGCCATGGTTCCCCAAATCCAGTCCTCAAGTCAAACAAAGAAGAAAGGAGCGTATATGTTGGTGGGCCTTGAGTACTGGAGTAGGGGAACTCTTTTGTAGGGGATAACCTAACAAAGTACACAATTTTTGGAAAAAGATAATATACTTTTCATACTACACAACCCGGGACACAACTTTGGGAAAAAGGTTGCATTTATGAACCTTTTAAACAAAGTTAGGTGTACCTGTATACCAAATTTAAAAATTAACATCCTATAAATAAAAGACAGACAACAATGTTAAAACAATGAACAATTTATTGAAAAAAATATTTTTTAATATAATAGGTATCAAAGTCGGCCTTGTGGCCCAATTTTTAAAGTTTAAATAAACTTTATTTTTTCTTCAACTTTTTTATTTTTGTAAACTTTATTTTTTAGTCAACTTTATTTATTTTGTAAACTTTATTTTTTTAAACTTTGTTTTTTTCAATTTTTTTTTTTTAGAAAGAAATCAAAACATTTTTACAGAAACTACAGGTCAGTGTAGTGTGGGGTGGAAATACTGCTGGAGGGGCTGCGGGACACTTCGACCGTGGGAGTGTGGAGGGACGACCGGGATGGTGGTGTGGAAGGAACAGGAAGAGGTGAAGGGGTGGAAAGACTAAAAGAATGGGAAGACAAGGCAGAACAGGTGGGTGGTGGTGGAGTGGAGGGTTGGGCAGGAGGAGCATTTGACATGGTAGGGAATTGGAAGGGGGAAGGAGATCGGTATGAGGTAGGAGTGTGGTACGGGGTAGGTGGCTGGTAGTGGGTAGGTTGCTGGTACTGGGGAGGTGACTGCAGTTGGGGAGGTGGTTGGTACTGGGGAGGTGGTTGGAATTGGGGAGGTTGTTGGACCTGGGGAGGTGGCTGGTATTGAATAGGAGGGGGAGGAGGGATGGCAGGTGGGGGGGGAAGATGTACGGCGGCTGTAGGGGGGGAGGTGGAGGAACGACTGGGGTGGATTGAGGATGGGAGAGAACCTGCACTAGAGCAGCGTAGCACGTGTGCATCACATAAATCTGCTGGTCAGCAGATAGCGGATCTATGCGCTCCGCAACCAACCTAAAAAAGCTGTGGTTCGGTGATGCTCTTGCCTCTGACTGCACAGTTTGCAGAAGTGTCTTTACCTCACCAACTAGGGAGGTTATCTGATGAACGCCTGCGGCAACTTGTTTCAAAAATAAAAACTATAAATTAAAAAAAAAAAAAAACTTACACGTTGAGAACCGCCGACAGTCTCACGAGGACGACTCTGGAGGCGCTGGGAGGAACCCTCTGTTGGCTCCCAGATCCGAGAGACTAAAATGAAAATAAAAATTAGGATATTGGCATGTGTTGGCGGCAGTGTCAAGTATGTACTAAATGGTTTTCTATGTGTTGTGTGTAGTGTGATGTTGTGTTTCTGCGATTGATGCAGGATACTTACGAATTGTGAGCCCACTCCGGGTATCTCTCCACCCCGTCCTTCTTCCTCTGGGAGCTCCTCGTCATCTTGAGATTCCTGTTATTAAAAAAAGACAATCAAGACATATGTCCCACAGATGGATTGTGGAGAGAAAAAAACAATTAGATATTTTTACCGCCAATTCCTGACGATGGGTAGGAGGGCTCCCAGAAGAAGATGTGTCTTGCTCAAGTGGCTGGGAGGGAGGAGATGGCGATACTGCTGCCGCCGCTGCTGCAGCTGTTGACGCCGCCGCTTATTCAGCCAATGCCGCCATTGCGGTAGCTGCAGCAGCTGTTTGACGGTCTCTGCTGTGGAAGAAAGAAACAAAAAGGGACAGTGAATATATTTCTATATTCCTTGTCCCTGGCTGAAAGAGAAAAACAAACGTAATTTTTTCGGGAAATGGGGTATGTAATATTTACTTTCTGCTGACTTCCCTCCTAGCCCGCCTCTCCTCCTCTCTTCTTTCTGCCGCCTCCGCCGCTGCCTGTTGTTGACGTCTTCTGCTGTTGAGTAAAAAGGGACTGTGAATTTACTATTCCTTGTCCATGGCTGAAAGAAAAACAAACATGTAATTTAGAGCAAAATGGGGGATGTCATAGTTACTTTCTGCTGGCTATCCTCCGAACTTGGAGGTCCTCTCCTCCCCTCTCTTCGATTTGGCCTGCATTGACGTCTTCTGCTGTTGAGTAAGGACAGAAAAAGGGACAGTGAATATATGTGGATTCCTTGTCCCTGGCTGAAAGAGAAAAACAAACAGAAACAAAGAGAAAAACAAACATGTAATTTTTAGGGAAATGGGGGATGTCATATTTACTTTCTACTGGCTTCCCTCCTTCCCTCCTAGCATCCAGGATGTCCTGCGCCCTTTCAGCTGCAGCATCAATTCTTCTGCTGTGGAATAAACAGACAAAACGGAACTGTGTTTATATGTATTGATTGTCCCTGTTTTAAAATATAAGATTCAAACATGGACAGGATTGAGCTTTATGTTTTACGGAAAACAACATCCCGTCATTAATTGGAGCCATAAACAGTACCAGGGGGAAACACTATCCCTGCCAAAAAAAAAAAACCACGATACAGTACCAGGGGGAACCACCCGATCCCCAAAAAAAAAAAAATTGTAAAAAAAAAAAAACATTATGATATAAAAACTGGCACATTTCAGATAGCAGCATGAGGAGCAAAACTATGACAGGCCAAAAAAAAAATTAAAAAGTAAAGCACTACATCAACATTATGATAACAAAAACATGCACATTTCACATAGCAGCATGAGGAGAAAAACCGTCACAGGCAAAAAAAAAATATGAAAAAAATAAAACACTAGATCAACATTATGATACACAAAAAATGAACATTTCAGATAGCAGCATGAGGACAAAAACCGTCACAGGCCAAAAAAAAAATTTAAAAAATAAAACACTAGATCAACATTATGATGCTAAAAACATGCACATTTCAGATAGCAGCATGAGGAGAAAAACCGTCACAGGCCAAAAAAAAAAATTTAAAAAAATAAAACACTAGATCAACATTATGATACACAAAAAATGCACATTTCATATTGTCGCAGGGAGACCAACCACATCACAGGCAAAAAAAACAGTACCAGTAGATACACATTATCAATGAAACACATTCACTATAGTAGCAGGGGATACACAATATAACTTCCCAAACATGCGTATTTGAAACACTACCAGGGGGACCCACCGCATCATCGGAAATTACATTTCGTACAGTACCAGGGGAACCAACCCCATCACAGAAAAAACATGAATTTGAAAATGTCCCAGGGTGCCAAAAAAATGCAGTACCTCACACAGCATTGGTGACATATGCATTGTAAAATTGGGGTTGGGGGGGGTCTCATATTTACCGTCTATTGTCCTGGCGCTCCATGCTGCTGACTGCGGATCCTGGTGGTGGTGGATGCATCTCTCTGGATGGATGCGTCTCTCTGGATGGATGCGTCTCTCTGGATGGATGCGTCTCTCTGGATGGATGCGTCTCTCTTGCTCTCTCATGTGCATGTGTCTGATGTCCCACTGCATGCTATTTTATATGTTTGCTGTGGGCTGGTATTTGTTTGCTGTGGGATGGTATCTCAATTAAAAAACTGGATCCGGCCACCGGATCCGGCTCTTGCTGGATCCGCCGCATTGCGGCATCCATAGGCTTTCATTGTAACAAAATCCGGAAACGCCGGATCCGGCGCTTCCGGCTTTTTCGCCGCAGACAAAAAACGTGACATGCAACGTTTTTGCCAGACGCCGGACGGCGACCAGACACCGCATCCGGCAAAAACCGGACGCGCCGCAGGGACATGCTGCGTCATCCGGCACTAATGTTAGTCAATGGAAAAAAAAAACGCATCCGGCATTACATTTCGCCGGATGCGGTTGGACAAAAAAATGCCGGAGCGCGCCGTCAGGCGCAAAACGGATGTGTGAAAGAGGCCTAAGTGAATCATAATAATAATAATATACATAATAAGATAATAAGATGAATATAATTATAACAAATAAATGTAGCTAAATAATTTATATATAAGGAAAAAGCTTGCAGAAATACATAATGCAATCTTCCCATCTATCAATAGAATCCTGCTACATAAAACTGTGCAAATGGTATAACTGTCATACAAAATACAGTAAGAATAATTGATATACCGTATATAACCATGTATAAGCCGAGATTTTTAGCCCATTTTTTAGGGCTGAAAGTCCCCCTCTCGGTTTATACGCGGGTCATATACCGGGGGTCGGTGGGGAGGGGGAGCGGGGGTGTTGGATCATACTCACCCCTCCGCCGGCACGGTCTCTGCAGCCCCCCTGCTTCTCCCACGATCTCCGGCTCCTTCCTGCAGCAGTCACATGGCACCGCTCATTAAAGTCATGAATATGCACATATTCATGACTTTAATGAGCAGTAGCACGTGACCACTGCAGGACTGAAGCACTGCGGAGAGCGCCGGGAGAAGAGGAGAGGCTGCAGGGACGCGCGGCGGAGGGGTGAGTATAGTGATATTTACCTGTCCTCTCTCCACAGCTGCGTGCTGCTCCCTCGGTCTGACTCCTCTGGCTGTGAATGTTCAGGCAGAGGGCGCGATGACGTTGTTAGTGCGCGCCCCGCCCCCTGCTAGATCATTCACAGCCAGAGGAGTCAGACCGAGGGAGCAGCGCAGCGGTGCAGAGAGGACAGGTAAATATCTCAGGTGCCGGGGTCCTGAGCGAGCGCTGACACTGGCACCTGTCCCCAGAGCGCGCCGGTGTCCCCCCTGCTCAGGACACCGGCACCTGGCCCCCAGCGACGAGAGGTGAGTATCTGGAGTAATCTGGAGCATATGGGGCATAATCTGGAGCATGTGGGGGCATAATCTGGAGCATATGGGGGCATAATCTGGAGCATATGGGGCATAATATGGAGCATATGGGGGCATAAGCTGTGGAACATATGGGGGCATAATCTGGAGCATATGGGGCATAATCTGGAGCATATGGGGGCATAATATGGAGCATATGGGGGCATAAACTGTGTAACATATGGGGGCATAATCTGGAGCATATGGGGGCATAACTGTGGAACATATGGGGGCATAATCTGGAACATATGGGGCATAATATGGAGCATATGGGGGCATAATCTGTGAAACATATGGGGCATAATCTGGAGCATATGGGGGCATAATCTGTGGAACATATGGGGGCATAATCTGGAGCATACGGGGGCATAATCTCTGAAGCATATTGGGCATAATCTGTGGAGCATCATATGGGGGCATAATCATTTTTCACCCTAGGCTTATACGCGAGTCAATAAGTTTTCCCAGTTTTTTGTGGCAAAATTAGGGGGTCGGCTTATACACGGGTTGGCTTATACATGAGTATATACGGTACATTACTTACTAACGGAAGAAATATATATACAAATTTCATGGATAATAACTGATAAAAATAAAGTGCTAATGTGCTAAAAAAAAAATATATATATATATATATATATATATAATTAATTATAAAATTATTATAGATTAATATATGAATAGCTTATACAGTGAAAGGTTACAATAATTATTAATAATAAAAATAGTGAAAAATAGTGAAATACAATATACATAAGTGTATTAAATAAAATACATGTACACTAACAACAATTAAAGTGCTACAAATAATAAATATATCCTTGAACGATTCTTCTTCAAAGAAAGGAGCTTTTGAATGTCCATGGTAAAAATTCAATCTCCCAATAATATCAACGACTTGTTTTTCCACTAAATATGATTGTGCAAAATGGCAAAATTTAAATATGACAGTCATCCAGGCTACAATAAAAAAATATAAAATTAGTATAAATGAATAAAATCCCTCTACCCCTAAAAATTAAAACAATTAAAATACCCACAAGAATTAGTTATAAAAAAGCACTAAAACCAAAGTTGTCATTTAGCCCATATAGGGCTATGCTACCTAATCTATAAATCCACTTGCTCTCTAGTTTCGCTAGATTTTTGGCTACATCACCTCCTCTAGATCCCATCCGTAAAACATCAATGCCTTTGATTTTAAGAAGGCTTGAATTGCTATTATGTTTTTAAAAAAAATGTCGGGGAATTATTTTTAATGTAGAAATATCTTCAACATTTTGGCTTTTTTCAATATCCCGCACATGTTCCCTTGCGCGGACTCTTAATTCTCGTGTTGTGAGTCCCAATATATATCTTCCCACATGGACATTCTGTACAGTAAATAACGCCTTTTGTGGAGCACGTGATGTATTGTTTAATTGTATACGTGCGATCTCCCCGGGCATTAGAAATGGTTTTGCTTTTGGTCATATTGCAGCATCCCTTGCAATGACCACAAGGAAAAAAACCTTTACATCAAGCCAAGTATCTCTTGCTTTTTTCTCTGGTTCATAATGACTATGTACCAACATGTCTTTGAGATTTTTGGATCTCCTGGCAGTAATTAGTGGAGAAGATGAAAGACATTTTTTAAGGATGGGATCAGTTAAAAGGACCTGCCAATGCTTTTGAGTAATCGAACAAAATTGAGACCATTGGTTGCTATATGTAGCAATAAGGCGAGTCTGATTCCCTGCATCATCATCCTTCATTCTATTTTTATATAAAACTTCATTTCTAGTGGTGTTTCTAGCTCTTTGGTATCCTTGACGAATATTATTTCTGCTATATCCCCTGTTTTTAAATCTCCTGCTTAATTCCCTTGATTGTTGTTCAAAGGATACCTGATCTGAACATATACGTCTAGCACGAAGAAATTGTCCTGTTGGTATACCTCGTATGACAGAGGGAAGATAAGAGGATGTAGCATGCAGCAATGTATTTGTTGCTGTTGGTTTTCTAAAAAGATTTGTAGAAATATTACCACTAGGAAGAGTATTAATTTGAATGTCAAGGAAATCCAAATTTCTACCCGCCTTATAAGTCAACCTGATGTTAAGTTCATTGTTATTCAATTCCGTGATGAGTAATTCCAATTCCTGTGTAGTGCCTTCCCAAATGAACCACACATTGTCAATGTAACGCAGCCATTGGTGTACATTTTCAATTCCCAAAACAGGATTACTTATGAAAATTTCCCTCTCCCATGCACCTAAAAATAAATTCGCATAAGAAGGTGCACAAGAAGCACCCATGGCGGTATGTTATGAATGTGTTAGAGATGGTTTCTGAGCAGAGGCTCCCTCTGGTGGTTACAGACAGTACTACTGTTATGTTTCGGTAGCTGAGGAGGACAGGAACAACAGCAGGGCAGCCGAACACCTGACATGTTGGTAACTGATGGGTTGCAGATTCCTAAACTAACGACACAACTAGAGGTAGCCTTGGAGCGTTCCTACGTTGATCCTAGACGCCTCATCACAGCCTGAGAGATAACTACACCTAAAGGCAGAAAGATGAAAGCTATCTGCCCCGGAGCAGATCCCCAAAGAAAAAAAGGAAGCCCCAAACATGTAATAGCGGTTAGACAAGATGAAAATACAAACATAGGCAGAAAATAGACTGAGCAAATGCTGGGGCCACAAGCTGACTAAAAAGGATAGGACAGGAGAGATTACTTTCTGCAACCCAGAAAACCCTACAAAAATCCAACAATTCTGATTACAAAAATACTGAGATCACACGATCTCGCCACCCGCTAAATCAGATCTCAGTGTGAACAAAAACCAAGCCGGAGCCGCTGAAAAAACAGGAAAAAGCAAATGAGCAAATAACAGTGGCTGCAGATAAACTGTGAGGAGCTCAGGCCCCAGGAGGGGACCTGGCTGACCTCCACAAAAGTGCAGAAAACAATGCAAAAGCAAGCACAAAAAGAAAAGCAAAAAATATCTTATCTGAAAGTTGGAGATGCAGGCAAGACTCCAGCAAACTTCCAAATGAACCAGGAACCACAATTGAGACAAGAACAATTGGTCACCGGCAACCATCATGGGAGAGAACCTCCCTTATATCAGACCAGTCAGTGAACCCAGATTGCCACTCCTCGCTGAAAGGTTCAGTACTGTCTGTAACCACCAGAGGGAGCCTCTGCTCAGAAACCATCTCTAACACATTCATAACAGTGGTACCTTGCTTCTAAAAATAAATTTTATTGTGAAAAATGAAGCTATTGTGGGTGAGTATAAATTCCAACAGTATCAAAAGCAATTCAATTAAATCAGGATCCAAATTGCTGTTTTTAAGAAACCAAGAAGTGGCCGCTAATCCATCTTTGTGTCTTATAGAGGTATACAAAGATTCTACATCTATTGCTACCATTATCATGTTATCAGACAAAAATAAATTATCCAATCTTCTTAAAGCTGCCATGGTATCTTTAATATAAGAAGGTAGGCTTGCCACTAACGGTTTCAAAAAATGTTCAATAGTGTCACATATAATCTCACATAAGCCTTCATTACCAGACACAATAGGTCTGTCCGGAGGGTTTAAAGGGTCTTTGTGCACTTTAGGGAGTAAATAAAATGTTGGGAGTTTGGGAACTAATTTAACTACTACTTCCAATAATTTCTTGGGAATGATTCCTTTTGATATCGCTTCTTCTAGAATGAGAATAAGCTCCCTTTGGTACCCAGGGAGAGGATTTGATGGTAATCTGCGATATCAAGTAATATCATTTAAAAGTTTATGGTCCTGTTCTTCATAAAGAGTATTCGGCCAAATAACGAGGTTACCACCTTTATCCGCGGCCTTGAAGACCACATCCTCCCATCCTTGCATTTCCATCAAAGCTTTGTGTTGATCTTTTGTAAGATTAAACTTATTGCTCTTAAGGCACTGTCACACTTAGCGATCACACCAGCGATCACGACAACGACACGACCTGGTGAGATCGTTGGTGCGATCGCTATATGGTCACTAGTTAGCTTCCAAACACAAAGATCTCATCAGAGATCAGCGATCTGTATAACGACCTCTGCGGTCGTTGGGAAAACCTAGTCCCGCCTGCGCCGCTGGTAAAGTCATTCATAAAGGGTGTCACACTCAGCGATTCAGGCTCACCAGAGGGACACCAACGACCAAAAAACAGCTCAGAAAGTTCATGAACAATCAGCGACATTGCAGCGGGGGCCACATCGCCGCTACATGTCACACACAGCGACGTAGCTAATGAGATCGCTGCTGAGTCATAAAATCGCTGATGCTTTAGCGATCTCGCTAGCGATCTCGCTTAGTGTGACAGTTAGTCAAAGCCAATTTCTCAATCTCGTCTATTACCAGTCTGGTGAAAAAATCAACTGCTGGACAGACTGTTAGAGATGGAAATTTTTTGGATTTATTATAAAGCTTTAAAGTAAAATTACTTACCTCTGCAATATTCTCATTATTTTCTGCCAAGGATTCCAAAACTTAAAAATAAAAAAGATTTTCTTATCCAAGATTAGAAAATAAAGGACTGAAAAAATAATAATAAAAATAGAATAATTAAAGTAAAAAACCTTTATTAATAGTGGTTATAACCCAGTACATAAAAAGCACATAATGAAATTAACATAGAGGGTCCAAATTTTTTTTACTTTGAATATAAATCAGCAGAGAATTTCATTAAAGAAATGATATTCTAATCCCGGTGAAAAATACAATCAATTATAATATACACAGTGTGATAAAGAATATACAAGAAAAAATCATAAGAAATAAGTGCAAAATATCACAACATAAAAAATACAATAAAATATAGTGGTGTATTAGGATGTGCAACAATAATGTGCAAAATATTACTATAAAACGAAAAAATAAAAAATATTTTTGATGTGCAGCAAAATGTGCCAAACAATACTTCCACTCAAATGTGCTAAAAAAATGCACTCAATAATCTCCTTAATGAATCAGCTGATAAAACCCCCACCTGCACTGTGTGGCTGATCGCAGTTAGGCCGGCGTCACACACAACGACAAAAAATCGGTCCGTTTTAGACGGTCGATTGTCGGATCAAAATGCAAACATCACACATCCTTCTGGCATCCGATTTTCCTTCAAAGATGCGATTTAGTCGCATATGTGTGTACCTTGTAACATCCGATTTTCATCAGACTTGCGAGAATTTCTCGCAGGCTTGCAAAACTGACATATAATGGATCCAAAAGAATAGTATTTCAATCACAAAAAAAAGAATAGATATATACACATAGAACACATATATATATATATATATACATGTCATTGTGACATGTATATATACATATATTTATAGTTCCTAGACTTCTACATACTGTTATAGCCGCTAATTCAATTGCCGGCTTTTGTGAAATCACAGAAGCCGACATGAAATGATACATTGTTTCCACACAGTTAACCATGTCATTTCCTGTATTTTGATATTTGTTTAGAACTTACAATTACATGAGTGTATTTGTGCAAAATTTCAGACATGTAGGGGTTAATTAAAGGTGTAATTTTGTTGAAAAAAAATGCGTGGGCTCCCGCTGTATTTTCTCCACCAGACAGACAAAGCAAGCGAGTGGGGCAGATAATAACAGCCTAGGGAGGGTACATTTTTTGTGCCCCCACTGGCTACTAACATCTGCCCCCAGACACCCCAGAAAGGGCAAATCTATAATTAGATTCGCCCTTTCTGGCACTTTGCCCATCTATTCCCATTGCCCTGTAGCGGTGGCGAATGGGTTAATAATCTCACCTTAATGTCACCTTAGTATTGAAAGGTGACCTTAAGGCAGGTTAATAATTGAGAGCTGTCAATTAGACAACTATCAATTATTAATCCTATTGTATGATAGAAAAATCAAACACACACAGTTTAATAAAAAAGAAGTTTAATGAAATAATCACACAGTTTTTGACAATATTTTATTTTCCTGCTAAAACCATTTCCTGTAATAAAAATAAAATAAAAAAGCAAAATGATTCTTACCAATCCGAAGTACAGTCAGGTCCCACGCTGTAATCCATCAGAAAGGGTTAACAGGTTACAGGTCGCAGAGAGCTAATAATGCTGTCTCAGACCTGTATTCCCATGAATGAATCAGTTACTCTCCCAGCGAAAGGAGAGGAATAGATTCATGAATGGAGCTTAATTGATTTATTACAACTTTCACTTGAGTGACCTGACCTAAGGTGAAAGTGGATACAATCAATTAAGCTTCATTCATGAATCACATCCTCTCCTGTCGGCAGGAGATAAGCTCATTCATTCAGGAGCTATCAGATGAGCACGCAGGATTACTTGCGCTGCTTATCTGATTGCTAGTTAACCCTTTGTGAAGGATTACATCGTGGGACGGGACAGATTGCCAGATAGGTAAGAATAATGTTGTTTTATTATTTTATATTTATTTTAAAAGAACAAGGGCTTCGAACGGATTAAGACTTAAATAAAAGATGGTCAAAAATATGTGTTTTTATTTCATTAAAATTATTTATTCTTAAACTGTGTGTGTTTTTTTATTTACTTCAATAGGATTAATAATTGATAGTTGTCTAATTGACAGCTCTCAATTATTAAGCTGCCTTAAGGTCACCTTTCAATACTAAGGTGACATTAAGGTGAGATTATTAACCCATTCGCCACCGCTACAGGGCAATGGGAATAGACGGGCAAAGTGCCAGGAAGGGCGAATCTAATAATAGATTTGCCCTTTCTGGGGTGTCTGGGGGCAGATGTTAGTAGCCAGGGGGGGCACAAAAAAAAGTACCCTCCCTAGGCTATTATTATCTGCCCCCACTCGCTTGCTTTGTCTGTCTGGTGGAGAAAATACAGCGGGAGCCCACGCATTTTTTTGTCAACGAATTTACTGAAATTTAGCACAAATACACTCATGTAATTGTAAGTTCTAAACAAATATCAAAATACAGGAAATGACATGGTTAACTGTGTGGAAACAATGTATCATTTCATGTCGGCTTCTGTGATTTCACAGAAGCCGGCAATTGAATTTGCGGCTATTACAGTATGTAGAAGTCTAGGAAATATAAATATATATATATACATGTCACAATTACATATATATATATATATATATATATATATATATAATATGTATTCTATGTGTGTATATCTATTCTTTCTATTCTTTATTAAAGCTGTCAGTGTGATTTTACAGTATAGCCGGGGATGAATTGCCGGCTTTTCGAAAGGACACCGATGCGATTTCATCGCAAGTCACACATGCGGTCCGTTTGTAATCAGATTTTTCATCGCTCCCATAGACTTGCATTGGCGATAGTCGACCCACAATCGGTGACAATCGCAGCATGCTGCGATTGCACACGGACGTTTAAAACGGACCACAAAAAATCTGATACTGGGAGCTGCTCCATAGATTAACATAGGGCAGAATGCAATACGATTTTTCATCGCATTGCAGTCGTCCGATTCTGTCGCCAGTGTGACGCCGGCCTTAAGGTTAAATTCGCCTATAAAAGCCCCAAGTTCATGAATGTGTTCATATACCACCAATAAAGAACTGTTGATTAGATCACAAGGGGAACCACAATTGTACCGCCATCAATGCCACTGCAGTATTTGGACCACAATAGTAAAAACATTAACCCCTCTCTGCCATCAGACGTACTATTCCGTCCATGTGACCCTGGACCTAATTCCCATGGACGGAATAGCACGTCATAGGCGATCAGCTGCGCTCCCGGGGGGAGCGTAGCTGATCGCGGCCGGGTGTCAGCTGTATATCACAGCTGACTCCCAGCACTATGTGTCAGGAGCGGTCACGGACCGCTCCCGGAACATTAACCCCTGGCACACCGCGATCAAACATGATCGCGGTGTCCCCGGGGCACAGGGGAGGATCGCACAGGGTGGGGGCTCCCTGCGAGCTCCCCTGTGACCCTCAGAGCAGCGCGATGTGTCGCGCTGTTCCGAGGGTCCGTCCTCCCTCCAGGTCCCCGGATCCAAGATGGCACCGGGGTCCTGCAGGGAGGCGGCTTCCTCAGTGCCTGCTGAGAGCAGGCGCTGAGGAAGCCTGCAGCGATGCCAGAGCGATCGCTGGTGTGACAGAGTGCTGTGCACACTGTCACACCAGCGATCTGCTAAAATACAGTGATGTCCCACCCTGGGACAAAGTAAAAAAGTTAAAAAAAATAAAAATACGAAGTGGTAAAAAAAATCATAAAAAAAAAAAAAATATTCCCCAATAAATTCATTTCTTCCTGTAAATAAAAAAAAAAACAATAAAAGTACACATATTTGGTATCGCCGCGTCCGAACGACCCCTGCTATAAAACTGTCCCACTAGTTAACCCCTTTAGTGAACCCCTTAAAAAAAAAAAAAAAACTAAGCAAAAAATCAATGCTTTATCATCATACTGCCGAACAAAAAGTGGAATAACACGCGATCAAAAAGACCGATGTAAATAAGCATGGTACCGCTGAAAACGTCATCTTGTCCCGCAAAAAACGAGCCATCATACAGCATCATCAGCGAAAAAATAAAAAAGTTATAGCTCGCAGAATAAAGCGATGCAAAAATAATGATTTTTTATATAAAATTGTTTTTATTCTATAAAAGCGCCAAAACATAAAAAAATGATATAAATGAGGTATCTCCATAATCGTACTTACACGAGGAATAAAACTGCTTTATCAATTTTACCACACACGGAACAGTATAAACGCCTCCCCCAAAAAAAATTCATGAATTGCTGATTTTTGTTCATTCTAACCTCCCAAAAATCTAAATAAAAAGCGATCAAAAAATGTCACGTGCTCAAAAATGGTACCAATAAAAACGACACCTCGTCCCGCAAAAAATAAGACTCACATGACTCTGTGGGCCAAAATATGCAAAAATTATAGCTCTCAAAATGTGGTGATGCAAAAAACTACTTTTTGCAATAAAAAGCGTTTTTTAGCGTGACAGCTGCCAATCACAAAAACCCGCTATAAATAGTAAATCAAACCCCCCTTTATTACCCCCTTAGTTAGGGAAAAATAATACAATTAAAAAAATGTATTTATTTCCATTTTCCCATTAGGGTTAGGGTTGCGGCTAAAGTTAGGGTTAGGGTTGGCGCTAACGTTAGGATTAGGGTTAGGGTTGGGATTAGGGTTAGGGGTGTGTTAGGGTTATGTTTGTGGTTACGGTTGGGACTAGGGTTAGGGGTGTGTTGGGGTTTGGGTTGGAGTTAGAATTTGGGGGTTTCTGCTGTCTAGGCACATCAGGGGCTCTCCAAATGTGACATGGCGTCTGATCTCAATTCCAGCCAATTCTGCGTTGAAAAAGTCAAACGGTGCTCCTTCACTTCTGAGCTCTGCCATGCGCCCAAACAGTAGTTTACCCCTGCATATGGGGTATCAGCGTACTCTGGACCACAAGAGTTATTGTGCAATTTGTCCTATTTCGTCTGTTACCCTTGGGAAAATAAAAAACTGGGGGCGACAAAATCATTTTTGTAAAAAAAAAAATGAATTTTTTGTTTTTACGGCTGTATGTTATAAATTTTCTGTGAAGCACTTGTGGCTTCATAGCGCTCACCACACTTCTAGATAAGTTCCTTGTGGGGTCTATTTTCCAAAATGGGGTCACTTGTGGGGGGTTTCCACTGTTTAGGCGCATCAGGGGCTCTCCAAATGCGACATGACGCCCCCAGACCATTTCATCAAAGTCTGCAATCCAAAACGTCTCTACTTCCCTTCCGAGCCCAGACGTGCACCCATACAGTCGTTTTCTCACACATGTTGGGTATCAGCGTACTCAGGACAAATTGGACAACAACTTTTGGGGTCCAATTTCTCCTGTTACCCTTGTGAAAATAAAATATTGGGGGCGAAAAAATCATTTTTGTAAAAAAAAAAATGATTTTTTATTTTTACAGCTGTACGTTATAAACTTCTGTGAAGCACTTCGGGTTCAAAGTGCTCAACATACTTCTAGATAAGTTCCTTGTGGGGTCTAGTTTCCAAAATGGTGTCATTTGTGGGGGGTTTCTACTGTTTAGGCAGATCAGGAGCTCTCCAAACACGACATGGCATCCAGCCAATTCTGCGTTGAAAAAGTCAAACGGCGCTCCTTCCCTTCCAAACTCTGCCATGCACCCAAACGGTGGTTTACCGCCACATATGGGGTATCAGCGTACTCAGGACAAATTGCACAATAACTTTTGGAGTCTTGTTACCCTTGGGAAAATAAAAATTGGGGTAAAAAGATCAATTTTGTGGAAAAAATATGATTTTTTAATTTTACGGCTCTACGTTATAAACTTGTGTGAAGCACTTGGGGGTTCAAATAGCTCACCAAAGATCTAGATAAGTTCCTTAGGGGGTCTAGTTTCCCAAATGGGGTCACTTGTGGGGGGTTTCCACTGTTTAGGCACATCAGGGACTCTCCAAATGCAACATGGTGTCCAATCTCAATTCCAGCCAATTTTGGTTGGAAAAAGTCAAATGGTGCTCCTTCCATTCCGAGCTCTGCCATGCGCCCAAACAGTGGTTCCCCCCCACATATGGGGTATCAGCGTACTCAGGACAAATTAGACAACAACTTTTGAGGTCCAATTTCTCCTGTTACCTATAGGAAAATAAAAAATTAGTGACTAAGAGATAATTTTTGTGGGAAAAAAATAGGATTTTTTATTTTCATGCCCGGGCATTATAAACTTGTGTGAAGCACTTGGGGGTTCAAAGTGCTCACCAAAGATCTAGATAAGTTCCTTAGGGGGTCTAGCTTCCAAAATGGGGTCACTTGTGGGGGGTTTCCACTGTTTAGGCTCATCTGGGGCACTACAAACGGAACATGACCCCCATCAATGTTTGCATTCCAAAACGTTACTGCTTCCTTTCCAAGCCCTGCCGTGCGCCCAAACAGTTTCCCCCCCCCACATATGGGGCATCAGCGTACTCAGGACAAATTGGACAACAACTTTTGGGGTCCAATTTCCTTGGGAAAAATCAAAAATTTGGGACTAAAAAATCATTTTTGTGGAAAATTGTTTTTTTTTTTTTCACACCCAGGCATTATAAACTTTTGTGAAACACTTTGGGGTTCAAAGTGCTCACAACAGATCTAGATAAGTTCCTTAGGGGGTCTAGTTTCCAAAATGGTGTCACTTGTGGGGGGTTTTCCACTGTTTAGGCGCATCAGGGGCTCTCCAAACACGACATGGCGTCCAATCTCAACTCCAGCCAATTTTAGTTTGAAAAAGTCAAACGGTGCTCCTTCCCTTACGAGCTCTGCCGTGTGCCCAAACAGTGGTTTTCCCCCACATATAGGGTATTGGAGAAATTGCACAACAACTTTATCTGCCCATTTTCTCCTTTTACCCTTGTCAAAATAAAAAAAAGTTTGTAAAAGATCATTTTTGTGGCTAAAAAGTTAAATATTAATTTTTTCCTTCCACTTGCTTCAGCTCCTGTGAAGCACCTGAAGGGTTATTAAACTTCTTGACTGTGGTTTTGAGTACTTTGAGGGGTGAAGTTTTTAGAATGTTGTCACTTTTGGGTATTTTCTGCTATATAGACCCCTCAAAGTGACTTCAAATGTGAGGTGGTCCCTAAAAAAATGGCTATTTTGTTCTAAAAATGAGAAATCGCTGGTCAACTTTTAACCCTTATAATTTCCTAAGAAAAAAAAATTTTGGTTCCAAAATTATGCTTATGTAAAGTAGACATGTGGGAAATGTTATTTCTTAACTATTTTGTGTGACATATTTCTCTGTTTTAAGGGAAAAAAAATTCAAAGTTTGAAAATTGCAAAATTTTCAAAATTTTCGCCATATTTGTGTTTTTTTCAAAAATAAATGCAAGTTATATCGAAGAAATTTTACCACTATATGAAGTACAATATATCACGAGAAAACAATCTCAGAATCGCGAAGATCCGTTGAAGCGTTCCAGAGTTATAACCTCATAAAGAGACAGTGGTCAGAATTGTAAAAATTGGCCCGGTCATTAACGTGCAAACCACCCTTGGGGGTGAAGGGGTTAAATATAGACCAACAAGACATTACCTTAGATAAGGGGTTAGAAAATAAGATGTTGGCTGAACGCGCCCCAACCTAGTCCCGCCTGCGCCGCTGGTAAAGTCATTCATAAAGGGTGTCACACTCAGCGATTCAGGCTCACCAGAGGGACACCAAGGACCAAAAAACAGCTCAGAAAGTTCATGAACAATCAGCGACATCGCAGCGGGGGCCACATCGCCGCTACATGTCACACACAGCGACGTAGCTAATGAGATCGCTGCTGCGTCATAAAATCGCTGACGCTTAAGCGATCTCGCTAGCGATCTCGCTTAGTGTGACAGTTAGTCAAAGCCAATTTCTCAATCTCGTCTATTACCAGTCTGGTGAAAAAATCAACTGCTGGACAGACTGTTAGAGATGGAAATTTTTTGGATTTATTATAAAGCTTTAAAGTAAAATTACTTACCTCTGCAATATTCTCATTATTTTCTGTCAAGGATTCCAAAACTTGTAGAGCTTCACGTTCTTCAGCCGTATCAAAATAATCATGTGCTGTAGGTTTTCCTAGAGTGTATGACTCGGCTTGATCTCTGAACCCCGCCTCCTGTTTTTCTGTCTCTGATACTACGTTAACGACTGGCTTTTGACTCACTGGCTTGTACCCTGACTCCCCTTTCCATCTCACGTTTTGGATTACGCGTTCCCATCTGGCTCTGACTTCTAGCTTGTCTCTGACCCCATGCTTTGCTGTGACCTCTGGTTCTTTGTCGTCCTATTTGTTGCTGACCTGGCCTGTCTGATTACTCTGCCACCTCCTAGTGACGGCCTGCACGTCTGCACTGTGGTGCTACACGGTGAATGCAACCCTTTTTTTCCTTACCAGTGGCCCCTGGTGGAGGTTGCGCACAACTGCTCCGCAGTTGCATTACAGTATCACTGACCACTACTTCTAAAGATGATTTTGCACTTTTTTTTTCTCTGGTATGGATCCGCTCTGTACTCTGACACACCATGTGGTCAACCTAACTCTGATGATGCAGGAGTTATCTGTGGAGCACAGGGCCTTGATTACTTCTCAGAAGCAGGTGGCTGAGACAGTTAAGATAACACAGGGGACTCCCTCTTTCATTAAGTCTGGTGAGGTGACTGACGTGTCTCTGCACGCTCCTGAACCTTCGGTGAAACTCCCTGACACCTCTGGGGAGAAGGATAAGTTCCAGTCGTTCAAGGAGGGTTGCAAACTATTATTTTCCCTTAGACCCCGGTCTTCAGGGTATGAGAGTGAGCGGGTCGGGATAATTATATCTTTACTGAGGGAGGGTCCGCAGTCTTGGGCTTTTTCCTTACCCCGACCGCCCCTGAAAGAATGTCTGTGGATATGTTCTTTGAGGCTCTAGGCCTCATCTATGACGAACCAGACCGAGTCAGATTGGCAAAGGACATTATTATGTGTCTATATCAAGGAAAGCTCTCTGCCGATTGATACTGTTTGGAATTTTGCCGATGGTCCCCAGAGGTGTCCTAGAATGACTCGGCACTCAGGTGTCAGTTCCGGAGGGGACTGTCTGATCGTTTAAAGGACTCTCTGGCTCTTCCTCCTTCTCCAAACACTCTGGAAGAGGCCATGACTCAGGCTGTTCGCGTGGATCGGAGGTTACGGGAGAGTGGAGTCGTGCAATGGGAGGCTCCTTTCCTTCCGCTTAAACCGGAACCCCCACAACCTGCTGAACCCATGGAAGTAGGGGTCATCACCTTCAAGAAAAGGGAGAGGAGACGGTGACGGGAAGGCAAACTTTATTTTTACAGTGGTGCTCCAGGACATTGGAAGAAGGACTGTCCCTCCTGTCCTCCTTCTCCAAAGTTGTCGGGAAAACATCTAAGTGTAGGTAACTACCGAGGAGGTTGCCCACACTCACAGGTACCTTTTTCCTCATTCCTTAAAGTACTGTTAAAAGTGGAACTTGGTGTTGAGAAATGCTTCACTCCTACTTCGGCCTTTGTGGACTGTGGGTCATCCATGAACCTAATTGACTCTAAACTGGTGGCCAGCTGTATATTAGGGACAGTTAGGTTGGGGACTCCCATTAAAATTGTGGCCATTGACTCTACACCTCTCACCAAGGGCGGGGTTAATTTTATCTCTGAAGAGTTCATCCTCAAGGTGGGGGCCCTACACCAGGAGCGTATCACCAGTTTTGTCTTGGATAAGCTCCCTGCTTCCCTGGTGTTGGGGTTTACTTGGTTGCAGCTTCATAACCTGGTTATTGACTGAGTGTCCCGAGATATTGTGAAGTGGGGACCTAATTGTTCTGAAGGCTGTCTTACTGCTATATCTTTGTCATCTGTCAGTCTGGAGGGTATTCCGGAGTACCTGAAGGACTTTGCAGATGTGTTCTCCAAAAAAGAGATTGAGGTTTTACCACCACATCGCCCATTTGATTGTACCATTGATCATGTTCCTGATGCTAAATTGCCCAAGGCCCGTTTGTATAATTTGTCTGGTCCTGAGCGTACGGCCATGAAAGAATACATCTCTGAGAGTGTTTGCAAGGGTCACATTCGCCCTTCCATGTCCCCTGTGGCAGTTGGGTTCTTATTTGTAAAAAAAAGATGGTGGTTTGTACCCATGCCTTGATTTCCGAGAGTTGAATAAGATCACTGTGAGAAATACGTACCCCCTCCCACTTATCCCTGATTTATACAACCAACTGTCTGGGGCTAAGTGGATTTCTAAATTGGAATTCCGAGGGGCATACAATCTTATCCGTATGCGGGGGGGATAAGTGGAAAACTGAGTTTTTCACCTCTGATGGCTGTTCGAAAATTTGGTTATGCCTTTCGGTTTGACTAATGCGCCGGCTGTTTTCCAAAATTTCATCAACCATGTCTTATCTGACTTTATTGGGCGCTTCTTGGTAGTATATCTTGATGATATTCAGTTGTGCTCTGTGGAGAAGAAAGTCCACATAGGTCATCTTCGTGCGGTTCTCCAGAGACTCCAGGAGAACTGTCTCTTTGCTAAACCAGAGAAATATTTGTTTTTGGTCCAGGAGTTGTCCTTTCTGGGGTTCATCTCGTCTGGAGAAGGATTTCGTATGGACCCCAGAAAGGTTCAGGCCATTGTGGACTGGGTCCAACCCAGAGATCTTAAAGGTCTTCAGTGTTTCTTGGGGTTCGCTAATTATTATAGGAAATTTATAAGGGGGTTTTCTCAAATTGTTAAGCCTCTCACTGATTTGACTCGAAGGGGGTCTGATATCAAGAATTAGCCTGCTCCAGCCACTGTGGTATTTTCAGTGTTAAAGAAATGTTTCATGTCTGCTCCTGTATTGATTCAACCGGATCCATCTGAACCGTTTATTGTGGAAGTGGATGCCTCGGAGGTGGGGGTGTCACAGGGACCTGCCACTTTAACCAATTAAAGACCTTGTGCCTTCTTTTCGAAGAAATTCTCTTCTACGGAAAAGAATTATGATGTAGGTAACAGAGAGTTATTGGCCATTAAACTGGCATTTGAAGAATGGAGGAATTTTTTGGAGGGGGCGGTCCATCGAATCACTGTGATTACTGATCATAAGAATCTGTCTTACATCAAGTCTGCCAAGAGGTTGACACTGAGACAGGCTAGATGGTCACTTTTTTTCTCCCGGTTTCAATTCTCTATTACTTTTCGGCACGGTTCTAAAAATGTCAAGGTCAATGCCTTGTCTCGTAGTATGGACCCGATATCACATCCTGAACCTCGTTCCTCCATTCTTCAGCACGGTGTGGTTATGGCTGGGGTATCCTCGTTGTTAGAGCGGAAGATTCGTAAGGTCCAATACCTTGCCCCTCCATCATTGCCTGTTAATAAGCTCTTTGTGCCCATTCAATTTCGTCTCTGGATACTTCAGGAGTTTCATGATTCAGCCCTGAGTGGGCATACTGGAATCTCGGCTACCCATAAAACTGTCTCTAGGCTGTTTTGGTGGTCCTCGTTGGCCTCGGATGTGGTTAAATTCATGTCATCCTGTGAGGTATGTGCTCACGCCAAAAGCTCCCATAACCTGCCGGCCGGGGAATTGGTGTCATTGTCAATTCCTGATAGACCATGGAGTCATCTGTCCATGGATTTTATCACCTATCTTCCTCCTTCTAGTGATAAAACGGTCATTTGGGTGGTGGTGGACAGATTTAGTAAGTAGGCGCATTTTGTACCTTTGACAGGTCTGTCTAATGCCGAGACGTTAGATAAATTGTCTGTTGAATATGTGGTGCAACTGCATGGTGTGCCTGCGAGTGTGGTTTCGGACAGGGGAGTGCAGTTTGTGTCCAAGTTTTTGAGGGCTTTCTGTTAAAGGTTGGGTATCTGTTTAACATTTTCTTCAGCATATCATTCTGAGACTAATCAGACAGAGAGGACCAATCAGTGCTTGGAACAAATCTTGCGCTGTCTGACCACAGTTTGGCAGGACGATTGGTGTTCCTCTTTGCCTGTAGCTGAATTTGCTTTTAATAATTGCATTAATCCGTCCATGGGTACCTCCCCTTTCTTCTGTAATTATGGGTTTCACCCTCTTTTTGGGGAATTTTCCCGACTGTTCAATGGTTGGTGGAGGTGGGCCAGTAGGTTCAGAGGAACGTTGGGGAGGCTCAGGGGAGGTATAACATTTTTGCTGACAAGAGTCGATCTGTGGGGCCAGTATTCTGGGTGGGGGATAAAGTATGATTGTACACCAGGAATATTAAGCTTAAGGTTCCATCTGTGAAGTTGAGACCCAAGTTCATTGACTCTTATGAGATTGTGGAGGTGGTCAATCCTGTAGCCTTCCGTTTGTGCCTTCCCCTGTCTTTATGGATTCCTAACGTGTTCCATAAAGCTCTTTTGAAACCTTTGTTGTCTTCCTCTGGAAAATCTCCATTTCCTCCACCACCTGTTTCAGTGGATGGCCAGAATGAGTATGAGGTAGAACGGATTGTGGACTCTCACATGGTCAGGCGCTCACTCTAGTATCTGGTCCATTGGAGGGGCTACGGTCCTGGGTTCCGGCCCAAATGGCCCATGCGGAACGGTTTGTCCGGGCCTTTCATGCTTGGTGTCCTGGGAAACCTTGGGGTCCGGTGGCCCCTCTTGAGAGGAGGTTACTGTCATGATCCAGGTCAGGGTTAGCTTCTTGGTTTTCTGTTGTGAACGCTCTGGATCTGACTTCTGAGTTTGGGCTCCCTTTGGTGGATGCTGATAGTAATGAAGCTGCTTTGGCTGACAGCGGTTCTTTAGCTGGGGGCGATGATTGGCAATCAGGTGTTGATGACTGGGGAGATTTAAGTCAGTAACCTTCCCATGATCCTTGCCGGTGATTAGTTGCTTCCTGGTCTCTTTTGGAAGTCAGCCTGCTTCCTGCTTCATCCTGCAACTTTCAGATAAGTTATTTGCTGTTTATTTCTGTGGTATCTGATTTTGTCTATCAAATTTTCTGCCTTTTGGGTTTGTGCAGCCAGGTTCCCCTGCTGGTGCCTGCGCTGGACTTTGTTTCTCTTTTGCCACTGTTTATGTATTTTCAGTTCTTTGTTATTTCAGCATCCGCTGATTTGCTACTAGTTCACACCAGAGACAGTTTATGTATTTTCAGTTCCCTGTTGTTTCAGTGTCTGCTGATTTGCTACCAGTGCACACCAGAGTCTGATCTAGCGGGGGAGAGGTTGTGTGGTCTCAGAATTTTTGCATATCAGATTGGTTGGAGTTTTTCTTAGAGTTTTTGCTGGATTGCAGACAGTATTCTGTCCTGTCTTGTTTTATCTAGACAGTTTGGGCCCCAGCCTTTGTGTACTCTATTTTCTGCCTGCGTTTGTATTTCATCTTGTCTCACTGCCAATATATGTTTGGGGGCTACTTATTCCTTTAAAGGTCTGCTTTGGGGCAGTTAGCTTTCCCCTTTCTCTCTTAGGCTTAGTTAACTCTCTGGCGTCTAGGGCACCATAGGCACGTCCCAAGGTTACTTCTAGTTGTGCTGGCAGTTTAAGAGTCTGCAATCCGCTAGTTACCAACCTCTCTGGGTGTCTGGTTGCTTAGCCTATTTTTGCTGCTTTCCTCCTCGGCTACCAAATCATAACTTTTTTCTTTCCCAGGTCTCGTCATGGTGGGGTTAACTTTTCTTGCCTCTCATTCGTTCTTTGGTGACTATTTATTGGTGCTATTTTTGGTAGCTTTTGTCAGTGATATTTCATGTTTCCAGGCTATAGCAGCTGCCCTGTATACCCTAGTGATCCTTCTACTTCTGACTTCCCGTATTAGTGTCTGACCCATTTCCTATCCTTGACTTTGTGTACGTTAGGTGGTTTCCTTATAGTGTATGACTTGAACTCTGAACCCCGCCTCCTGTTTTTCTGTCTCTGATACTACGTTACCGACATTTTGGATACCACTGTTACGCTCATGCCCTGACTGGTGGACATGAGCCAGGGGGTTGTGGCCCCACTGTGCCACAAACCAGACTACCTGGAAGGGGCGTGACTAGGATAGCTGCCTTGGTTTTCACTGGAGCCTCTGATGGTGAGGTCAGGCTTGTGCAGCATGAAGCTGCCAGGTGCCACTCCAGGGTGGTGTCTGGCTGTGGCTGCTGATCCCACTTGGGGAGACGGAGGCATGGCTGAGACACTGGCATGCAGGCATGGCTGAGACACAGGGCTGGCAGGCACAGCTGAGACACAGGGTAGGTAGGCACGGCTGAGACACGGGGTAGGCAGGCACGGCTGGGACACAGGCTTGGCAGGCCCGGCTGGGACACAGGGTAGGTAGGCACGCTGAGATACGGGGTAGGGTCCTGTTCACAAAGCAAGTGCAGGTACTGGTACTGACTGGAAGGAATGGTATATGGAGGGACAGGTAGAGACCTGTTCACACAGCATGTGCAGGTACTGGTACAAACTGAAAGGGATGGTGTATGGAGGAACAGGTAGAGACTTGTTCACATAGGAGGAGAACCGCAAGGCTGAGGAGAAGGGTTGCAGAGCAGCAAGAGGTTCTGCAGCTGCAGGAGCAAAGCAGAGTGGAACAAAGCAGACCCGCAGGAGTGCGGATAAGAGGCAGAAAGAGATTCAGAGTGAACACAAGGCAAGACACAGCAGGAAGGAAACCATAGACAATTAGATTAAGAGACAGAGGTAGGACAGAGTTCAGACAAGGAAATGACACAAGACTAGGTACAGGTACAAAGACACAGGGACCAGGATATTCTGCCTCCTGGAGGGCGGCAAGGACAAGTACAAGACAAGGTCAGGAGCGAGAGCACAGAGACCAGGATATTCTGCCTCCTGGAGGGCAGACAAACAGGTACAAGGCATAGCTAGGAGTGAAGCCTCCAAAGATGGAGGAACACAAAGCAAGACCTGGCAGCTCAGTAGCAAGACACTAAATGAGTTCACACATTGCACAGGCAATATCCACAGGGTGGAGCTGCCCTAAATACTAGAGGAATCATGGTAATTGGTCAAGGATAAGTTAGACAGGTGCACCCTGACTCCATAAGAACCAGAGAGTTCTGGCTCCACCCCCTATGCACACAGCCGGGAAACAAGCACAGAACAGATAGAAAGCAAGAGGCACAGAGTATGGAGCTGGCAGCAGACAGAAATCACAGCATGACCTGGAGCAGTGAGAAAGTTGGTATGTGGCGAATGGGAGGCCATGCACCGATGCCAGGGTTGTTACAACCGCATTACCGTCTGGCTCTGACTTCTGGCTTGTCTCTGCATTGCTGTGACCTCTGGTAGTTTGTCTTCCTGTTTGTTGCTGACCTGGCCTGTCTGAATACTCTGCCGCCTCCTAGCAGCGGCCTGCACGTCTGCACTGTGGTGCTACACGGTGAGTGGAACCCATTTTTCACTTACCAGTGCCCCCTGGTGGAGGTTGCAGACAACTGCTCCACAGTTGCATTACAGATGTGAGCCAAGATGATGGCCATATACCAGATGGAGACATATACAGTACAGACCAAAAGTTTGGACACACCTTCTCAATTAAAGATTTTTCTGTATTTTCACAACTATGAAAATTGAAAATTCACACTGAAGGCATCAAAACTATGAATTAACACATGTGGAATTATATACTTAACAAAAAAGTGTGAAGCAACTGAAAGGATGTCTTATATTCTAGGTTCTTCAAAGTAGCCACCTTTTGCTTTGATTACTGCTTTGCACACTCTTGGCATTCTTTTGATGAGCTTCAAGAGGTAGTCACCGGAAATGGTCTTCCAACAGTCTTGAAGGAGTTCCCAGATATGCTTAGCACTTGTTGGCCCTTTTGCCTTCACTCTGCGGTCCAGCTCAACCCAAACCATCTCGATTGGGTTCAGGTCTGGTGACTGTGGAGGCCAGGTCATCTGGCGTAGCACCCCATCACTCTCCTTCTATAATGATAGTTCTGCTTCACGTCACTTGTCTTATCTATTCCATTATTTCTGTGCTGTGTTGTGCATAAATATGTGATTCTTCAGATTTTGCATTAGTCAATGCCTCATGAAGAGACTTGAGTAGTCTCGAAAGCTTGCAATTTGTTACCATCTTTTCAGTTAGCCATTAAAAGGTATCAACCACTGAAGACTCCCAATTCTGAATATATTTCTGTCTACTGGCTAACACAGTACAGAGGTATACACCTTTCCTGTATGCAGTTGTATAGATTAACACTAGGGATGAGCTTTCCGATATTGCAATATCGGAAATCGGCCCGATATTTGCTATATCGGAATTCCGATTTCCGATTCCGATATTTTTTTTCACATCGGAAATCGGAAATGCCATAATCCTTCAGCCTCTGAGCGCTCCGTGGAGCCAATCAGGAGCTGAAGAATTGCTGACAACATTGTGTAACTCCCCTAAGCTGGGCAGGAGGCGTCCAAACATGCTAGCTAGGGGCTGCGCTGCGATTGGCTGGCTGGATGGTGTGATCAGGCAGTATAAAAGGCTGCGCCTGCCATTTTAGCCTCACTCTACTGTGAAAGCAGATAGGGATAGGTTGCTGTTGGTGATAGGGAGAGATCTCGAACCTAATAGTGAAATTGCCGTTCTGAATCCATCAATCGAGATGAAGGCAGGGAGTAAGGGACGTCCCCGTGGCGGCCGCGGAAGAGGTGCATCAGCAGCTAGACATGGTGCACATCCAGAGTAAGCAGTAGGCCCAAGTCACTCAGCACCTACTTTCACCCGGCAGCAGTCATTTATGCGCAGCTTGTTAGGAGCACAGGGCCATAGGTTGATAAGAGAGGATCAAGTAGAAACCGTTGTTGGTTGGATGGCAGCTGGAGGCATCCACCTCAATGAGCGCATCATCCTCCCAGGACCTCTCCACCACATCGGGTCAGGCCACTGAAGAGCAGCACCCATCTGCTTCTTCATCGCCCACTAAATTGCCCAGACATTCAGAAGGCCAGGAGCCAACCTTAATCCTCTTCTCAGAATCTGTTGGCTTGGAATCTGTGTGCCAGCCAGACAGCATTCCTGCAGTGAAGAAGAGGTAGTCTGCATGGCCAGGGATGCTACATTTCCATCACCGCCCATTGGGTAAATGTAGTTGAGCCTGGAACTGAAGTAGACAGTGCAAGTGCACGGGTCCTGCCAATTCCACGGATTGCAGGCCTCTCCTCCATACAAATTGACTCCTCCTCATACTCCTCGTCAGACTCGCCTGCACCCAGACGTACCACAACAACCGATTTCAGCACTGCTTCGGCCAAACATCACAGGCCGTGTTGAAATTGGTTTATCTGGGTAATGTTAGCCACACCGCAATCGAGCTGTGGAACACGCTCAAGGAGCAGAGCACATGTGGCTTGCGCCATTCAACCTCCAACCAGGTATGGTGGTGTGTGACAACGGCCGAAACCTGGTCGCGGCTCTGGGCCTAGGTGGTCTGACTCACATTGCATGCCTTGCCCATGTCCTAAACTTGGTGGTGCAGAGTTTCCCTAGGAACTATCCTGACATTGAGGAGCTGCTGCACAAAGTCAGATACGAGTGCTCTCATTTGCGGCGTTCAAGCATGGCTGCATCGTGCCTTTCAGCCATGCAGCGCAGATTGGGCCTGCCGGAGCACCGCATCGTTGTTGACCTCCCCACCAGGTGGAATTCGACTTTGCATATGCTGCGGAGGCAGTGTGAGCAGCAACCTGCAATTATGGAGTTGCAGCTGCAGCAGGCGCAAAGTAGGCGACACACATCTCAGCCCTCCCACTTTACAACCACAGAGTGGGAAACCATGAAGGACATATGCAACATTTTGAAGTGCTTCGAGGACTCCACTCTGATGGTGAGCGCGGATGCTGCCCTACTCAGCCTGACTATTCCCCTTGTATGCCTTATAGAATCATCACTTAAAGGACTAAGGGATGAGGTTTCTCAGGAGGAGGAGGAGTATGATGAGACACTTGCACCAACCAGGCAATCTTCATTGGCCCGGTTGGTACAAAGCTCTGTGAGGGCCTCACAAAGCTCCAGGCAGGACACAGCAAGCGAGGAGGATGAGGAGGACTATGAGGATGAGCTAGAGGAGGAAAGTACACAGCGCTCTACTAGTATTCACCTGATAGAGTGTGGATGGGGTGATGCAGATCAGCCAGATCACATTCCTCCAGCTGGTGACAGCGATGCATGGCCAGTTGGCCACCCTTTTAGATCCACGTTACCAGGACAGCCTTGAAAGCCTAATTACACCGTTGAACCGGGCGCGTAAAATGCAGGAGTACCAAGAAGCACTGGTTAATTCACTCATGTACTCTTTTCCACTGCATAGCAGTAATGCGCGTGCACTAGCAGGCACCTCAGTGCGTCCTGGGCCCAGCGGATTCCGTTCAGAAGCCTGTAGCAGAAGCAGTACATCTGCTACTGACAGGTTCAGTATACCCAACCTTTTCCAACTGTTTCTGAACCCGCAAACAGTTCGGGCACCATCAGCACAGACAATGCAACGCACTAGGAGGCAACGTTACCGTGACATGGTGGCTAGTGTTGAGCGATACTTCCCGATATCAAGAAGTATCAGATCGGATTGGATCGGACCGATACCCAAAAAGTATCGGGTATCGCCGATTCCGATACCGGAAACCAATGCAAGTCAATGGGACAGAAATATCGTAATTAAAATAAACCCTCTCTTTCCTTGTGAACACTAGAAATACACTCATAGAATATATAAATATATAATATATATATATATATAAATATATAAAATGTCATTGAGACATATATATATATTTTTTAGTTCATACACTTCTACATAGTAAAATAGCCGCTATACAATTGTCGACTTTTGTGAAATTACAGAACCACCCGACATGAAATGACACATGGTTTACATACAGTTAACCATGTCATTTCATGTAGTTTGATATATGGTTTTCACTAACAATTACATGAGTGTATGTGTGCAAAATTGCACACATGTAGGGGTTAATTAAAGGTGTAAATTTGTTGAAAAAATTAGGTGGGCTGCCGCGCTATTTTCTAAACCAGTCAGACAAAGCCAGCGAGTGGGGGCAGATAATAATAGCCGAGGGAGGGTGCATTTATTTTGTGCCCCGCTCAGGGCCGGCGTCAGCACCCGGCACACCCGGGCAAGTGCTGGGGCCCTGAGCAGGCGGGGGGGCCCACTCGCCATCGGGCACCCCGGCGCCCGTTAGCGGTGTCAGCGCTGCCACTGGGCTCCCCCCGCTTGCTCAGAGCCAGCGCAATACTCACCTCTCCCCGTGCCTCCGCTGCCGCAGCTCCGAGCTCCAGCAGCGCCGCTGACGTTATCATTCAGCGGCCGGCTGTGGCAGAGAGCACGCGGACGCCGGACAGGTGAGATCGGTGTGTGTGTGTGTGTGTGTGTGCGCCTGTGTGTATGTGAGAGAGTGCTGCCTGCGGTGCTGTATGTGTGATGGTGGTGGGGGGAGGCAGGCAGTGATGGTGGTGAGGAGGCGATGATGATGATGATGATGGGGAGGCAATGATAATGGGAAGGCAATGATGATGATGATGATATTAATGGGGAGGCAATGATAATGATGATGATGGGGAGGCAATGATGATGATATTAATGGGGAGGCAATGATAATGATGATGATGGGGAGGCAATGATAATGGGAAGGCAATGATGATGATGATATTAATGGGGAGGCAATGATAATGATGATGATGGGGAGGCAATGATAATGGGAAGGCAATGATGATGATGATATTAATGGGGAGGCAATGATAATGATGATGATGGGGAGGCAATGATAATGGGAAGGCAATGATGATGATGATATTAATGGGGAGGCAATGATGATATTGGGGAGGCAATGATGATGATGATGGGCAGGCAATGATGATGATGATGGGCAGGCAATGATGATGATAATGGGGAGTCTTTCCACAGCGCCCTTTCCTGAGCCGTAACAGTGCAGAACGCAGCACAGTGTAGAGGAGCGCTCCATATTTTGTATGGAGCACTATATTGGGTCCAGTATTCTGTATGGAGCATTATATGGGGGATGACGGGGTGACATCCTGCATGGGGTATTATATGGGTGATGAGGGGGAGACTATGTGGTGCCCATAATATTGTATGGAGGACTGTACTGTCCAGTCTGTACTGTGCGCTGTGAGGATTTGGCGGTTTTTGAGCTATTGTACAATTTACAATAGATATCAGTCATGTAATGGAAGAAGAGAAGTGTTTGGCGTTGTGCTATACCCATATTTCTCTGCAGTATCTGTGCATCATGAATCGTGGTCTGTGTTAAGGGGGCCCACTGAGACTCTTTCGCCCGGGGCCCATAAAAACCTGGAGCCGGCCCTGCCCCCCCTGGCTACTAACATCTGCCCCCAACCCACCCCAGAAAAGGCAAATCTATAATTAGATTCGCCCTTTCTGGCACTTTGCCAGTCTATTCCCATTGCCCTGTAGCAGTGGCGAATGGGTTAATAATGGGTTAAAGCCACCTTGCTATTGAAAGGTGACTTTAAGCCAGGTTAATAATTGAGAGCTGTCAATTTGACAACTCTCAATTATTAATCCTATTGAAGGAAATAAAAAAACACACACAGACAAGCGGCGGATACCGCGTCTCAGCTGCAGCTTTAGACGAATCTCCTCTCCCACAAGGTTATATACCTTGAACGTGTGTCACCATTTACTTTACAAGGTTACCATATACTAACCATTGCTTTAAAGTGAACTCCACCTTTTGTGTCCACATGTGACAGACGTATCTAAACAGGGCAGCTGATGAAGGTCGTGAGACTGAAACGTCCTCCCTGTATACTACTTCATTTTGGACCATAATAAATTCTGTTTATAGTTAATCTATCTGAAGTTGAGGGCAGAGTTTCTTTATCTACCTATGTATTTTCTCCACCAGACAGACAAAGCCAGCGAGTGGGGGCAGATAATAATAGCCCAGAGAGGGACCATTATTTTTGGGCCCCCCCTAGCTACTAACATCTGCCCCCAGACACCCCAGAAAAGTCAAATGTATAATTAGATTCGCCCTTTCTGGCACTTAGCTCATCTATTCTCATTGCCCTGTAGCGGTGGCGAATGGGTTAATGGGTTAAAGCCACCTTGCTATTGAAAGGTGACTTTAAGCCAGGTTAATAATTGAGAGCTGTCAATTACACAACTATCAATTATTAATCCTATTGTATGAAATAAAAATAAAACACACACACTTTAATTAAAAATCATTTTAATGAAATAATGAAACAGTTTTTGACCATATTTTATTTTCCAGGTAAATCCATTTGAAGCCCTTGTTCACCTGTAATAAAAATAAAATAATAAAGCAACATTATTCTTACCTATCCGGTGTTCAGTCAGGTCCCCCGATGTAATTCTTCTGAAAGAGTTAATGTTTACTGCAGGGACCGCAGCTAATGCTGCCAGCCTTGCAGTAAACCCCGAATGAATCATCTCCTTTCCTGGCTGACAGGAAAGGAAGTGATTAGTGTGGAAAGCTTAATTGATTGCTTCCCACTTTCACTTGAGCTGAACTGATTAACAAAAATAGGGTATGCCCTTGAAAAAAAAATGGCGTGGGGTCCCCCTATTTTTGTTAACCAGCCAGATGAAGCAGACTACTGAGGCCTGGTATTTAAGGCTGTTAAGGATCCAAGATCCATGAACCTTGCAAGCCTGATAAAACCAGGCCACAGCAGTCTGCTTATCTTGGTTGGTTAACAAAAATAGGGGATCCCTTGAAAAAAAATGGCGTGGCGTCCCCCCTATTTTTTGTTAACCAGCCAGATGAAGCAGACTACTGAGGCCTGGTTTTTCAGGCTGGTAAGGATCCAATATCCATGAACCTTGCAAGCCTGATAATACCAGGCCACAGCAGTCTGCTTAGCTTGGCTGGTTAACAAAAATAGGGGATCCCCTCGAAAAAAAAATGGCGTGGGGGTACCCCTAATTTTGTTAACCAGCCAAGTAAAAATCAGACTGCTGTGGCCTGGTATTAAAAGACTGTCAAGGCCCAATTGTGGCACTCTACCCGGCTCTTCCCACTTGCCCTGTAGCGGTGGCAAGTGGGGTAATAAGGGGTTAATGTCACCTTTGATTGAATGGTGACAATAAGCCCGGTTAATAATAAGACACCGATCCATCATTAATCATAAAGTTTGTAAATTTTTTAAAAAATACACAGTCAGAATAAAGTCTTTTAATGAAATAATACACAACAGTTTTCATTATTTTTTATTGTACTCTCATCCTGCAACACCATCGATCTCCTGTAAAAAAAACAAAAATAACAAACCAACACAAATACTCCCTGTCCGACGTAATCCAAGATAACGAGTGTCCCACGACGAGTCCAGCTCTGCTACATCTGGATGCCAGGCTCAGCCTGACATCCAGACACAGCAGAGCTGCTTACCGGTGGAGATTCCCGGCGGTGACGTCATCCAGACTGCTTTATGGCCAGCTGTCGCGAGAGTACAGCTGGCCGAGATTACCCAGTACCCGGCAGTCATGTGCAGTTATCACGAGAAGCTGCACGTGACCGCCAAGGAGAGGGTAATGGCGGCCATCCATGATGTGACCACCGGGGATCTTCTGCCAGGTAAGTGCTGAGTCCTGACTACTGACAGACCCGACCGACACTGACAGTGACACTTTCAGGAAGTTTCTGTGTCAATTACTTCCTTCTGTGACACAGGAACTCCCATATACTTTACAGGAAAATTCCGATTCCGGTATCCGATATGCAAAAAAATATCGGATCTCAGAATCGGAATTCCGATACAGCGAATATCGGCCGATACCCGATATTTGCGGTATCGGAATGCTCAACACTAATGGTGGCACAATACCTCTTCACCCCTGTCAGTGGGCTTCAGGATGGATCTGCCCCCTTCAAGTTTTGGGTCTCCAAGTTGGATACATGGCCCGAACTTAGCCAGTATGCCTTGGAGGTCCTGGCTTGTCCTGGTGCCAGTGTGATTTCTGAACACGTCTTTAGTGCAGCTGGCAATGTACTAACAGACCAACGTACCAGACTATCCGCTGCAAATGTGGACCGGCTTACATTCCTAAAAATGAACCAGGCCTGGATTTCTGGTGACTTTTGCTGCCCTGGGCCACAGTACACAGGTTACATGGATGGTTGGTAGCAGTATGCATGCTCTGTCATGTGCCTATGTTGCACACAGCGTAATCTGTTATACCCGTGCTCTGGCCTCTACTTGGTAGCACCTGGTTCTGTGACTGACTCTTTCACCTCATACTGTTTTCCATTGGCTCTAGTACCTCCAGCTAGTGCCCATTTCCGTGACTGCCACTTTCACAGCATGCTGTGTTTCTGGGCAACAGTACCGCCAGCTGTACCTCGTTAGACCAAAGTGGAAAAAAAGGACGACAGATGCCAAACACCTATAGGCCGAAGCACAAGAGATGGGATCCAGCCACGCCGGCTGTTTCGTGGCAGTGAAGTGCGGACACAGGTGCCTCCCCCAAAGGGTAAACAGAGTTCCAGCATTGCCAGCTGGTTCTCGGGAGTGCCCAAGGGCACGGGTACCTCTTGCTCCAAACCGTGCTTTGACAACGCTTGCTCTAACCCTAACCCTTACCCTACTAACCATAAACCCTAACCCTACCCCAACTAATCCTAACTGAAAGAAAAAACACTGCTGTTAAGAAGATGGTGACCAGTTTTCCTGCAACAGTTTTCGCTCTGTGCATTTTTCTAGCGATTTTTTTGCTCCTCTGCCTCTGCATACTCCTTCCCCATTATCCTAAGGTGCTTCCCTCCATTTTATCCATTATATAGCACTGTAGTGGTCATTTTGTAATTCCAATTTTTTTCTCCCATTGACTTGCATATCGAATTCCGATACGATTTCGGGCAATATCGCTCATACCTAATTAACACATTAACTACTGCCAATGTTTTAACTAGCAATCAATAAAAAGATTTCCTGCATCTGGCCGTTAATAAGATATAAGGGACTTTGGCCAGAGTTTTATTTAACTCGCATAACACCCTGTTAACAGCGATTTTGGACCTTAGTGATTCACAGTCGCCCAACTAATAATTGTGTAACTAGCATGCAACAAATGTGAACATATATTCCTTTAAAAATTGATTTGAATTTGTATAAAAACTGAAAGAAACCTATTTAGAGATGGGCAGATCCCTGGATGTTCTGGTCCAGTGGGTTCAGCCAAACAGTTAAAAAAAAGTTGGGTTCTGGTACCAGAACCTGAACCCCATTCTCTTGTATAGGGGTCCCAAACATCCAGTGTTTGCCACGCTGTCATGTGCATAACAGCGCGGCAAACACTGCTTCTAATAGGCGGTAAAATCATTACTGCCAGTCAAATGACAGTGTGAGCCCGCAGCTGTGATCGGAGGTAAAAGTTTATCTCCAAACACTGGCGTCAGTTGACAGCGTGACAAACACCCAGTGTCTGGGCGGCTAAACCTGAACAGTAACATGGACATCCTGGTGAAGTCTGTGATCGGTGTCCGGGCCCAAACTGTAGGTGTTTGGCACAGACGCTGAACTTTACTGTTCCAGTTCGCCCATCTTTAAAACTATTCCCAGTGTAGTATACAATAATTAAAAACAAAAAAAGTCTTCTTAACCTAAGGTACACAATGTATCCTTATTCAAAGTGCAAAGGATAATTCAAAACGATGATATAAGCAGATCCCATATGTGGCTTACCAATCTAAATCAGAAAAATCCTAGTACTCCCTGTTTTGAAACTAGAAATGAGCGAACGTCTGATTCCTCCTTATTCGGCAAGCTATAGCGCTTACCGAAGTAGCTGCATCGGGAACCCGGATACCTGGAGCGCTCCCGATGTTCAGCTGTGCGGCACCGCAGTTGCATGAGTCGCGGCTGTGTGACAGTCACAACACATGCATGGAGAGCCCAACAAACAGGCTCTCGATGCATGTTTTGTGACTGTCACACAGCTGCGACACATGTAGCTGCGGTACCGAACAGCTGACAATCGGGAGCGCTCCAGGTATCCGGGTTCCCGATGCAGAGTCTTCGGTAAGCGCTATTGGATGGCCACATTAACCAAACATCCCATTAAGATTTATTTGGTACTGCGATACTGTTTGACTAGGCATTTAATGCAAGGTCTGCCCTGCCCTAAAGTTGAATGCACCCCAATAAGACTTTTAACAAATGTCCTGGATGGCAACATTAAACCAAACTTCCAATTAAGCTTTATTTGTTTATTTATTTGCCATACTGTTTGCCTGGGTACTGAATGCAAGTCTTTCCCTGCTCCAACATTACATGCAGTCCAATAACCCTTTGAAGCCACGTAGTGGATGGCCATATTAAACAAAACATCCCATTAAGCTTTATTTGGCACTGCCATACTTTTTGCCCAGGCATTGAATGCAAGGCCTGCCCTGCCTCAACGTTACATGCACTGCAATAACCCTTTGAAGCCACGTACTAGATGTCCATATTAAACCAAACTTCCCTTTAAGCTTTATTTTGGTACTGCCATACTGTTTGCTCAGGCATTGAATGCAAGACTTGCCCAATGTTACACGCACCCAAATAACTTTCTGAAGCCACGTAGTGGATGGCCGGATTAAGCCAAACTTCCCATTAAGCTTTATTTGTTACTGCCATACTGTTTGCTTAGGCATTGAATGCAAGGCCTGCCCTTTCCCAAAGTTACACGCACCCCAATAACCCTCTGAAGCCACGTAGTGGATGGCACATTAAAACAAACTTCCCATTAAGCTTTATTTGGTACTGCCATACTGTTTACCCAGGCAATGAATGCAAGGCCTGCCCTGCCCCAACGTTACATGCACCCCAATAATCCTTTTAAGCCATGTACTGGATGGCCACATTAAACCAAACTTCCCATTAAGCTTTATTCAGTACTGCCATTCTGTTTACCCAGGCAATGAATGCAAGGCCTGGCGTGCCCTGCCCCAACGTTACACGCACACCAATAACCCTTTGAAGCCTTGTAGTGGATGGCCACTTTAAACCAAATTTCCCATTAAGCTTTGTTTGGTACTGCCATACTATTTGCCTAGGCATTGAATGCAAGGCCTGCCCTGTCTCAATGTTACATTCCCCCTAATAACCCTTTGAAGCCATGTAGTGTATGGCCACATTAAACCAAACATCCCATTAAGCTTTATTTGGTACTGCTATACTGTTTGCCTAGGCTTTGAATGCAAGGCCTGCCCTGCCACAACATTACAAGAACACCAATAACCCTTTGAACCAAGGTACTGGATGGCCACCTGAAAGCATTGTTCCTAGTAATTTGATGCTTCCATATTGTTTGGTTGTGCAGTGAATTGTTGAGCCTGAAGAACCTGCATTGGAGAATGTCAGTGTTGAGGATGAAAATCCGGCAGTGGAGAATGTCAGTGTTGCGGCTGATGAAACTGCAGTGGAAAATTGCTGTGTTGAGGCTTCAGACCTGGCAGTGGAGAATGTCAGTATTGAGTCTGGAAAATCTGCAGTGGATAATTTCAGTGTTGCGGCTGATGAAACTGCAGTGGAGAATTGCAGCGTTTAGGTTAAAGAACACCTGGGATTGGAGCATTTCATTGTTTAGGCTGAAGAAACTGCATTGCTGAATGTCAGTGTTGAGGCTGAAGGACCTGCAGTGGAGAATTTCAGTGTAGAGTCTGAAGGACCAGCAGTTGAGAATTACGTTGTTGAGGCTTAAGAACCTGCATTGGTGAATTGCAGTGGTGAGCCTGAACGACCTGCAGTGGACAATTGCAGTATTGCGGCTAAAGACCCAGCAGCTGAAGACCCAGCAGTGGAGCATTGCAATGTTGAGGCTGAGGAACCTTTATTATAGCATTGAAGTGTTGATGAAGAACACCCAGTAATAGAGCATTTCAGCGATGAGCCAGAATAACCTGCAGTGGACAATTGCAGTGTTGAGGCTGAAGACCTGGCAGTGGAAAATTACAGTGTTGAGGATAAACACACAGCAGTGGAGCATTGCAATGTTGAGCCCGATGAACCTTTATTGTAGCATTGCAGTGTTGTGGAAGAATACACAGCAGTGGAGCATTACAATCTTTAGCCAGAATAACCAGCATTGTAGCATTGCAGTGTGGAGGATTAACACACAGCAGTGGAGCATTTCAGTGTTGAGCCTGAAGAACCAGCAGTGGAGAATTGCAATGTTGAGGCTGAAGAACCTGCATTGGTGAATTGCAGTGGTGAAGCTGAAGACCCTGCATTGTAGCATTGCAGTGTTGAAGATGAACAACCAACAAAGTTCACATTATTAGGAAGTGGGTCTCCATACTGTTTGCCTATGCAGTGAATGCAAGGCCTGCCCCAAATTTGGATCCACCCAAATACCACTTGGAAGAGACATGGAGGAAGTCCTCCTAAAAATCTGTTTCCATTACAAACAAGCTGGTCTCCTATACTTGTGATGCCCATACAGTAAGTGTATGGGCTGACAAACATTTCAACCTGCAGGGTACACAGCAACATACTGTGTCCACATTTTTGTTACGGGTATCATAAACACTCTTGAAAACACTAACGTGGCTGTTGCATCACAGAACATGGTCACCCTGGTGATCTAGTGGTGGTGTAGGAAGAGATGTGGAGGATGGCCTCAGAAAAAGGTCTTCTCAGTTTAAAGGAGCAGGTCTCCTATACTTGTAAGCCCCATACACTAGGTGTATGGGCTGACAAACATTTCACTCTGTGGGAGGGGATACATCAACATACTGTGTCAACATTTTTGTTTCGGGCATCATAAACACCCTTGAAAACACTAACGTGGCTGTTGCATCACAGAACACGGTCAACCTGGTGATCTAGTGGTGGTGTAGTAAGAGACGCGTAGGGTGGCCTCAGAAAAAAGTATTTCCAGTTTAAAGGAACGGGTCTCCTATACTTGAAATGCCCATACACTAGGTGTATGGGCTGACAAACATTTCCCCCTGGGGGGTACACATCAATGTACTGTGTCAACACTTTAGTTACGGACATCTAAACACCATGGCAAAACAATATAGTGGTTTTGCATCACGGAACACGTTTACTCTCGTGTTCTAGTGGTGGTGTAGGAAGAGCCGTGGAGGATAGCCTCAAAAAAAGGTCTTCTCAGTTTAAACGAGTGAGTCTCCTATACTGGAAATGCCCATAAACTAAGTGTATGGGCTGACAAAATTTTCCCCTGGAGGGGTACGCATCAAACTACTGTGTAAATATTTTTTATTATGGACATCCTAAGCACCCTGGCAAAACAATATAGTGGTTGTTGCGCCACTTACTATCTTGGTGAACTCCTCAAAGTTTTGTAGGATGTTACATATGTCTGACATCCATGTCCACTCCTGAGTTCTTATGTGTGGAGTCTGAACTCTATACCGACAGCCTTGTTGATGCTGGTAGTCAACAGCTGCCCTCTTCTGCTCTCAAATCCTTTCCAACATGCGCAGTGTAGAGTTCCAACTCGTGGGGACATCACACACCAGTCGATGAGCCACAAACTGCAAACGCTGCCAAAGCACGGCAATAATAATGATAATAATCTCTTTGAGCTGTCCACAATTCTTCAGCATTGTGCAGTTTGTCACCTAAGCATATTAGCTTCAGCACAGTATGTTGGTGCTTGGCTGAGGCAGTGCTGCAGTGCTTCCAGCTTGTGACTGATGTGGTCATTTCGGAGATGGAGGCTGAAAAGGAGAAGGAGGAACTGTAGACTGTGGGGCAACCCAGATTGACCTAGGGCCCGCAATCCTTGGCGTCGGAGGGATGTGTTCCATCCCAATATCCCAGCGTGCCATCATCATGATGTACCATCCCTGTCCATGGTTAGGTGGACTTTCCCAGTAACTACATTGTTGAGGGCACAGGTAATGTTGTGGGACATGTGCTTGTGTAATGCCGGGACGGCACACCGTGAGAAATGGTGGCGGCTGGGGAAAGAGTACCTTGGGACAGCCGCCATCATGTTTCAGAAAGCTTCTGTCTCCACGAGCCTATGATATTGTTTATATTTTTATAACCTGTGTCTTTCAGGCGCACTGCAACTGAAGTCGTGAGTGCCAGATGTGTGCCTGACGAAGAGTTAAGCAGAATCAGAGAGGCAAAACATTTTAAATAAGCTGAAAGTTTCCTTTTAATGAACCTGGAGTAGTAGTGTGAAATGCATGCAAATAAATATACTTGAACATTGTGGATTTTTGATTACTGATTATAAGGTTTAAAACATCTCTAAAGGATACCTTACATTAGAAACCATAATAATTATTACTTTAAAAGTCATACAAATTAGCAACAGACACATTTACATTGAATTGAAAATATATTTAACAGGCACATAATACAGTCATTTTGCACGTACCATAAAACAATTCAGAACTGTCTTAATTAAAATTTTCCAGTTTTCATTTATTAAGCTTGGCAGTAAATTTTGTGTTCTTGCATCACAACAGTACATTTTATGACATGTGAAAACTGCTGTGTCTAATTAGTAAATTTGTATTCTGTAATCATAATTTGAGTTTATTTAACTTTCAGAAATCTGAAATTTTATTGAAAAATTAGCATTAATAATCTTTACAACCTTTTAGTCTCAAAATATAATTGAAAAGCAAACATGTGTAATTTCATATTCATATATAACAAAAGATATGTGCAAATCTCATTTAAGTTCCCATGGTTTTCTATGTAGTACATCAGTATTAATTTTACTTAGGATGTTAACTATACTGACAATACATGATTGGGAAAAACTAGAAATAAATATTTACAATAGAACAATATATAATGATCAATGTTCTAATTGTTAATTTGCAACTGTACATACAGTACAGACCAAAAGTTTGGACACACCTTCTCATTTAAATATTTTTCTGTATTTTCATGATCATGACTATGAAAATTGTATATTCACACTGAAGGCATCAAAACTATGAATTAACACATGTGGAATTATATACCTAACAAAAAAGTGTGAAACAACTGAAAATATGTCTTATATTCTAGGTTCTTCAAAGTAGCCTCCTTTTGCTTTGATGACTGCTTTTAACACTCTTGGCATTCTCTTGATGAGCTTCAAGAGGTAGTCACCGGAAATTGTCTTCCAACAATCTTGAAGGAGTTCTCAGAGATGCTTAGCACTTGGCCCTTTTGCCTTCACTCTGAGGTCCAGCTCACCCCAAACCATCTCGATTGGGTTCAGGTCTGGTGACTGTGGAGGCCAGGTAATCTGGCGTAGCACCCCATCACTCTCCTTCTTGGTCAAATAGCCCTTGCACAGCCTGGAGGTGTGTTTGGGGTCATTGTCCTGTTGAAAAATAAATGATGGTCCAACTAAATGCAACCGGATGGAATAGCATGCCGCTGCAAGATGCTGTGGTAGTCTGTTAGGGTTCGAGTTCCCGCTGCTGCACAAGGGGAGTCTCGAACAAGTCCCGCTGTGGTCCCCCATCCATCTCCGTCCGCAGTGGAGCCTGCTCAGCAGAGACGTCGGTCCCAGCATCTTGCTCATTCCAATACTGTGCAGAGACTTGCTGCTGCCCTTCCTGGATCTTCTATTATAGCCCGTGCTGGAGCAGACGTCTTTGGGATGAAGTCCTGCGTTTCCCCTTCTGAGCATGCCCAGGGTAAGATCTCTCATTGGAGATCAGGGGTCACATGTTCAGGCACTGCAGCAGCTCCTATTGGTCCGCCAGGAAGGTCCTGAAACTACATGTGTTTTGGAACAGTTTCTCATTGGTCCTTGTTTCTGGCAGGTCCTGTAGCTGTTACTATAAAAGGGTGGCATGGCTGGGCCGCCATGCGCTAGTATCAATTACCTTATGTGCTTTGCGTCAGTGTGATCATGCACGCATGTGGTTAGGGCTCGGCTGAAATAAGCCCCTAGAATACCGGCACCTCCGGTGAGGAGATTTGAGTGCACGTGGTTAGGGCTTGGCTGAAATAAGCCCCTAGAATTCCGGCTTCTCCGGTGAGGAGATTGCTTGATTGCGTTGCTATCTGCATGATCACGGACTGCTATCCGCACAGCAGTTATCTGTGTATCCCTATAAATGCATATAATAATTATTATTACCTTCATGCATTTTTTGCAAAAAAAAAATTTTATTTATTTTATTTTAGGATATTTGTTTTTTTGTGCCTGGTTTTCTCTGTGTAATGGTCATGTGTTAATATGCATTTATATTTTGCATACACATTAACTTACTTTATCAGTTCATAACTAGTTTCTTATTTTGTTCAGAGTGCATCTTGTGCATATAAGGGTGTGACCGCCCTGTTTCTGAACTGAGAAATCCATCCTGTCTGACCTATGCTTTAACTGGTGGGTTCAGTCCCTCGGCCCTTGTTCACATTTACGTCACTTGACAAGTGGAAAGATTTTTAATACTAGAGTTAGGACTGTCCCACAAGGGTTGCCTTGACATGACGGGATGGCTTGTACATTCTTTTGATCAAAATTATGTTTACTAAATACCCTTATAATTATTACTACCTTCATGCATTTTTTGCAAAAAATTATTTTATTTTATTTTAGGATATTTGTTTTTTTTGTGCCTGGTTTTCTCTGTGTAATGGTCATGTGTTACTATACATTTATATTTTACATACACATTAACTTACTTTTTCAGTTCAGAACTAGTTTCTTACAGGCAACAGCAAGTGTACGATTGACACTGGGTGGAGGAGTTAGCCTGCGTAAGTAGAAGACTAATCAGGGAAAGTGAACACAGATGATTGCAGCACAGACCCAGCACAAAAGAAAAGAAATATATCAGACAGGAACAGAGTGGAGATCATGACAGTAACCTCCGATGAAAGGCCTGGACCAACTGATCAGCCCTTACAGAATGAACTGGAACCCAGGACTGTTCCTCAGGTCCATAACCCTTCCAATGTACCCGAAATTGAAGGGAATTCCTGACCATTTGGGAATCCATGATCCTTTGTATCTCATATTCCAATCTTCCCTCAATAGACACCGGAGGAGGCTGGGGCAAGGAAGGCAGAACAGGGGGAATAAATTCCTTTAACAACGACTTGTAGAACACATTAGGAATACTGAAATACCAAGGGAGCTTTAAACGGAAGGCAATTGGATTGACCGCCTCCAGAATTTCATACAGACCAATGAATCTAGGACCCAAATTCAGCGAGGGCATCTTCAATCTAATATTCTTAGAGGATAGCTATACCTTATCTCCCACTTTGAAGGCGAACCCTGATGAACGCCTTGTATCGGCTGTAGGGATCCGCTCTGGTAGGCAGTGGCCGGGCCGCAGTAATGAGGCAACACACGCTTCCAGTTCAAAGTTCAGTGGTTTAATGATGGTTTAAAGTCCAGATAACATAAACAAAACAGAACATAAAAATACTCCAGCTTGGAGAACCGCTGTTCCCAGACTCACCCTTGTTGGGACGGGCTTAACTAAGCGGCTGCAGGCCAGCAGGGACCGCCAGGTGCCTTTCCCCGGGTGGTCTGGAATTTGCTTCCTGGTGCTCACTGACACAGTGTACCAAAAATCATACTTCCAGGCTGACTCCTGCTAAGCTCCTTCTCTTCCACACCCACACACTACAACAGATCCTTATTAAATAGGCCTAGACCACACCCTCAGGTGAGGTACACATCACCTGAGCTGCTCACGTGACTATGATGTCATCACAGGTCCTTGTGATCAGGGAAAATCCTGACCAAACTTTAGTCTGCTGGGAGAAATATATCTCCCATCCAGCAAGAGCCCCTTTTGTTGTATCACATACCTCCCCCCTTTGTTCAACCTTAGGAGGGTGGACACATGACATACAGTGAACTCTGGACAGGGCATCTGCGTTCCCCTGTAGTTTGCCTGCCCGATGTTCCACTGAAAATATTTAAAATTTTGCAGTGACAGAAACCACCTGGTGACTCGTGCATTCCTCTCTTTGGCTTGACTCATCCAGGTCAGAGGGGAATGGTCACTCACCAAACGAAATGTCCTCCCCAGCAAATAGTACCGCAATGACTCCAGTACCCATTTGATGGCCAGGCACTCTCTCTCTACAATGCTGTATCTGGTTTCAGCTGGAGTAAGCTTTCGACTCAGGAAACTAATGGGATGCTCCACCCCGTTAACCTCCTGAGACAGCACGGCACCCAGACCTATCTCTGATGCATCAGTCTGTACAATGAATTCTTTTTTGAAATCGGGTGTGATCAGACCTGGTGACCCACACAGAGCTCCTTTTAATTTTACAAAAGCTTCTTCAATCTGATCATTCCATCGCACCATTACTGACTTCCTCCCCTTCAGGCAGTCAGTTAACGGCACCGTCAAGGTTGCAAAATTGGGAATAAACCGCTTGTAATATCCCACTAACCCCAAAAACACTTTCACTAGTTTTGTTGTGAGGGGACGGGGCCAGTTTTGGATTGCTTCCACTTTGTTTATTTGGGGTTTGAGAACTCCTCTCCCAATTACGTACCCCAGGTACCGAGCTTCCTCCAACCCTATGGAACACTTCTTTGGGTTGGCCGTTAGCCCTGCTTGTCGCAGAGAATCAATCACCGCCTTTACCTTGGGTAAGTGACATTCCCAGTCTGTACTGTACACGACAATATTGTCCAGATAGGCTGCAGCATATCGGCGATGAGGAAGGAGAACAACGTCCATTAACCTCTGAAATGTCGCTGGAGCGCCATGCAACACGGAGGGTAGGACTATATACTGGAACAGCCCCTCGGGGGTTACAAAAGCCGTTTTCTCTCTCGCCGCTTTTGATAGGGGTACCTGCCAATATCCTTTTGTGAGGTCAATGACTGAAAAATACTGGGCCTGCCCAAACCGCTCTATTAACTCATCGACCCGGGGCATGGTGTAGGCGTCAAACTTAGAAATTTCATTCAGTTTTCTAAAGTCATTACAGAACCTTCATGTCCCATCTGGCTTTGGTATTAGAACTATGGGGCTGGCCCACTCACTCTGGGACTCTTCAATGACCCCTAACTGCAGCATCTTCTTTACCTCTTCCGAGATGGCTTGTCGCCGGGCCTCAGGCACCCGATATGGCTTTAGTCGGACTTTGGCCTGCGGCTCCGTGACAATGTCATGTTGGATTAGGGAGGTATGACCAGGGAGCTCCGAAAAAAACAGCGGTATTTCGGCTAACAAACTCTTGGACCTCCTGAACTTGTCTAGGAGACAAAGTGTTCGCTATTTTGACAGCGAGGAGGACTTCTCTTGCCTCCTCATGAGGCAAGGGAGCCTTCTCTACCGGAAATGCAGGCCATGGACAATCCTCACCAAGGTGGTCTCTGTCTTTCCATGGTTTGAGCAGATTCACATGGTATACCTGTTCTGGCTTTCTCCGTCCTGGTTGGTGTACCTTATAGTTTACTGGACCCATCCTCTCCATAATCTCATAGGGCCCCTGCCACCTTGCAAGGAGCTTACTATCCACTGTAGGCACAAGTACCAACACCCGCTCCCCAGGGTTAAAGGACCTTACCCGTGCCTCCCGGTTATAGACCTGCCTCTGCGACCTTTGTGCTGCTTCCATATGTTCTCGGACTAATGGTAGGACTGTCTCCATTCTCTCTTGCATTTTTGCCACATGTTCTATCACACTTTTGTGGGGAGTCGGTTGGTTCTCCCAGGCCTCTTTAGCTATATTGAGTAAGCCTCGGGGATGTCTGCCATACAATAGTTTGAAGGGCGAGAACCCCGTAGATGCCTGGGGCACCTCCCGCACTGCAAACATCAAATATGGCAACAAGAGATCCCAGTCCTTACCATCTTTGGAGACTGTTTTTTTTAACATATTCTTCAGGGTCTTATTGAATCTTTCTACCAGACTGTCTGTTTGGGGATGATAGACCGATGTGCGCGACTGTTTAACATTTAATATGTGGCAGAGTTCCTTCATGATTTTTGACATAAATATGGTTCCCTGGTCTGTTAAGATTTCTTGAGGGATTCCCACCCATGAGAACATACCCATGAGTTCTTTTGCGATGAGTTTGGCTGATGTGTGGCGCAGGGGGATGGCCTCAGGATACCTGGTAACGTAATCTACAACTACGAGGAGGTGTTGGTGACCCCTTGCTGATTTATTATTAGGCCCCACCAGATCCATGGCTATCCTCTCAAACGATACTTCTATAATTGATAATGGCACCAAGGGACTCCAAAAGTGAGACTGAGGGCTGGTTACCTGGCACACTGGACAGGAGTTACAATACCATACCACATGAGTCCCACCCCACATAAGAAGCTAGGACCAGAGCTTAATAGATTAATTGTTTTATTATATAAATAAATAACAATAGTAAAAATGTAACAGAGTAGCACAAAAAGCAGGTCACAGGATTAGGACAATTTTTCCCCACTGTGTAATGCACTATGCATACCAACATATAGGTCCAGTGCAAAAATGCAGAAAATTAATCATAGAACACCCAAATGTTCAAAATGGAAATATGTTTTAGACCCATTACTAAAGTGCCAATGTGCAATTTAAATGGCATTTGCCAGACATAATAGCAGCAGTAAGATAGTGCCAACAATAAATGAAATTAACATGTTAACCCTAGACCGCATTCTACAATGGTTTTACTGGTTAGGGATCTATGAAGAAGTTAAACGGTATTGTAACTCCTAAAAATTACACTTATGAAAGTCCCAATTGGAATATAGAACTAATACAAAAAAAGCTCAATATAACATACCACATCAGTCCCACCCCACATAAGAAGCTAGGACCAGAGCTTAATAGATTAATCGTTTTATTATATAAATAAATAACAATAGTAAAAATGTAACAGAGTAGCACAAAAAGCAGGTCACAGGATTAGGACAATTTTTCCCCACTATGTAATGCACTATGCATACCAACATATAGGTCCAGTGCAAAAATGCAGAAAATTAATCATAGAACACCCAAATGTTCAAAATGGAAATATGTTTTAGACCCATTACTAAAGTGCCAATGTGCAATTTAAATGGCATTTGCCAGACATAATAGCAGCAGTAAGATAGTGCCAACAATAAATGAAATTAACATGTTAGGACAATTTTTCCCCACTGTGTAATGCACTATGCATACCAACATATAGGTCCAGTGCAAAAATGCAGAAAATTAATCATAGAACACCCAAATGTTCAAAATGGAAATATGTTTTAGACCCATTACTAAAGTGCCAATGTGCAATTTAAATGGCATTTGCCAGACATAATAGCAGCAGTAAGATAGTGCCAACAATAAATGAAATTAACATGATTAGGACAATTTTTCCCCACTGTGTAATGCACTATGTTAATTTCATTTATTGTTGGCACTATCTTACTGCTGCTATTATGTCTGGCAAATGCCATTTAAATTGCACATTGGCACTTTAGTAATGGGTCTAAAACATATTTCCATTTTGAACATTTGGGTGTTCTATGATTAATTTTCTGCATTTTTGCACTGGACCTATATGTTGGTATGCATAGTGCATTACATAGTGGGGAAAAATTGTCCTAATCCTGTGACCTGCTTTTTGTGCTACTCTGTTACATTTTTACTATTGTTATTTATTTATATAATAAAACGATTAATCTATTAAGCTCTGGTCCTAGCTTCTTATGTGGGGTGGGACTGATGTGGTATGTTATATTGAGCTTTTTTGTATTAGTTCTATATTCCAATTGGGACTTTCATAAGTGTAATTTTTAGGAGTTACAATACCGTTTAACTTCTTCATAGATCCCTAACCAGTAAAACCATTGTAGAATGCGGTCTAGGGTTTTCTTTTGGCCCAAATGTCCCCCCAGTACATGTGCATGCGCTAGGTCCATTACCAACTTGCGATATGCCTGAGGTACCAGCAATTGCTCTACTATTTCCCCACGTATTTTCTCGACCCGATACAGCAAATCTTGGTTCAGCTCGAAGCGGGGAAATACTGTAGCTGCCCTGGGTTGTTGAGGTTCCCCATTGACAACCAGTACATTTTCCCGGGCTCGAGTCAACGTAGGGTCCCGGAGTTGCGGCGTACCAAAATTGTCACCTGCCACATTTAAGTCTGACAATTTCGGTCCCGGTGGCAAGTCTTCCACCTCCCCAGCTAACACTTCTATAGGAGAGGTCTTCCCCTCCTCCACCGAAGGAAAAGTTACTCCTACCGCTAGCACATCTTCCTCTGGGCCACCAGGTTAATGCCCGATTTCTGGAGAATACAACCTGGTTGCCACTGGTGCCGGCGACTGTTCCGTGGGAGGGGTAATTACAGGCCAAAGCACAGAAAATAACGGAAAATCTCTTCCAATTATTATGTCATAATGCAAGTTAACCACCACCCCCACCTCGTGGCACCGCCTCCCCGCTGGCGTGTTTATCATCACCAGAGCGGTAGGATAATGTTTTAGGTCCCCATGTACACACAACACATCCATTTTTTGACAAGTATCCTCACTGATTTTGACGTGGCTGGCTCGTATTAGGGTCACAAGACTCCCTGAGTCCAGTAGAGCCGTAGCAGGGGTACCCTCCACCTCCACTTTACACAAATGGTTCATACTGGGTACCTCTGGGTTGCCCACTGCACACATGGGCTCGGCATAGTGAGACTGATAGTTCCCAAAGTTTGTGTCCATGGGCTCAGCCAGGTGGGGGCAATCAGCTCTCACATGTCCTGGTTCTTGGCACCGCCAGCAGATTATGGGGCCCCTTTCGTCAGCAGACCCATCCTGGGCGGCCTTCCGGGTCTCTGCTCGCCGAGCCGCGGGTGAAGGTTTAAGGAATTTACTCGTTACTTTCTGTGGAGTCTCTCCCTGTATCTTCTTGGTAGTCCCATATCTCTCAATGAGGTCTACCATCTGGAGGCTATCAGTAGGGGCTGCCTGTCCAACCCATGTTTGAAGGGTGTGGGGCAAAGTTCTCCAAAATGTATCAGTTACTATACGATCCAGCATAGCGCTGGGTGACAACACCTCCGGCTGCAACCACTTTTCTACCAGGTGTACTAAATCATAATACTGGGACTGAGCCGGTTCGGAAGGGGAAAACTCCCACTGGTGTACCCGCTGGGCCCGGAACAAGACATTTACCCCAAGACGTGCGAGTATCTCACCCTTGACAATCTCGTAGTCCTTCTGCTGCTCGGGGGTTAGGTCCCTATTGGCTTTCGCGGGTCCTGGAGCCAGAAACGGAGCCACGATTTCGGCCCACTGGTCCCGGGGTAGTCTCTCTCTCAGCCACGCCTTCAAACATCTCTAGGTATACCTCGACGTCATCTGATTTCTCCATTTTTGGAATCGCTGTACTCACCGCTTTCTGGACATCCTGGCGTCCCTGGGCAGCTCCTGCTGTCTGCGGCGCTGTAATGTGCTGCATCAGTAGACTGTTTGTTTCCTGTTGCTGCTGATTAAATATTTGCTGCTGCTGCATAACCTGCTGCAAAGCCTGCTGTTGCTGCTGAGTAGCCTGCTGCTGCTGTCGCATGGCCTCCATAAGCAACTTTACCGTGCTCTCCATCTCCGGACAGTTCTCCACCAGGTTTTGCGTCACTTTTTTCACTCAGGACATCGACTGTCATGCAGAGAAATAAACAGCCTGACCTCACTGCGTGTGCCCGCATTCAAGCCACCAAATGTAGGGATCCACTCTGTTAGGCAGTGGCTGGGCCACAGTAATGAGGCAACACACAGGCTTCCAGTTCAAAGTTCAGTGGTTTAATGATGGTTTAAAGTTCAGATAACATAAACAAAACAGAACATAAAAATACTCCAGCTTGGAGAACCACTGTTCCCAGACTCACCCTTGTTGGGACGGGCTTAACTTAGCGGCTGCAGGCCAGCAGGGACCACCAGGTGCCATTCCCCAGGTGGTCTGGAATTTGCTTCCTGGTGCTCACTGACACAGTGTACCAAAAATCACACTTCCAGGCTGACTCCAGCCAAGCTCCTTCTCTTCTACACCCACACACTACAACAGATTCTTATTAAATAGGCCTAGACCACACCCTCAGGTGAGATACACATCACCTGAGCTGCTCACGTGACTATGACCTCATCACAGGTCCTTGTGATCAGGGAAAATCCTGACCAAACTTTAGTCTGCTGGGAGAAATATATCTCCCATCCAGCAAGAGCCCCTTTGGTGTATCACACGGCCTTCCGCTGAGCCACTCCAATGTTCTTTTTAACCTTCCTCCAGACATCCCCCAGCTTTTGAAGGGTGACATCCACCCCAGGACACCCAGAACTTATCCTGGAGAACTCACCAAAATGAGGATGAAACCCGTAATTGCAGGAAAATGGCGAGGTCCCCGTCGACTGATTAAACCCAACTGTTAATGGCAAACTCAGCCAGAGGAAGAAATTATGACAAATTCTCCTGATGATCGGTGACAAAACATCTTGAAATTTGCTCCAAAGACTGATTTGTCCTCTCTGACCGTTAGTTTCAGGGTAATAAGCAGAGGAAAAGAACAAATCAATCCCCAATTATCTGCAGAAAGCAATACAAAATCTGGAGACAAATTGTACACTCCTATACAATATAATATTTAGAAAAATCCCATGCAATCATTCCATGTATCGTAGTTTGGAGAGAGTCTCAGCATTAGGTAACCCAGATAATGGGACAAAGTGAGCCTGTTTCTGAAGCGATCGACTGCCACCCTAATAACAGTCATCCCCCCTGACAGCGGTAAATCTGAAATGAAATCCATGGACAAATGAGTCCATAGTCTTTTCGGAACTGGCAAAGGAGACAATTCCCGACCAACTGGCAATGCTGTAATTTGGCGCATGCACAAGTTTCACATGCAGACACAAAATTTCTAATATTCTTATGCATAGCAGACCACCAAAAGAGTCTGGCAACTGCTTACTGGGTGGCAGTGACCCGTGGATGACCACTCAACACAGAATCATGGAATTCCTACAAAAGACGTAATCTGAGATACACAGGAAAAAAAGCTTGTATTCAGGGGTATTGGAAGGAGCCAAGGACTGAGTAGTACAGATTTCAGCTTCCAGGTCAGAGAAAACCATGGCCACAACAATACCCTGAGGAAGAATGAATGAGAATGAATGAGAATGAGGAAGGAGGTTCTGAAGGAGACACAGAATAAAGACTACAAGACAGGGCATCCACCCTCACGTTCGTAGACCCTGGTCTGAACGTAATAGAAAAATTAAATTGAGAAAAAATAAAGCCTATCAGGCCTGTCTAGGTGTCAGCCGCTTGGCAGATACAATATAAGCTAGATTTTTGTGATCTGTCACAATGGTGACTGGATGAATGGCTCCTTCCAAAAACTGCCTCCACTCTTCAAAAGCCAACTTGACAGCAAGCAACTCCCGATTACCCACATAATAGTTTCTTTCAGCAGGAGAAAAATTTTAGAGAAGAAAGCACATGGTCGCAGGTTAGTTAAAGTCTCAGGACTTTGAGACAATACAGCCCACACCCCGACCTCCACAATAAACAGACTATGGAGGTCTGGTTGCTCAAGATCAGGAGTAGACAAGAAAATATTTCTTCAAATTTTCAAAAGCCCTAACCGCTTCCGGTTGTAAAAAAATAAACATACAGGCCACATATTGAACAGTGGGCTACAAATTGTAGCATTTCATGCCACTATTCCACTGTTTTTGCTGTCTGTTACCCTAGTTCTCTACACTATTTTGAGGTAAAAAATTAAAAAATACAGGCCACATATTTAACAGTGTGATATCTCCTTCAAACGCCTCATCTATCTGCGGGCTACAAATTTGGGGATTTCAGGCCTACATTCACTGTTTTTTGCTGTGTGTTACCCTAGTTCTATTCACTATTTTGCTGTGAAAAAAAACAAAAATACAGGCCACATATTTAACAGTCTGGTATCTCCGTCAGGCGCATCATCTATCTGTGGGCTACAAATTGTAGCATTTCAGGCCTCCATTCCACTGTTTCTGACGTCTGTTACCCGAGTTCAATACCCTATTTTGGGGTAAAAAATTTTAAAATACAGGCCACATATTGAACAGTGTGATATCTCCATCAGATGCCTCATCTATCTGTGGGCTACAAATTGTAGTATTTCAGGCCTCCATTCCACAGTTTTTGCTGTGTCTTACCCTATTTATTGACACCGGTTTGCTAAAAAAAAGTACAGTCCAGATGTTTTAAAGTGTGTTTTTCCCGCACACGGATCACATCTAAGTTTGCTCTCAATTCAGCCTTTTGCAGTGAATGTGGAAAATATTGTACTCCATTTAAAATGGGCAAAACTCGTGGCAAGGGACGGGGAGGTGGATGTGATGGTGATGATGCATGCATAGGCCGAAGCCAAAGGCAAGCTAATCTTATGGCACAACAAACACCCACATATTCTCACATGAGCTTCCTGTCCAAATTAATAGAAAAGCACTCTTGAAACCAGAGCAGTGTCAAAAAGTAGCTGGTTGAATAGCTGATAATGCTTCCAGTCATTTTGCTACCACCACCAGCACCCTGTCTGTCACACGGTCAAGTCTGAGTTGCCATGAGTCTGGACCGCATATTCCTCACCCTGATCCTCATTGCTCCCGCCATGCTGAGTGCCCAGAGACAACTGATCCCACACTTAGACACTCTGAAGAGCTGTTCACTTTTCCATTTATAGGTTCAGGCCTCTCACCCAATCCACTTGAAGCGGGGCAAAATTTTGATTGCATGCAGAGATGCCCAAATATTTGAGCAGCCGCGTTCATACGAAGGCAATGGTGGGAATGTGTCACAACAGGTGGACGATGATGAGACACAATTGGGAGGAGGAGGACCAGGGTGCAGAAGTGGAAGAGCAGGTGGCAGATGATATAGTAACTAACCCAACCTGGCAGGAGGAAAGACAGGAAGAAGCACTGTGGTGGCTGCAGACAGAAGGCAGGCAACTGTTCCTTGTAACACCAACATAACGGAAGTTGGCAGTACAACTGTTAAGTCTTCCCAATTCTGGTTGTTTTTTAAAGACTCTGCCGATGACCACAAACAGTCCATTTGCACCACCAGCCATGCCCACATCAGCAGAGGTAGCTAAACTACCATCCTGATCACCACCAGCATGATCAGGCACATGGCAGCAAAGCAACCGACTTTGAGAGCCGAACCCCAGGGTCCAGGAACACTGTCTGCGGGTGACACCACTGCTTCTTCCGCTGTTGTGCGTGGAAGCGAATTCCCTGTCCATGATGCCTGTGAAGATGCCTTCTGCCCTGCACCTGTCATTGCACACAGTCAACTACCACGATCATTAAGCACATCCACGCCCTTGTACAAGTGCAGCCTTCAGTTGTCCATACTCCATTCATTAGAATGCAAGCGGAAACACCCAGCTAATGCCCCACAGGCCACAGTATTAAATTCACACATTTCTTGTCTGCTTGCGCTGGAAAAGTTGCTTTTTAGGCTTGTGGAAACAGAAGCTTTCCGCACCCTGATGGTGGCAGCGGTCCCAAGGTACTCTGTCCCCAGCCGCCACTATTTCTCCCGGTGTGCTGTCCCGGCATTACACAAGCACGTGTCCCACAACATTACCTGTGTCCTCAACAATGCAGTTACTGGGAAAGTACACCTAAACACGGACACGTGGACAAGTACATCTGGGCAGGGAGGGTACATCTCGATGACGGCACACTGGGTTAACATAGTGGAAGCCGGGACCCAGTCGGACCTTGGGATGGAACACGTCTTCCCGACACCAAGGTTTGCAGGCCATAGGTCAATCAGGGTTGCCCCCACAGTCTACAGCTCCTGCACGTCTTCCTTCTCCTCCTCATCCTCTTCAGCCTGCATCTCCGAAATGTTTTGCCTCTCTGATTCTGCTTAACTCTTCGTCAGGCACACATCTGGCACTCACGACTTCAGTTGCAGTGCGCCTGAAAGACACAGGTTATAAAACCATAAACAATATCATAGGCTCGTGGAGACAGAAGCTTTCTGAAACATGATGGCGGCTGTCCCAAGGTACTCTTTCCCCAGCCGCCACCATTTCTCACGGTGTGCCGTCCCGGCATTACACAAGCACATGTCCCACAACATTACCTGTGCCCTCAACAATGTAGTTACTGGGAAAGTCCACCTAACCATGGACAGGGATGGTACATCATGATGATGGCACGCTGGGATATTGGGATGGAACACATCCCTCCGACGCCAAGGATTGCGGGCCCTAGGTCAATCTGGGTTGCCCCCACAGTCTACAGTTCCTCCTTCTCCTTTTCAGCCTCCATCTCCGAAATGACCACATCACTCACAAGCTGGAAGCTCTGCAGCACTGCCTCAGCCAAGCGGCAACAGGCTGTGCTTAATCTAATATATTTAGGTGACAAACAGCACAATGCCAGTTGTGGACAGCTCTGAAAGAGCAAGCAGATCTGTGGCTGTCATCGCTGAACCTACAGCCAGGCATGGCCATGTGTGACAACGGTTGGAACCTGGTGGCGGCTCTGAGGCGAGGCGAGCTCACACAAGTACCATGCCTGGCCCATGTGCTTAACCTCTTTGATCAATGGTTTCTAAAAAGCTACCCGGAGCTGCCGGATCTGCTAGTGAAAGAACCGTGTGCCCATTTTAGAAAGTCAGCTAAAGCTTCAGCCACCCTTGCCATGCTTCAGCAGCATCTGCAGCTTCCGGCTCACCTACTGGAGTGTGATGTCCCCAAGTGTTGCAACTCTACACTGCATATGTTGGAAAGAATTTGTGAGCAGAAGAGGGCAGTTGTTGAGTACCAGCATCAACAAGGCTGTTGGTATTCAGTTCAGACTCCACACATAAGACCTCATGAGTGGACATGGATGTCAGACATATGTACCATCCTACAACACTATGAGGAGTCCACCAAGATGGTGAGTGGCAATGATGCCATAATTAGCATCACCATCCTGCTTCTCTGTATTCTGAAAAGCTCTCTGCTCACAATGAAAGAGGATGCATTGCAGGCGGGGCACGATGAGATGGAGCAAGGAACCATACCGGTTGGTTACACACAGCCTAGCATCATGTCATCCCAAATGTGGATTGGTTGACCATGAGAAAGAGGAAGAGGAGGAGGAAGAATAGGAGTTACTTTCCTGCACTATAGCTGTCAAACAGTCTGTTCAGTTTGGATGGCCTGAGGACAGGGAGGAGGAGGAGGACAGCATGGTCAGTCGTCCTGTTGGTGAGGACATGGAATTCTTGCCAGTTAGTAGTCTGGCACGCATGGCAGAATTTATGCTGCGCTGCCTTTCCCGTGACCCTCGCATTATGAAAATTTGTGCTGAAACTCATTACTGGTTCGTGACACTTCTAGACCCAAGCTACAAGAAGAACTTTCAATCTCTTCTTCCAGAGGCAGATAGGTGTACTAAAATGTTACAATCCAGCAGAAGCAGGGTAACACTGGCAAAGTTCTGGGACAGTTTTCTCAGACAATCCAATCGATCTGGTCCAGAGTCGCGGGTACTGTCACAAGAAGTGGAAAGTTTGCGAACATGCTGAGGGAGTACCTTGCTGATTGTACCAATGTCTTCCGTGATTCCTCTGTGCCTTTTAATTATTGAATATCCAAGCTGGACTTGTGTCATGAACTGACTCATTACGCCTTGGAGGTCCTGGCCTGCCCTGCCACTATCGTTTTGTCAGAGCTGGTTTTTAGTGCCCCTGGTGGAATTATAACTGATAAGCGCATCCGTCTGTCAACTGAAAATGCTGACAGGCTGACTTATAATAATGAACAAGGGCTGGATTGGGACTGACTTCTGTACACCACCGAATGAGAACAGCGAAACATAATAACCTCCAATACAGTGTCTTTTTTTGGGAGGTGTATTACCATGCACATCTTCACACCCACACATGGGTATACGCTTCCAGACTTTGGCTACTTAGTGTGTTATCCTCCTCCTTCTCCTCATCCTCATCATCCACCACCACTAGATCAACATGGTGACAGTGGTCTGTGATGCAACAGCCAACATATTGTGTAAAAGGGTGTTTTTGATGCCCTTTTAATTAAAATTTTTTACACAGTATGTTGATGTGTACCCCACAGAGGGAAATGCTGTCAGCCCATACACTTAGTTTATGGGCATTCCAAGTATACGAGACCCGCTCCTTTAAACTTGGAAGACCTTTTTCAGAGGCCATCCTCCACATCTCTTCCGACACTACCACTAGAACACGAGGGTGAACGTGTTCCATGATGCAACAGCCACTATATAATTTTGCAAGGGTGTTTAGGATGTCCGCAACAAAAAATATTTACAAAGTAAGTTGATGTATACCCCCCAGGGGAAAATGTTTGTCAGCCCATACATCTAGTGTATGGGGATTAAAAGTATAGGAGACCTGCTCCTGTAAACTAGGAATACCTTTTTCGAAGGCCATCCTCTACGTCTCTTCAGACACCACCACTAGAACCCGAGGGTGAACGTGTTCCTTGATGCAACAGCCACGTAATTTTTTTGAAGGGTGTTTATGATGCCGTAACAAAAATGTTGAGACAGTATGTTGATGCGTACCCCCCAGGGGGGAATTGTTTGTCAGCCCATACACTTAATATATGGGCATTACGAGTATAAGAGACCCGCTCCTTTGTAATGGAAAAAGATTTTTAGGGGGTCTTCCTCCACGTCTCTTCCAAGTGGTATTTGGGTGCATCCAAATTTGGGCAGGCCTTGCATTCACTGCATAGGCAAACACTATGGGAGACCCACTTCCGAATATTATGAACTTTGTTGGTTGTTCAACTTCAACACTGCAATGCTACAATGCTGGGTCTTCAGCCTCGCCAGTGCAATTCACCAATGCAGGTTCTTCAGCCTCAACATTGCAATTCTCCACTGCTGGTTCTTCAGGCTCAACACTGAAATGCTCCACTGCTGGGTGTTCTTCCTCAACACTGCAATGCTACAATGCAGGTTCTTCGGGCTCAACATTGCAATGCTCCACTGCTGTGTGTTCATCCTCAACACTGCAATTCTCCACTGCCGGGTCTTCAGCCTCAACACTGCAATGGTCCACTGCAGGTTCTTCTGGCTCAGCACTGTAATACTCCACTACTGGGTGTCCTTCTTCAAAACTGCAATGCTACCATAAAGTTTCTTCAGCAACAACACTGCAATGCTCCACTGCTGGGTCTTTAGCCTCAACACTGCAATTGTCCACCACTGGGTCTTTAGCCTTAAAACTGCAATTGTCCACTGCAGGGTCTTTTAGCTCAACGCTGAAATACTCCACTGCTGGGTGTTCTTCCTCAACACTGCAATGCTACCATAAAGGTTCTTCAGCCTCAACACTGCAATGCTACACAGCTGGTTCTTTAGCATCAACACTGCAATTGTCAATCCCCGGGTCTTTAGCCTCAACACTGCAATTCTCCACTGCTGGGTCTTTAGCCTCAACACTGCAATTTTCCACCGCTGAGTTTTTGGCCTCAACATTGCAATTGTCCACCACTGGGTCTTTAGCCTCAACACTGCAATTGTCCATCGCTGGGTTTTTAGCCTCAACACTGCAATTGTCCACTGCAGGTTCTTTTGGCTCAACACTGAAATACTCCACTGCCGGGTGTTCTTCCTCAACACTGCAATGCTACTATAAAGGTTCTTCAGCATCAACACTGCAATGCTCCACTGCTTGGTCTTTAGCCTCAACACTGCAATTGTCCATCGCTGGTTTTTAGCCTCAACACTGCAATTGTCCACTGCAGGTTTTTGGCTCAACACTGAAATACTCCACTGCCGGGTGTTCTTCCTCAACACTGCAATGCTACTATAAAGGTTCTTCAGCATCAACACTGCAATGCTCCACTGCTTGGTCTTTAGCCTCAACACTGCAATTGTCCACTGCAGGGTCTTTGGCTCAACACTGAAATGCTCCACTGCCGGGTGTTCTTCTTCAACATTGCAATGCTACCATAAAGGTTCTTCAGCCTCAACAATGCAATGCTACACTGCTGGCTCTTTAGCATTAAATCTTAATACTTTGGTGCAGGGCAGGCCTTGCATTCAATGCATAAGAAAACAGTATGGGAGTACCAAATGAATAATGTGAACTTGGTTTTCATGTGAGCATCCAGTATGTGGGTTCAAAGCTTATTGGGTGCGTGTTACTTTAGTGCAGGGCAGGCCTTGCATTCAATGCATAGGCTAACACTATGGGACACACACAGTCTTCTAATGGGAACTTTTTTGTCATGAAGCCCTCAAGTACATATGTTGAAAGGGTTATTGGGTGCGTGTTACTTTGTTGCAGGGCAGGCCTTGCATTCAATGCAGAGGCTAACACTATGGAAGACCCATTTTCTTATAATTAGAATACTTTTTCATGAGGCCCTCCTGTACGTCTCGTCAAACGGTTATTGGGGTGTGTTCTAATTTTTGGCAGCCAAGCCATTCACTGCATAGGCAATAGCAGTATAGGAGACCCACTGTTTAATAATGGGAACAACAAAATAGCCATCTGATGGCCCTTTAAGAAGATTAATGCTGCCTGATGACCCTATAAAAATAGGCTTTGTGACTTTCAGAGTCGCTCCTTCATAAATTAAACAGGATGTGTCTGATAATGTGTCACACACCACATGGCCAGCTAAGGTTGTTAAATGTTAAAATGACATTTCCCAGTGAATGCATCTGTATTGGTTGAAAGCAATGCTAAAGTTGAAAAATGCATCAAAAATGCTACATGTGAACTTAGCCCAAGTGGTGGAGGTACATTTTTTTTGGCCTATTTCTTTTGCCTTACATACAAATTATTACCCTGGAAAGGATGTTCCTTAACATACTTCCCTGGAAAATCCATTTTGGTTTCGGTTTTGTATGTTTTAGTGTGCGCCTGTAACAGTGGCGTCACAATCTAACAACATTAGTCACAGCAGTGACCTAGTAGTCAGAAATGCTTCCAGGGGTGTTCCCCACGATGTTCCCGTGTCATTTGAGCACTGTTCCCATCAATTTCAGATGTTTTTAGACCCTAAAAGGACCCCCGCGGGGATCGTGGCAAAAATGCTCGGTTTTCCCATAGACTTACATTGGGCTCGTTGCTCGGGTCGAGTACCCAATTATTCCAATTTACTTGACCCGAGAAACGAGCACCCGAGCATTTTAGTGCTCGCTCATCACTAAAGGGACCACTTTATATTGAGCAAGGGGTTGGACATTATAATCCTGGAGGTCCCTTCCAACTCTAACATTCTTTGATTCTATAATGTGCAGTAGTATGTACAGGTGCTTCTCACAAAATTAGGATATCATAAAAAATTTATTTTGGTTCTTCAATACAAAAAGTGAAACCTATATTATATAGTCATTACAAACAGAGTGATCTATTTCATGTGTTTATTTCTGTTAATGTTGATGATTATAGCTTAAAGCCAAGGAAAACTCAAAAGTCATTATCTCAGTAACTTAGAATAATTAACAAAAAACACCTACAAAGGCTTCTGAAGCATTTAAAAAGCTCCCTTAGTCTGTTTTAGTAGGCTTTACAATCATGGGGAAGACTGATGACTTGACAGATGTCCAGAAGGCAGTCATTGTCACTTCACAAGGAGGGTAAGCCACAAAAGGTCATTGCTAAAGAAGCTGGCTGTACACAGAGTGCTGTATCCAAGCATATTTATGGAAAGTTGAGAGGAAGGAAAAAGTGTGGTAGCAAAAGGTGCACAAGTAACAGGCCAGCAAACTCGCCTGACCTTAACTCCATAGAGAATCTATGGGGTATGGTCAAGAGTAAGATGAGAGACACTGTTAAAGGCCTGCAGAACGCACCTAATAGATATTAAGGAGAGGTGCGTTCGCAGCCCGGGGTCCACCGTGCAGGCAGAGCCTGCTGCTATTAAGATGGCGCAAATAGGCAGTATGGGCGAACTCTGTTGTCCTGCAGAGTCGCAGATGTAAATGCCGTAGAACTATATGGCGATATGGGCAAACTCTGTTATTCCACAGAGTCGCTAACTAAAATGCTGTAGCGCTATATGGCTATATAAGCGGATTCTGTTAATTCACAGAGCCGCTGTGACAAAGACTGTGTCCTGTTAGACTCACAGGGGACACAGATGACTGCTAAGGGATTGCAGTCTGTGGTCATGCAATCAGAAAACAAGCAATAATCTCCTCACCGGAGTAGCCAGTATTCTAATAGCTTTTTCAGCCGAGCCCTGAACACGTGCATACAAAACTCCTCACCAGAGGTGACGGTATTTTAGGGGCTTATTTCAGCCAGACCTAACCACATGCATACATGACCACACTGGCTCAAGCACGTAACAGATTTGATACTAGCGCGCGGCCATGCGGTTATGCCACCTTTTTATAGTAGCAGCTACAGGACCTTCCAGAAAAGGACCTATGAGAAACTGTTCCAGAACACAAGCACTTTCAGGACCTTCCTGGCGGACCAATGGGAGTCGCTGCTGTAACCGAGCATGTGACCCCTGATCTCTAATGGGAGATCTTGCCCTGGTTATGCTCAGATGGAGAAAGCGAGGACTTTGTCCCAGGACTGCCTGCTCCAGCACTGGTTATAATAGAGGAACCAGGAGAGGCAGCAACAAGCCTCTGCACAGCATTAGACCGAGCAAGACGCTGGGACTGACGTCTCTACTGAGCAGGCTCCACTGCGGCCGGAGATGGATGGGGGACCGCAGCGGGACTGGTTCGAGATTCCCCTTGTGCAGCAGCGGGAACTCGATCCCTAACAGACACCAGACCCAACAATGCAGACAAGCTGAAGGCTCCTATCAAAGCAACTTGGGCTTCCATAAGGGTGAGTTTCCACGGTCAGGAAACGCTGCGTGTTTGGCGCTGTGCGCTGGCGCAGCGCCAAACACGCAGCGTCCAGATGTTACAGCATAGTGGAGGGGATTTCAAGGAATCCCGTCTCCACCATGCGTAACAATACGCAGGTGGCAAACCTGCGTAAACGGACATGCGGCGCGTCTTTTTAGACCGCAGCATGTCCTCGCGTATTGCGGCGACGGTGCGTCGCCGCAACAGAATTAACACAGGGCTATGTAGCCCTGCGCTCTTTCCGGAGGTGTTCCGGAGGTGTCCTGAACACCTCCGGAAAGATCGCGCGTCATAAAGGGGCGGGCTTAGACGGAGCGGAATTTCCGCTCCGTCCAAAGCGCTATGGTTCCGGACCGTGGAACCATAGCCTAACACCTCAGCAGTGCCACAGGCTGATTGCCTTCATGCGGTGCTGCATTGATGCAGTAATTGATGCAAAAGGAGCACCGAACGAGTACTGAGTGCATTTACTGAACATACATTTTAGTAGGCCAACATTTCAGATTTTAAAATCCTTTTTCAAGCTGGTGTTATAAAGTATTCTAATTTACTGAGATAATGACTTTTGGATTTTCATTGACTGTAAGCCATAATCATCAACATTAACAGAAATAAAAACTTGAATTAGATCACTCTTTTTGTAATTATTCTATATAATATATGAATTTCACTTTTTGTATTGAAGAACTGAAATAAATTAACTTTTTGATGATATTCTAATTTTGTGAGAGTCACCTGTCTGTCTTTTATATTATAGCAAGAATTGAAATAGAGTGAACAGAATAAATTAAATGAAAATAATGTTTTGGGTGTACAAATTAAGAGTATTACAAAGAAACATAATGATAAAAAGCAATGTCAAGCCAATGTGAGATCAAAATATTAAAAACCAATGAAAACATTTTTTTTGACAAATTACTTTTGCAACAGAGAGAGTTGAGATAGTTATGGAGCGTTTCTGAAAAACGGTGGATTTGCAAATAGAAAAATAGTTGTCTAGGGAGCTGTGGTGGGAGAAGAATTCCATAAATTTGAGACCTCTTGAGGAAAATGAGCAGCTCCATGTACAGTTTGGATCACATCAGAGAAACAGATGTATTTGAAAACTGTTCATTGCAAGGTTTAGAATAATTTTAGATCGCAGGCTAGAAAAGGTTTAGATTTCCCTATACAGCAGGCTCTTCCAAGCAGCAATATGCCAATGCACAAATTTATCAGCACATCAAAGGCATTATATTTATCAAGGGTTGCCACTGTACATTTAATAGCATGATGATAGATGCTGTTGTAGCAAGCAAGGAACACTTTGATGTGCATGTCCTTCTTTGATTAATGAGAGTTCCTACTGAGAAGCTGCACATGGTGTAAATTACTGCTTTCTGAAATGGCTGTTTTGTACCATAATACTAATTATTTCATAAGCCTCCGGTAAGTTCCAATTCTTATTCAATAAAGGAAGCAAACCAAAAATGTACTTTTTAACTAAAGGGGGATTTTTTAATATTACTCAAGGAAAGAAGCTTAATATGTTTTTCCTGAAGAAAACAATACTTGCAATCCTTTCATTTACCAGCAGAAATTTTAAACCACATTTCAGATAGTATGCATGGACAATAACATAGAAGAAATATAGTTCCGTACATTGTATCATGATATACATAAAAACATGCAATAAGAAATGAAATATATATGATGATGGCTACTTCAAAGAGAGAAATTGGTATTAAAGTACAAAAGAGAGGATCAGCATAAAGACAGTTAACAAGACTGGTTGATTTAGTTGGGAGAGAATGGTGGGCTCCTATCTTATATATCCATCAAGACAATCCAGGAATTGGACACCTGTGTTAGTTTTTTAAGAAGGTTGTGCAGATGTATCAAAGGTTATCATGATTCACAAAGGTTATTATGACTCTCAGTGCACATCTTGATAACTTGCCACAGAAGGTTATGTGCAAAGGATTAAGATAACATTGACAACAGTCACATTAGTTGATTTACACTTTTTTGTGCAATGTCATCCTGATTCTGTCTTATGTGAGTAAAATTTTGCTAACTCTGCAATTCCTTCAGAAATTGTTTTCAGTCAACAGAAAAATTAGTGATGTGGAAATATGTGGGATGTTTTGATGAACAATGAAACAGCTCTACATTTCCATTGATCATATTTAATCTCATGTTAAAATGAAAAGAAAAATACATCTAAAAGAAAAAACTATGTTAAGGTACTGCCACACTAAACAATCCCGCTAGCGATCACAATAACGACGCATACTAATGCGATCGCTAGCGGGATTGTTTCTATATCGCTAAATGCGGCCACATTTAGCGATATAGTTAACGATGCTATCGCCGTTAGCGATCTTCTTAACGACTTTAGCGGTACAAAAGTACCGCTAAATCGCTAAGAAAAGGTGCCACACAGCGATAAGATACTTACCCAGCGGGAGCGCCGACGAGAAAATAGGGTCCGGAACGATTCCAGCGACGAGCGAGATCACAGCAGGAAGCTCGTCGCTGGAAGCTGCCGCACTGAACAATATCGCTAACGGGATCGCTAAATAGTGACGTTTTTTAGCGATCCCGTTAGCGATATTGTTTAGTGTGGCATACCCTTTAATCAAGTATCCTACATTATTTTCATGCACTGTTGCTTTTTATTTATTTGTTTAGTGCAGTGTGTGATAGAAAAAAATAAGATCCAAAAAACCACTCTAGTGACGAGGCATCCCCCTCCCTCATCTTTCACACCGAATTTCCAGTAGAAACACAGGAGTTTACACTTCTTGAAGTAGAATTCACTAGTTTAACATAGAGGAAGTAGGAAATTACATATGATTGGGAAGTGTCAAACCTAATTACAATCTCCATACAGGCCAGGATGGCCTGTGGAGACCAAAACAATTAAGGCAGGATACTTATTGTGAGATTGCACATGAAGTCTGGTGTGTGTTAGATTAAAGAGGGCAGTAAGATCTCTCCAGGATGAGCTGTTATGATATGTTATATTAGAACCTGAAGACCTACCTCTTCCGACAAGCCTACAATCTGCAGTAACCACCGATCCACCAAACTGCTGCACAACCAGCTCTACCCTCGCCTACTGTATCCTCACCCATCTCTTGTAGATTGTGAGCCCTCGTGGGCAGTGTCCTCTCACATCCTGTACCAGTTGTGACTTGTATTGTTTAAGATTACTGTACTTGTATTTATTATGTATACCCCTCCTCACATGTAAAGCGCCATGGAATAAATGGCGCTATAATAATAAATAATAATAATGATGAAAGACCTTCCTCAGGCTTTGTGTTTCTGATGGAAGTTATGAATGCTTGAGTTGTATAGATCCGATATTGATGGGAATTATATTTTCAACTTCAGGACATATCAAGGAAGAACATGCATATTTTCTCATAACTGTGACACCTGCCCATAAGCCCCAAGTCAATAGTGGTCAGATCGCTGACACCAGCCATGTCAGCATAGATGTTTCCTGTGTATGGAAAGGTAAAATCCCGATAAATATGACGGCGATAATCAAAGGTCTGTAATCTTTAGAGGCGAAGATAACTCATAAGTTGGGAGTGTCATAAAATCTTGAAAGACTGAGAACATCCAACCACATGACTCACTTGAGATCAAGGGGGGATATGGGTGTAACTTAGGTGCTGATAAAAGGTCAAGGCAAATTATGATCTGTGTTACTGCTGAGAGATTTAAATGAGTGTATGGACAATTCCATTCATGGGACGTTTCCAATAGAAGTGCTCTCCTTCGCTAAGCTGAGTCATCTCTGTGATCAGTGTTGTAAGTTTCCTTATCCTATTAATTTTATGTAATTTTATGTGCTGCATTGTTTTGTCCCCTTTGTAAAATATTTTGTATATTTTTTTATAACCACTGCCTATCGTTATGAATTAAAAATAAAATTTAATAGTTCTGTTCCTTTTGCTCTGTAAATTGCATCCCAATGCCATACGCTACCTGTCATGTGTCAAATCAGCCTGTGTAATTGATTGGTGGTGTGTTATATTTCGGTAGCTGAGGAGAGCAGGCAAAAACGGCAATACACCAGAGAGGTTGGAATCTATTGGATTGCAGTACCCTGACTAACCACCACAACTAAAGGCAGCCGTGGAGCGTTCCTACGTTGGTCCTAGACGCCTCGTCATAGCCTGAGAGATTAACTACACCTAAAGATAGAAAGAGGAAAGCTATCTGCCCCGGAGCAGATCCCCAAAGAACATAGGAAGCCCCCAAAGATGTAATGGCGGTTAGACAAGAAGAAATACAGACACAGACAGAAAATAGTATGAGTAAACGCTGGGGCCCAATCTGCCGAGACAGAAAAGGATAGAAAGGATACTCACTGGAAAAAAAAAAAAACCCTAAAAAATGCCAACGCTACTGATTGCAAAAACACCTGAGATCACACGACCTCTACCACCTAAATCAGTTCTCTGGTGTAACAAAACTAAGCCGCAGCCACTGAAAAAACTGGAAAAGGCAAATGAACAAATAACAATGGCTCCAGCGGAACTGAGAGGAGCCCAAGCCCCCCGGGAGGGGGGGGAACCTGGCTAACCTCACAGAAATGCAGAGAAATATGCAAATGGTAAGCACAAAAACAAAAACAGAAAATATCTTATCTGAAAGCAGAAGAAGAGGCAAGACTCAGCAAGCTTCCAAGTGAACCAGGAACCACAGTTGAGACAAGAACAATTGATCACCGGCAACCATGATGGGAGGGAACCTCCCTTATATCAAGCCAGTCTGTGAATCCTGATTGCCAATCCTCATTGAATGGTTCAGTACTGTTTGTAACCACCAGAGGGAGCTTCTGCTCAGAATTCATTTCCAAAACATTCACAACAGTACCCCCCCTTGAGGAGGGGTCACCGAACCCTCATTTGTACAACCTGGTCGGTCAGGATGAGCTTGGTGATACTCACGGATCAGTCTCCTAGCATGGATGTCTGAAGCAAACACCAAAGAATTGTCCTCCTGACCATAACCTCTCCACTTAACCAAATACTGGAGTTTCCGTCTAGAAAAACGAGAATCCAATATTTTCTCAACCACATACGAAAGGAAACAGGATTAAGAATCTCCATGATCTTATAAGGTCCAATGAACCTAGGCTTAAACTTAGGAGATGCAACTCTCATAGGGATATTTCTTGAGGACAACCAGACCAAGTCCACCACTTTAAACCGAGGACCATCAGTCCTATGCCGGTTGGCAAACCGCTGGGCCTTCTCCTGAGAGAGGGACAACCTCTCCACTACCTGGTCCCAAATCTGCTGCATACACTCCACAACAGAGTCAACACCCGGACAGACAGAAGCCTCCGTCTGGCCCGAAGAAAATCGAGGGTGAAACTAAAAATTGCAGGAAAATGGAGACAACAAAGTGGCAGAGCTAGCCCTATTATTAAGAGCAAACTCAGCCAAAGGCAAAAAAGAGACCCAGTCATCTTGATCAGCAGACACAAAGCATCTCAGATAAGTCTCCTATTTCTGGTTTGTTTTCTCAGCTTGTCCATTGGTCTGAGGATGAAAAGCAGAGGAGAAAGACAATTGAACACCAAGTTTAGAACAAAAAGTCCTCCAAAATCTGGAAACAAACTGGACTCCTCTGTCAGGCACAATGTTCTCAGGAATGCCGTGTAACCGAACCACGTGCTGAAGGAACAAAGGCACCAATTCGGAGGAGGAAGGCAACTTAGGTAATGGCACAAGATGTATCATCTTGGAAAACCTATCACAAATCACCCAGATAACGGTCATTCTCTGAGAAACAGGGAGGTCGGAAATAAAATCCATAGAGATATGGATCCATGGTCTCTTGGGCACAGGCAATGGCATCAACAAACCACTAGAGCGAGAGCAAGGCTTGGAGCGAGAGCAAGTCCCACAGGACTGCACAAACTCCCTGACGTCACGAGACAAAGTAGGCCACCAAAAGGACCGACTCATCAAGTCTCTGGTACCAAAAATTCCAGGATGACCGGCCAACGTGGAACAATGAATCTCAGACATCACACTCTTTTTCCACCGGTTCGGGACAAACAATTTCCCAATAGGGCAGCGCTGGGGTTTATCCTCCTGACACCCTTCCAGAGCCAGTCTCAAATTGGGCGAGATGGCGGAAAGAACTACACCCTCTTTCAAAATAACAACAGGATCAGATAACTCAGGAGAGTCCGCAAGGAAACTCCTTGAGAGGGCATCCGCCTTAACATTCTTAGTGCCAGGAAGAAAGGAAACCACAAAATTAAAACGTGTGGAAAACAAGGCCTACCTGGCCTGTCTAGGATTAAGTCGCTTGGCTGATTCCAGATAAACCAGATTCTTATGGTCCATGAGGAACACCACCTGATGTTTGGCTCCCTCCAGCCAATGTCTCCACTCTTCAAAAGCCCACTTCATGGCCAATAACTCCCGATTACCCACGTCATAATTACGTTCAGTTGGAGAAAATTTTCGAGAGAAAAAGGCACAAGGGTTACTTTTAGAGGTCTCAGGATCTCTTTGGGACAAAACGGCACCTGCCCCAATTTCAGAGGCATCAACCTCCACCTGAAATGGCAGGGAAACATCAGGCTGCCGTAGAACAGGAGCAGAAGTGAATCTCTGCTTAAGTTCCTGAAACGCAGAGACTGCCTCAGGAGGCCAATTCACCACATCAGAACCCTTTTTGGTCAAATCAGTCAATGGTTTAACAATAACAGAGAAATTACCAATAAATTTACGATAAAAATTGGCAAAACCCAAGAATCTCTGAAGAGCCTTTAATGAAGTAGGTTGGACCCAATCACAGATGGCCTGAACCTTGACCGGGTCCATTTCAATAACAGATGGAGACAAAATGAATCCCAGAAATGAGTTCCTCTGTACGCCAAACAGACACTTTGATCCCTTCACATACAGAGCATTCTCTCTCAAAATCTGGAACACAGTCCAAACATGTTTCACATGAGAGTCCCAGTCATTGGAAAAAATCAAGATATCATCCAAATAAACAATCAGAAATTTATCCACAAAATCCCTGAAAATGTCATTCATGAAGGACTGGAAGACGGAAGGAGCATTAGTGAGCCCAAAGGGCATCACTAGGTACTCAAAATGCCCCTCTGGGGTATTAAACGCCATCTTCCATTTATCCCCGTGCTTAATGCGAATAAGGTTATACGCCCCCCTGAGGTCAAGTTTGGTAAACCAAGTAGCACTTTTCACCCTGGAAAACAGGTCAGAAATCAAGGGTAACGGATATTGATATTTCACAGTGATCTTGTTCAAGAGACGATAATCAATACACGGCCTTAATGAACCATCCTTTTTGGCCAAAAAGTAAAAACCGGCACCCAAGGGTGAAGAGGATGGTCTGATATGACCCTTCTCCAATGACTCCTTGATATAAGACCGCATAGCGTCATGTTCAGGTACAGACAAGTTAAAAAGGCGACCTTTAGGGAATTTACTATCAGGCACTAATTCAATAGCGCAGTCATAGCTCCTATGGGGGGGCAAGGATGCAGATTTACTTTCGCTAAACACATCAGAAAAATCAGTCAAAAAGTCAGGAACATCCTGAGACTGGGGAGAGGCAGAAAAAACAGGAGTGTTGGCATTAACACATTGGCAGCCCCAAATGGTTACAGACACAGATTTCCAATCCAAAACAGGATTATGAGACTGCAACCAAGGGAAACCTAGTACAATAATGTCATGCAGATTATACAGTACCAAAAACTTGCAACTCTCCTGATGATCAGGTTCAACCCTCATTATCACCTGAGTAGAAAACTGGGGTTTATTCTCAGCCAAAGGGGTAGAATCAATCCCCAGTAGGGGAATAGACTTCCGTAGGGGTATCAAGGGAAACCCACAACGTTTGGCAAAATCAAAATCCATCAGGTTAATAGCTGCTCCCGAATCAACAAAAGCCTGAGCAGAAAATGTGGACAGGGAGCAAATCAGGGTAACAGTCAACAGAAATTTAGTCTGAACACTACCCAAGACAACTGAGCGTGCAAAACATCTTCCCCGCTTAGGGCAGACAAAAATAGCATGAGAGGCGTCACCACAATAGAAACATGACCCATTGCGTTTTCGAAACTCATGACGCTGTGCCCCAGAAGCCACTCTATCACACTGCATGGGTTCAGAAGCTGGCTCACAAGGCAACACTGTTCCACGCATACCTCTACGCTCACGCAAACATCTGTCAATTTGAATCGGTAATGACATAGAATCATTGAGACTGAGGGAGCAGGGAAACCCACCATAACATCTTTTACATTCTCTGACTGCCCCTTCCGAAAAAGGGCTGCCAAAGCATCATCATTCCATTTGGTTAGGACTGCCCATTTTCGGAATTTCTGACAGTACAACTCAGCGTCCTCAAGCCCTGATTTAATGCCAACAAGGATCTTTCAGCTTGATCAGTGACATTAGGCTCATCGTACAATAACCCCAAAGCCAGAAAAAATGCATCAACATCACTCAAAACAGGGTCCCCAGGTGTCAGGGAAAAAGCCCAATCCTGAGGATCACCACGCAGGAGAGAGATGACAATGTGAACCTGCTGTGCTACGTTCCCTGAGGACTTAGATTTTAAGGCAAAAAACAATTTACAATTATTTTTGAAATTCAGAAACTTGGCTCGATCCCCCAAAAATAAATCTGGCATGGGAATCCTAGGTTCCACAACCGGCAACCCTGCAAGATAGACAGCAATACTCCGAACCTCAGTGGCAAGCTGATCCACATGGCCAGACAGCTGTGCAAGCTCCATTGAGAGGAAAAAAAAATCCTCCTCAGCACCCAGAGAAAAAGAGGGAAAAAATGCAAGAAACAGAAAAAAAAAAAATCTCTGACAACTTTTTTCTTTCCACACTATTTTTCCTTTATGTGAGTACCATACAAATTTCAGTTAGGCCGGTGATACTGTTATATTTCGGTAGCTGAGGAGAGCAGGCAAAACCGGCAATACACCAGAGAGGTTGGAATCTATTGGATTGCAGTACCCTGACTAACCACCACAACTAAAGGCAGCCGTGGAGCATTCCTACGTTGGTCCTAGACGCCTCGTCACAGCCTCAGAGATTAACTACACCTAAAGATAGAGAGAGGAAAGCTATCTGCCCCGGAGCAGATTCCCAAAGAACATAGGAAGCCCCCAAAGATGTAATGGCGGTTAGACAAGAGGAAATACAGACACAGACAGAAAATAAAATGAGTAAACGCTGGGGCCCAATCTGCCTAGACAGAAAAGGATAGAAAGGATACTCACTGCAATCCAAAAAACCCTAAAAAAATGGCAACGCTATTGATTGCAAAAACACCTGAGATCACACGACCTCTACCACCTAAATCAGTTCTCTGGTGTAGCAAAACTAAGCCGCAGCCACTGAAAAAACTGGAAAAGGCAAATGAACAAATAACAATGGCTCCAGAGGAACTGAGAGGAGCCCAAGCCCCCAGGGGGGAACCTGGCTAACCTCACAGAAATGCAGAGAAATATGCAAATGGTAAGCACAAAAACAAAAACAGAAAATATCTTATCTGAAAGCAGAAGAAGAGGCAAGACTCAGCAAGCTTCCAAGTGAACCAGGAACCACAGTTTAGACAAGAACAATTGATCACCGACAATCATGATGGGAGGGAACCTCCCTTATATCAAGCCAGTCTGTGAATCCTGATTGCCAATCCTCATTGAATGGTTCAGTACTGTTTGTAACCACCAGAGGGAGCTTCTGCTCAGAATTCATCTCCAAAACATTCACAACAGTGGTGGCAGTGAGTTGTTCTTGGGCTATTCTCGAGTTAGAAGTGACTGTACTGCGGGAAGTATATATATATGTTAAGAGCCTGCGGAACGCACCTAATAGATATTACAAGAGGTGCATTAGCAGCCAGGGGTCCAACGTGCAGGCAGAGCCTGCTGCTAATAAGATGGCGCAAATAGGCAGTATGAGCGAACTCTGTTATTCCGCAGAGTCGCAGATGTAAACGCCGAAGCACTATATGGCGATATGGGCGAACTCTGTTATTCCACAGAGTCGCTAACCAAAAATGCTGTGGCATTATATAGCGATATAAGCAGACTCTGTTACATCACAGAGCCGCAGTGACAAAGACTGTATCCTGTCAGACTCACAGGCGACACAGATGACTGCTAAGCGGATTGCAGTCTGTAGTCATGCAATCAGAACACAAGCAATAAAATCCTCACCGGAGTAGCTGGTATTCTAGTGGCTTATTTCAGCCGAACCTAACCACATACATGACCACACTGGCGCAAGCACGTAACAGATTTGATACTAGCGCACGGCCGTGCGGTCATGCAAGCTTTTTATAGCAAAAACAACTGCAGGATCTTCCGGGAAGAACCAATGGAAGCCTGCCACAGAACTCGAGCAGCTTCAGGACCTTCCTGGAGGACCAATGGGAGTTGCTGCAGTGCCAGAGCATGTGCCACTGCTCTCCAATGAGAGACCTTAGCCTGGGCATGCTCAGAAGGAAACACACAGGACTTAGTCCCAAATACGTCTGCTCGCCGCTGACCTGCATTGGTTATAATAGCAGAACCTGGAGAGGCAGCAGTCATCCTCTGCACAGTATCAAACCAGGCAAGATGCTGGGAACGGCGTCTCTGCTGAGCAGGCTCCACTGCGGCCAGAGACGGATGGGGGACCGCAGCGGGACTGGCTCGAGATTCCCCTTGTGCAGCAGTGGGAACTCGATCCCTAACATTACCCCCCCTCCTAGGGCCAACTCTTCTTTGGGCCTCGCTATGTTCAAAGGCAGCGATGAGCTGTGAAGGGTGAACATGCTCGGCAGGCTCCCAGGACCTATCCTCAGGCCCATAACCCCTCCAATCTACCAAATAAAATGTTTTGCCACCTTGCACCCTACAATGGCGTTCACCCCGTGATCGTCCGTAGACGAACCCGATGTCCCGGCAGATGACTCGGAAAACCGGGACATGACCACGGGTTTCAGGAGGGACACATGAAAGGTGTCAGAGATACCTAATCGAGGCGGAAGGGCAAAGCGGTTAACCATAGGGTTGACCTGCTCAAGGACCTTAAAGGGACCCAAAAAGCAGGGTGCCAACTTAGTGGACTCCACTCGCAGCCTGATGTTTCTGGCTGAGAGCCACACTAGGTCGCCAGGAGAAAATGTCAGGGCGAGGCGCCGATGTGCGTCCGCGGAAGACCTCATCCTCTCCTTGGAGGCCTGAATGGCATCCTGATTGCGGTCCCAAATGTCCCGTGCCTCCACAGCCCAGTCTGCCACCCTGGAGTTGGCAGAAGACACGGGCATGGGCACCGCTACCCGAGGATGCTGACCGTAGTTTAAGAGGAATGGGGTCTGTCCGGTGGAGTTAGCCACAGCATTATTTATAGCGAACTCAGCCCACGGTAGCAAGGATGCCCAGTCATCCTGCCTGGCTGAGACAAAATGTCACAAGTATGTGACCAAGGTCTGGTTGGCCCTCTCTACCAACCCATTCGTCTCGTAATGATAATTAGAGGAGAGATTTAACTCAGTGCTGAGTAGATGACAGCTCTTTCCAGAACCGAGACGCAAATTGGGGACCTCGATCACTGACAATTTTGTCTGGCATTCCATGTAGACGGAAAATGTGCCTGATAAATAATGCTGCCAAGGCCCGTGCTGAAGGTAACCGTGGTAACGACAAGTGTACCAATTTGGAGAAGTGGTCGAGACCGATGGCTCTGCAGGGTGAGCGGGGGGAGGATGGAGCCACCACTCTGAATAGAAGGCTGGGGCTTGCGGGGACCCAGGGCAGACGTGCGGTGCAGCGCTGAAGTATACAGAGGTGGACTAAGATGGCCGCTGACCCGGAAAGAGAAGACACCTTCCTGGTCCCTGAGTCGGCGCATGCGTGATGCGCGCTCCTCGGGTTAGCACGGTGCAGGTTGGGAGGAAGTGACGTCACATGAAGGGAAATTTAAAAATGGGAATGTTCGGAGGACTGGGCCAAAAGAAACGCAGGGTGTTTCCGTTAAATGAAAATGTACAGGACCTGATCAAAAAAGAATGGGAGAAGCCGGACAGGAAGAACTCCACGGTCCCTTCCCTTAAAAGGAAATATCTCTTCGACAAAGAGTCTTCCACATCTTGGGACAAGGCCTCAAAACTTGATGTGGCCATGGGCAAGGCCTCAGAAAAGTTTGTCCTCCCCTTGGAGGATATGGGTACACTTAAGTACCCCTTAGATAAAAAAGCTGACACCTTTCTCAAGGGGGCCTGGGAATTAGCAGGGGGAAACCTTAGACCGGCCATAGCGGCAATATGTACCTCCAGATCCCTAATGATATGAGTGGATCAACTCGAGAAACAACTGAGGGAGGGCACACCTAGAGATAAGATTCTAGAATCTATCCCAGCAATAAGGGGAGCTGAAGCATTCTTGGCGGACTCGTCGGCTGACTCAGTCCGCTTAACATCTAAAGCGGCAGCCCTCTTGAACGCAGCCCAGACAGCATTATGGCTCAAATGCTGGCCAGGGGACTTACAAACTAAAATTAAATTATGCTCAATCCCATGCGAGGGAAAATTCTTATTCGCGGAGGCACTGGATGATATCCTCCAGAAGGCGGGGGATAAGAAAAAGGGCTTCCTGAACCTGGGGCCTGTGGCGTTTAAACGGTCCTTTCAGAACAAAAAGTTTTTTGTAAAAGGCCATCGAGGGAACAGAAGGGATGAGGGGAGAAAGAGGTATAGAGGTTTCCTCTTCGGCAGTTCTTATCGGGACAAGAAATCCTCAAATTGACACTTCGCCCAGGGTGGGGGGAAGATTAATCCTTTTACTTCCGGTCTGGGGAAAAATCTCAAACAGCCCTTGGATATTGAATCTAATCGAGTCAGGCCTGAGGATAGACTTTCTCTCTCTCCCACCTCAAAAATATGTGGTAATTAGAGATGAGCTACTTTGCCTTTTTTCGGGTCGAGTCGGGTTTCGTGAAACCCGACTTTCTCAAAAGTCAAGTAGAACGGAGTCGGCCGACTAACGGAAATGGTCGGGTCGGAGTCGAAAATCCGACCCCAATGCAAGTCAATGGGGAATAAAAGGGGTAATATAATATACAGTACAGACCAAAAGTTTGGACACACCTTCTCATTCAAAGATTTTTCTGTATTTTCATGGCTATGAAAATTGTAGAATCACACTGAAGGCATCAAAACTATGAATTAACACATGTGGAATTATACATTACACTTTACAAAAAAGTGTGAAACAACTGAAAATATGTCTTATATTCTAGGTTCTTCAAAGTAGCCACCTTTTGCTTTGATTACTGCTTTGCACGCAGAAAAGGTGAACGGATGGACTCTACATGCGTGGTTCCCACCGTGAAGCATGGAGGAGGTGGTGTGATGGTGTGGGGGTGCTTTGCTCGTGACACTGTTGGGGATTTATTCAAAATTGAAGGCATAGTGAACCAGAATGGCTACTACAGCATCTTGCAGCAGCATGCTATTCCATCCGGTTTGCGTTTAGTTGGACCATCATTTATTTTTCAACAGGACAATGACCCCAAACACACCTCCAGACTGTGTAAGGGCTATTTGACCAAGAAGGAGAGTGTTGTGGTGCTACACCAGATGACCTGGCCTCCACAGTCACCAGACCTGAACCCAATCGAGATGGTTTGGGGTGAGCTGGACCGCTCACCGCTTCAATTTTAAATAAATCCCCAACAGTGTCACCAGCAAAGCACCCCCACAAATCACACCACCTCCTCCATGCTTCACGGTGGAATCTAGGCATGTAGAGTCCATCCGTTCACCTGTTGTGCGTGCAAAGCAGTAAACAAAGCAAAAGGTGGCTACTTTGAAGAACCTAGAATATAAGACATGAAAATATAGAAACATCTTTGAATAAGAAGGTGTGTCCAAACTTTTGGTCTGTACTGTATATAATATAATAATATAATAAAATATAATTGCCCCCTTATCACAGTCATGCAGCCTACTAATCAGATGTGATGCTCCACACAAGCAATTTGTACACTGTCACTGGCAGGCAGCTCTGCTACTCCACTAAATTAATTGTCCCCTTATCACAGGCAGGCAGCCTACTAATCAATCAAATCTGATGCTCCACACAAGCAATTTCTACAGTGTCACTGGCAGGCAGGCAGCCTGCACACAGCAAAATCCTCCCCTCTCACTGCACAGTCACTGTACAGCTAATCGCTATCAGCAAAAAGTAATTTTTTTTTTAGGCCCTGCCTAACGCTCTCCCTGCTCAGTCTCACCGCCAGCAACCTTCCCCTACACTGAGTTTGTCAGATGTAAAATGGCGGTCGGCGCTGAGGGATTTTATATGCACTGTGACGCCACTGAAAGCCAGCCAGTCGCTGCAATGCCCTTCTCTAAGATGGTGCTGGCCGCTGGCTATGTCATTCCGTTGCCCACAGCATGCGTCCTTGCTCATTGGCCGAGAAAAGGCGCTTAAAGTGTAGGGGAAAACTAACTCCAGCAAAATGGTCGCCGAACACGTGACCGAACTCACTCCACGGTCGTGTTTCGTTTCATGAAACCCGACTTTGGCGAAAATCGGCGATTTTTGAAAATGAACAACCTAGTGGTAACCCCACTAAGATCCTCTACACGAGAACAAAATGCTCTAGAATGCGAGGTCCTAAATCTAGTAAAAAAAGCAGACCTTAAGGAGTTTCTCCCTAACGAGATGGGCAAGTGGTTCTTCTCCCCGCTTTTTCTAGTGTCCAAACCAGATGGCACATATCAAACAATTATAAATTTACGGAAACTAAATGGATATGTCAAAATCAAAAATTCAAAATGGAATCAATCAAATCCACCATCAAAATCCTGTTCCCGAACTGTTTCATGACTATATTAGATCTCAGCGTCGCATACTATCACGTCCCCATTCACAAAGACTCCCGGAAAATCCTCAGACTAGCGGTTTCCATAGAGGAAGAAATAAGGGAATTCCAATGCAGAGCCCTGCCTTTCGGAATATCTATAGCCCCACGCTTGTTCACAAAATTAGTAGCAGAGATGATGGCCCACCTGAGGGAGAAGGACATCCTAATAATCCCATACTTGGACGATTTCTTAATAGCAAGCGACTCGTCCCAAAACTGAAAAGAACAGAGAGACAGAGTGATGGACATTCTACAGAGCAATGGCTGGCTTCTAAACCTGAAAAAATCAAGTCTGGAGCCCAGCAAAGTGCAGAAGTTCCTAGGGCTCACGTTGGACTCAAACAAGCAAGAATGCGCCTCCCAAGCCACAAAAAAGAAAAAATTGCGCAGATAGTGGCAAAAGCCACAAGGAACCCCTCCATGACTCTAAGAATAGCGATGTCACTGCTGGGTTCCCTTTCCGCCTGCTTATCGGCAGTCCAGTGGGCACAACTACACCATGTTCCAAATTATTATGCAAATTGCCCAATAAAAGGAAAACTGGATGTTCCACACTATTAAGCAGGTCAGAGTTTTCAGGTAACATGGGAAAGAAAAAGGATCTCTCTGCTGCTGAAGAGCATCAAATAGTGCAATGCCTTGGTCAAGGGATGAAAACATTAGATATATCCCGAAAACTTAAGCGTGATCATCATACTGTTAAGAGATTTGTGGCTGATTCTGAGCACAGACGTGTTCATGCTGATAAAGGCAGAATGAGGAAGGTTTCTGCCAGGCAAGTTCATCGGATTAAGAGAGCAGCTGCTAAAAAGCCATTACAAAACCAACAAACAGATATTTGAAGCTGCTGGTGCCTCTGGAGTCCCTCGAACCTCAAGGTGTAGGATCCTTCAAAGGCTTGCTGTGGTGCATAAACCTACTATTCGGCCTCCCTTAAACAGTTCTCACAAGCAGAAACTGTTGCAGTGGGCCCAGACATACTGTACATGAAGACTACTTTTCAAACAATCTTGTTTACTGATGAGTGTCGAGAAACCCTGGATGGTCCAGATGGATGGAGTAGTGGATGGTTGGTGGATGGCCACCATGTCCCAACAAGGCTGCGACGTCAGCAAGGAGGTGGAATAGTCATGGTTTGGGCTGGAATCATGGGGAAATAGCTGGTAGGGCCCTTTAAGGTTCCTGAAGGTGTAAAAATGACCTCTGCAAAGTATATAGAGTTTCTGACTGACAACTTTTTTCCATGGTAAGAAAAGCAGAAACGTGCCTTCAGAAGCAAAATCATCTTCATGCATGACAATGCACCATCTCATGCTGCAAAGAATACCTCTGAGTCATTGGCTGTTATGGGCATAAAAGGAGATAAACTCATGGTGTGGCCACCATCTTCCCCTGACCTCAACCCTATAGAGAACCTTTGGAGTATCATCAAGCAAAAGATCTATGAGGGTGGGAGGCAGTTCACATCAAAACATCAGCTCTGGGAGTCTATTCTGACTTCATGCAAAGAAATACAAGCAGAAACTCTCCAAAAACTCACAAATTCAATGGATGCAATAATTGTGAAGGTGATATCAAAGAAGGGTTCCTATGTTAACATGTAACTTGGCCTGTTAGGATGTTTTGGAGTTAAATAGCTTTTTTGTTCAGTGAATGTGACCTCCTAATGCTGCAAATTCCACAAATGAGCATTTTCAGTTCTTTAAAACATATCAAATGTTTACAAATTCTACTGTGCCTAATAATTTGGAACAGTGCATTTTGAGTTTTTATTCATTTTGGAGATTATGCTGTTATCATTGGGAGGTTTCTTCAATAAAATTTGATGTATACTCTAACAGGTGATGACTTTTATTAGACTGACTGTCATTTGCATCGACCACTTAGGAAAATCAGAGAAAAATATCATTTGCATAGTAATTTGGAGCATGGTGTACATACAAGGGATCTCCAATGGGATTTATTAGCAAACCAGTTGGCATTAAGGGGTCACTTAGAGGGTCACATAACCCTAGATTCGAGAACTATTCATTTCCTAGCCTGATGGAGGAACACTGACAACCTTTCCAAGGGGTTCACCTGGGTAACAAAAATATCACGCATAATCACAATGGATGCCAGTCCTGTGGGATGGGGAGCACACATGGACAGCAGGGTTGCTCAGGGGAATAGAGGGGTCAGGAATTAGAGGCCTCCTCAAACCAGAAAGAGCTTTGGGCAGTAGTTTACGCACTATCATGCTTCCTACCTTTGCTACGGGGTCATCACATCCGCATATTATCGGACAACCAAGTGATGGTGGTCTATATAAACCATCAGGGGGGAACCAGGTCCCGAGCCCTAATGAATTCCTCCTCCAAAATCCTCTGCCTGGCAGAGGAAAATCTGCTATTCCTCTCCGCATTACACATTCAGGGAACAGAGAACCAAAAAGCAGACTTTCTGAGCCACACTCAATTGAGGCAGGGCGATTGGGTCCTAAATCAGTCCATTTTTCAGCAGATTGTAAAGATGTGGGGAACCCCGGACATAAATCTGTTCATCGATTTCAAAAACAAAAAGGTAGAAGCATTCTGTTCTCTAGACCCCAGGGGGAATCCTCAGGCCCTTGGACGCCTTTAAGCTCCCATGGACTCAGAACCTGATATATGCCTTTCCCCTGAACATCCTCATTACAGCAGTCATAAAGAAAGTCATGGAGAAAAAAACGAGAATATTATAAGCTCCTTTCTGACCAAAAAGAACTTGGTTCTCCTGGCTGAGGATGCTATCGATTACCGACTCTTGGATCCTACCGGATCTCCCAGACCTACTATTTCAGGGACCGGTATCACACCCTCAGGCAGTGAACCTCCATTTTACAGCATGGAATTTGAAAGGGCACTGCTGTGGGGAAGGGGGTTTTCGGAGAACCTAATTACTACACTACTAAAAAGTAGTAAACCGATCACGACAAAGGCTTATGGGAAAACCTGGAAAAAATTTCTGTCCACTTCCGGGGTAAGAGTCCAGGATGGGGTCCCGGTTACTAAAATTCTGTAAGGTTCTTTGTCTCTGTTGACATGTTCCTTGAAACTCAGTTTTCCGTCGGCCATTTTGCTTTCTGTCTTTCTGCAGCTCTTGCCCTCAGTTAATATGGAGTTTCCAGTTTTCATGTTCCCGCCCTGATTCTTCCCTCTTGCTTCTTAAGCAGCCTCAGCTGAACAATCAGTGCTCCTGAATCAAGCCTCAGTCAGTCTGTGACCTGACTCCTGGAAGCCTTGGACTTGTACTCCAGCTATTCCCTACTGAGGAACCTTGGAACACTTTTGGACTCTGGAAACCTGCTGTTTGGTGAATCCATGTTTGCAGAGGAATTACGGTACAGAGAAGAGATCCTGAACCTGCTTTGGAGATTTATTGTAGTGCTTGAAGTTACTCTGGCCTGCTGTGTCTCCTGTCGCTGTTCCTGCAAACTGTGTGAACTTTTCAGCATGCTTGTATGAAGTAATACAAGTCATTTCATTTCAACCTATGTCTCCTGTGTTTTCCTCGCACCCAAGCACAAGACGCTATAGGAACTGTACACTATACATGACCTGATTCAGGAGCCAATGTTTAGTGTCTGCTGGGTCTGGGAAAGCCGTGTCTGCTGTGACTGTGGATATCAGATGTCCGTTTAATACCTTATGTGATGACAGTGGTTGTGACTTCTCACAACCATTCCAGGTGAGCGCATTCCCTTAAAATTTTACTCTGGAGTGTTACCACAGGTAAACACTATTCTTTTTTTTTTTTTTCCTTTCCTCTTCTCCTTCCAGCACCTCTGCCTTAAAAGATCTGGAAGATGGAGGCCCGCATAAAGGAACTTTGCGGAGTGACTGATACAATCCTTTCAGATGTACAACTTTATAAACCCGTTTTTCAAGCCTACAGGACCTCACTAATCATAATTTGCAAGTGTTTGGACAGACTACCCAGGAATTGCGAGCCAGGATTGAGGCTCTAGAGGAACGAGCCCAGGCTCCTGCCATAACCCCAAGTTCTGGGATCCCCAAATTACTTCCTTTTCGTTTTGGCGGTGAACGTGAGAAATTCAGGGGATTTATTAATCAATGCAATTTATTTTTCTCTGCACATGCTTCACAATTTCCCACTGAACGATCCAAAGTGCTTACTATAATCATGTTGCTTATCAATAAGGCTTTGATGTGGGCAAACCCTCTGATTGAGACTGAGGATGATTGTTTGAATCACCTTGATGCTTTTATTTCAGCCATGGGGCAGGTGTTTGATGACCCCAATCGAGGTGCAACAGCTGAAGCAGCCATGTTAACTTTGCGCCAAGGTAAGCGTTCAGTAGCCGAATATGCCCTGGATTTCAGGAGATGGGCTCTTGATACCACTTGGGACACTTCCGCTAAAAAATCTATTTTTCGGAAAGGGTTGTCTCCACTGATTAAGGATGAACTTGCTTGTGCCGACCCTCCCACTGCGTTAGGTGACTTTATTAACTATTGTATCCGTATTGAAGCTCATCTGACTGAACGCAGACAAGAGAGATGGTTCGAAAATAATCGCACTAACCTTTTACTACCTCCCTCCTCAGCTAAGGAACCTTTGAGTAGGATCACAAGGGAACCAGAACCTGAACCCATGCAGGTGGACTCTTTACAAAGACGGGTTAGTGATGCACGCAAAGAACATCGTATAAAGGAAAATCTATGTTTCTACTGTGGTAAGTCAGGGCACTTCATTATAAACTGCCCCAGCCGTTCTCGTAAGACTACTGCAGCAGTCATTCACTGTGAGTGTTGCGAGAGGAGCTCTGTCATGTCCGAGCCTCAGGCTCCAGAGAGATCTGCTGCAAGAGATCTTGATTTCTCGGACTTAAACTCTGTTAGTTCTGGGGACGATGACGGTATAAACGCTGCAATTTTTCAAGTTTCCTCAGCGGTGTCCCAGCTGAGTTGTAAAAGAAACAATTCTCATTGCTTCCTTTCCATCAAACTCTGGGTTGACTCAGTCTGGGTGTCTAGCTCTGCTATGATCGACTCAGGAGCAAGTGGAAATTTTATGGATATCTCCTTTGCTCTGAAACAGGGGATACGTTCAGTGAAGAAGGCTACTCCAGTACAGATGGAGACTGTGGATAGCTCTCTACTGACTTCTGGACCAGTGGATCAAGAAACAGAGCCTTTGAGGGTCCTTATGGGTAAAGATCATCAGGATAAAATGTCTTTTTTGCTTATCTCTTCTCCCCACTTTCCCATCATTCTAGGGCTACCATGGCTGCAGGCGCAGAATCCTACGATTAACTGGGAGACCAAGGAATTACACTTTCCGGAGAAACAGATGAGTCAAGGAGTTTCAGCTTGCTCTGTTCCTAAAGGAACCATGTCAGTCCCTGAACTACCACCTGTATACCAGGACTATGACGATTTATGTGACAAGAAGAACGCTGATCAGCTTCCTCCTCACCGTCCATATGATTGTCCAATTGAATTATTACCCGGAGCCGAGATACCTTTTGGTAAGATCTACCCCCTAGCGGGGCCCGAGCTAAAAGCTTTGAAGGATTATATAGACGAAAATTTAGCCAAGGGCTTCATACGCCCCTCTTCATCTCCCGCAGGTGCACCCATCTTCTTTGTGAAGAAGAAAGATGGATCTCTGAGACCCTGCATAGACTATAGGGAACTCAATAAGGTTACTATTAGAAACCGTTATCCATTGCCTTTAATCCCTGAGTTGTTGGAGAGAGTGCGGCACGCCAAAATTTTCTCTAAACTGGATCTCCGTGGGGCCTATAACTTGGTCCGTATCAGACCTGGGAATGAATGGAAGACTGCTTTCAGGTCACGCTATGGACACTTTGAATATCTAGTTATGCCTTTTGGTCTGAGTACCGCCCCAGCCACTTTCCAACACTTCGTGAATGATATCTTCAGGGATCTCCTAGATACATTTGTGGTGATTTATCTGGATGATATTCTAATTTTTTCTAACTCCACAGAGGAACATCATGGACATGTGAGAATGGTCTTAGAACGCCTAAGACAAAACCATCTCTACATCAAACTTGAAAAATGTGAATTCCATAGGACCGAAATTCAATTTCTGGGGTATGTACTATCTACGCAAGGGATTAGTATGGATGGAAGCAAGACCCAAGCCATCAAGGATTGGCCAATTCCTAGAAATGTGAAGGAGGTGCAGCGTTTCATCGGGTTTGCCAACTTCTATAGACGTTTCATTAAGAATTTTTCTGAGGTAGTGTCACCTATCACCCAACTTACCCGGAAACAGTCTAGGTTCTCCTGGACCCCGCAAGCTCAGGAAGCATTTTCCTGTTTAAAGGATAAATTTACCACCGCACCTATCTTAGTACATCCCAACCCCGAGCTTGCCTTCATAATAGAGGTGGATGCTTCAGACTGTGCCGTTGGAGCTATACTCTCTCAGAGAACAGGTGAGAAGAATGTCTTGCATCCCTGTGCCTTCTTTTCCCAGCAGTTGTCTTCGGCTGAGAGGAACTACGATGTGGGCAATAGAGAATTGTTGGCCATTATTGCCGCCTTCAAGGAATGGAGACACCTTCTTCAGGGAGCTGCACAGCAAATAATCGTCCTGACAGACCATCGTAACCTTGAGGCTAAGTGCACACGATCAGGAATAATTGCGTTTTTTTTGCGGTTTTTCCGCAGTTTTCCGCGGTAAAAACGCGATAAAAACGCAAGCATTAAGCATCCTATACATGTTAATTGATTCCGCATGTTTTGGCCACATGTTGCGTTTTTTTCCGCGAAAAAAACGCTTCGCGGAAAAAATAGCAACATGTTCATTAATTTTGCGGAATGTAAGCGGTTCATGTGCGGTGGTACCCAGGGTCTGGAGGAGAGGAGACTCTCCTCCAGGCCCTGGGTACCATATCCCTGGTAAAACAATAATTAAAATAATAAATAATGATATTCTCACCTTCCGGCGGCCCCCGCAGCCTTCCCGCGGCCCCCGCAGCCTTCCCACCTTCAGCGACGCTCCCGGCAACTTCCGGTCCCAGGAGTGCTTTGCGAGAATCACCCAGATGGCATAGCGGTCTCGCGAGATGTACGTCATCGGTGTGATTTGTCGCAAAGCACTCCTGGGACCGGAGTTGCCGGGAGCGTCACTGAGAGGCGGGAAGGCTGCGGGGGCCGCCGGAAGGTGAGAATATCATTATTTATTATTTTTTTTATTATTTTTACATTAGATCTTTTTACTATTGATGCGGCATAGGCGGCATCAATAGTAAAAAGTTGGTCACACGTGTCAAACACTATGTGTGACTCGTGTGACCAACCTGTCAATCAGTTTTCCAAGCGATGCTACAGATCGCTAGGAAAACGCTAGCATTCTGCAAGCTAATTACGCTTGCAAAACGCTATTATTCTGGCGGGAATCAGCATACAAAAAACGTGCGTATTTCCTGCGGGAGAAGTGCGGGATTGCCGCGGAAATTTCCGCGGCAATTCCGCAACGTGTGAACTTAGCCTGAATTTATCAGGTCGGCTAAGTGCCTGACTCCTCGCCAGGCTCGCTGGAATCTTTTCCTAAACCAATTTAATTTTGTCATTTCTTATAGACCAGGATCGCGCAATGGAAAGGCTGATGCACTCTCTAGGATTCATTCAGCAGAGACACGTCCACTTACTCCTCCTAAGACTATTCTTCCTGACTCTAGATTCCTGGGAGTGATTCATAATCAAGACCTACTTAAGGACATCAAGGAAGCATACCATGCGCATTCTTTGTTGGCTCAACCCCCAAGGGACGTAAGTCTTGTCTTAAAGAATGGTGTGTGGATTCAGGGACAACGTCTGTATATACCTGAAACAGTCAGATTGAGAGTATTGCAACTCATCCACGATTCCAAGATAGCCGGGCATAGGGGAATTCTAAAGACACAAGAATTTCTTTCTCGTTTCTTTTGGTGGCCCACTTACAGGAAAGATGTCTTAAACTATGTCACTTCATGTGAAGTCTGTGCAAGATGCAAAACACCTCGCTCCTCACCAACTGGTCTGTTGCAACCTCTTCCCACCCCGTCCCGCCCGTGGGGATCCATTTCTATGGACTTCATTGTGGAGTTACCAACCTCTCAAGGGAAGAACACCATTCTAGTGGTGGTTGACCGTCTAACAAAGGCAGCTCATTTTATCCCTTGTGTCGGCTTACCCACTGCAAAACAGACATCAGACTTGATGATTAAGAATGTGTTTCGCTTACATGGAGTACCGGATGAGGTCATTTCGGATCGAGGGGTGCAATTCACTTCAAGGTTTTGGCAAAATTTCTGTGCAGCATTGGACATTAAAGTAAACCTTTCTTCTGCTTTTCATCCCCAGACTAATGGACAGACAGAACGAACCAATCAGACCCTGGAGCAGTATCTCCGCTGTTTTATCTGCCACCTACAGGATGATTGGGTGGATCTACTTCCAGAGAATGTATTTGCCATTTTTCCGCCATATCTGCGTCACGACGAGGCACTGGTGAAGAAGAAGGGCGTGCTCTTCGTGGGTGTCACTCACTCAGTGGCGTGAAAACGATGGCCGCCCACTGTAAATGGTACTGCAATGTAACATCGTGCCCCACAGCTCTGGAGTTCCGCCTCCTCATCCTCCTCAGTGTGCGGAAACTAACACGAAGGTCCCGCCTCCCTACAAAAGAGGGGCCCTCTCCAGATGCTAATGACACATGTGACTTGGCAGAGATGGCTAATGGACACGACGAGCAGAAGTGGGAAGGGATGGAGCAGTCAGAGCTCTCCCCACACGGAAGCGACCCGATCGCCACAGAATCACTGTTGGGCACCCGGCCTGTAAACCCTCCTACGCTGCAAGAAGCGGAGGATACCCTGAGAGGCCTGGCCCGGCACCGGGAGGAGGTCGCCAGGATGGAAGCCAGCTGGCGTGTCCTAAAACTAAACTTGGAGCGGCGCCAATCCCTCTTACCTGAAGTGTCTGTACCGGAAGGTGAGGCACCCATTATAGTAGAGGAGCCCTTGCAATGTGATCCGGTTGACGTTGTCGCAGTGGAGGCACCCGTTCCTGCAAAAACCGCAGCACCGTCAGCACCCCAGAACCCGCTGTCTGCCCCCATCGCTGAGACAGAAGAAGCAACACCCGTCCTCATGGAGGAGGCCGCGCAGGCACCATAGCACTACCTGCCTGTACCGGAGCCCCGACTGTCATCTGATTTAGAGCCGTCTGCTTCCTCCGCAGGGGAGCGCCGCCAGGACTGGAGGGCGACAGGAGAGCTGCCGCAAACCGGACACTGTAAGCTGCAGTGGAGTGGTGGAGACATGGAGCAACTGGTGGAGGAGAATTACAACCGGCGTCAGGAGGAAGAGTGGAGACGTTTGGAGCGGGAAGCAGAGCGACAAAGGGAGCAGCGAGAAACCCTAAAACTTCGCCAACGTCACCTGGAGAAGGACCGGGCAGATAAGGACCGGATGAGAAAGGATAAAGGAACCCTGAGTGAGCCACGGCGTAAGGGTGCAGTACGGAGCTTTAAATTGAAAGGTGGGTGGGGCTTCATCAAGGAGCCTGGACTTTATTTAGAAGTCTTTGTGACCCGGCGGGACGTGGAGGCTCACCTCCCAGAAGGACACCCGGGGAGGGACCTGTTGCCAGGAGACTTGGTGACTTACACCCGACACTGGGGTTACAATGGGTCGTACGCCCTAAATGTTACCAGGTGCGACCCCTACTCCCCAGTGTGTCAGGAACCTGTGAGACCCTCGAAGCCTTCAGCCTCCCACATCCAGGCCTCTGCAAAAGTGCCCACCCCACGCCGTAAATCTCCCCAGCCTCCCTCAGTGGTCTCCTCAGCAGCCCCAGCTATGGACATGATAAGTATAGCTGGCCCGTACCCGGCCCCTGTTAGGCCCCTGGGGTTCGTACAGTCCGTGACATAGGGCTCCAGACCCGGAGAGAGATGAAAGAGGTGGCCACACAGACCCAGATAGCGGGTCACGACTTGACTGTACAGGCCACACGACGTCATCAGGTCCTGGTGGTCCTTGGTGTCTCGGATGTTTGGCAAGCACCAGAAGAGTACCAGGTGGTACCTGGAACACCCCTGCCAAAGAAGTCTAAATAACCCGGACAGGGTCCCTGTATGTAAATAAATAGTTAAATTGTTTATGTACCCGGACGAGTGAATGTTCCAAAAAATTTTTTTTAATTTAATAAAAAAAAAAAAAAACACAGTTTTCATTTCTTTTATTACTGTCTCATCCTGCTGCGACGCCATCGATCTCCTGTAAAAAAAAGAAAAAAAAAAAAAAAAAAAGTATACCACCTGACCGACGCAGTCCATAGTAACGAGTGTCCCACGACGATCCAGCTCTGCTACATCAGAATGACAGGCAGAGCCTGTCATCCCGGCGCAGCACAGCTGATTACCTGCTTCCCCGGCGGTGACGTCATCGGACTGACTGCTTTACGGCCGGGATTACCCTGCAGTCACTGCAGTTATCGTGAAAAACTGCATGTGACCGCCAGGGAGAAGATAATGGCGGCCATCAAGCAGTCCAGGACGTGACCGCCGGAGATCTTCTGCCAGGTAAGTGCCGCTGACTCCTGACAGACCCGACCGACGGACACTCACAGTGACAGTGACAAATCCGATTCCGGTATTCGATAAGACGAAAATATCGAAACGAATTATCGAAAGGCCGATAGAGCAAATATCGGCCGATAGCCGATATTTGCATTATCGTATCGCTCAACACTAGTTTACAACGAAAGAAAGGGGTTTTTTTTGTTGCGATATTTTGTTCCCATAGACTTACATGGGACTTCCGCTATTGGAATAGGATATCGGCGATATTTAGTGATATCGGTTATACCATTCCGATCCGATATTTTTCGATATCGAGCAGAATCGCTCAACACTACTTCCTAGTTTTTCTTGACACATCTTTTAGATGTATTTTTTTATTGTTTTTGAAGAAAGGTCACATTTTTGTTTTTTTAGTACCTCTTTTAATTGTCCAATTTATCAACCATACAATGAACAATCCCATGAGCATACTGTATGCAGTTGCCGTATTTTCATTTCTGGTCATGAACGTAAGTGTAGTTTCTTTACAGCAGATGAAAAGCCACAAGAATTGTGACACAAAATTACACAGAAAATCTACTGTATAGTTAGGGTAGTTTTCCAAGATGTTTGGAACAAACCCCTGCCAAGTTCCTCCAAAAGCTGAGTGGCCTCGTAACTAGAAGAACTGATGCTTTGATAATCTTTTTAAGGCAGAGCATAATACCTTTAGTAACCATTCAAACCCATTTGTGTCAATTTCTGTGCATGCTGTCAGGCCAAAATCACCAGGGTATGTAAACTTTTGATCAGGGTCATTTGGATGTTTTTGGTTGTCAATATGATTTAAGCCCGGGTCTCACATAGCGATACACCAGCGATCCCGACAACGATCAGGCAGCTCAGGCAGCGATCAGCACAGTGACACTGCGGGTAACATCGCTTAGTTACCCGCAGTGTACGTTGGATACCAGCGCCTTGATGCAGGGAGCTGGTAACCAAGGTACACTTCGGGTTTCCAGGTGCTGTGCGGTGCCTGGAAACCCGCTGTGTACCTTGGTTACCAGCTCCCTGCCTCAGGGCACTGGTATCCAAGGTACACATCGGGTTTCCAGGCACAGCCCTGCGCCTGGAAACCCGCTGTGTACTTTGGTTACCAGCGGATTGCTGGTCTCCCACCTGTCACACGCAGCGATGCGTGCTAGCCAGCGGGAGACCAGCGATCAAAAAAATGTCCAGGACATTCAGCGACGATCAGCGATACCCAGCAGGGGGGCTGATTGTCGCTGAATGTCACACACAGCGATATCGCAGGGGAGATCGCTGTTGCATCACAAAACTAGTGACTCAGCAGCGATCTTGCTAGCGAGATAGCTGTGTGAGACGGGGGCTTTAAAAAGAGAAAACACAGTAGTTTGACAATAAATGGCTTCACCCAACCACTAATCATGAATGAAGAAAAAGTTTTGGTGTTATTACCTAAAAATAGGACAAGAAAGCAAAAATTCTGCCGGGGTATGGTAAACTTTTGAGCACAGCTGTAGATAGAAGAAAAGACGGCAATTCATCTGCCATGTACTGTAAAATCTCTGCAGGTGCCGAAAGAATAGAATATATGGATTACATACAGTAAATTTATAAAGAATAGATAGATATATAGATGTCTGTGACAAATACAATTAGTGCAGTGTGGTGCAGCTTACTGTACATGTATTTAAATAATAAAAGATTATTTTTCGGAAAAAAAATGGAGTGGCCTCCAGCGTAATTTTCGTAACTAGCAGAGGGAAAGCCGATGGCTGGGGGCCGATGTTTATAGCCTGGTAAGGGGGTAATACCCATGGAGCGAGGCTATTAATATTTGCTCACAACTGTATACTTAGTCTTTACTGGCTATTATAATGAGGGACCCTATAATAAAATGACATAGGGTCCCCCTATAATTAATAACAAGCAAAGGCTATGCAGACAGCTGTAGGCTGATATTAATAGCCTATGAATGTGCCATGGATACAGGCCCCCTAGCTAAAAACATCAGCTCTCAGCCACCCCAGAAAAGACACATCTCTAAAATGCACCAATTGTGGCACTCACCCTCACTCTTCCCACTTGCCCTGTAGCGGTGGCAAGTGGGGTGATGGTTGGAAGTGTTGATGTCACCTTTGTTTTGTCAGGTGACATCAAGCCCCAATTTTAGTAATGGAAAGGCACCAATAAGATGGCCCCATTACTAACCCCATTGTCACATTGTAAGAAAACACAGTGTTAGGGTCTGCGAAATGCACCAAATAAATATAAATAGCTGCTGCTAGTAAGATGGCGGTATAGGCGAACTCTGTTACTTCACAGAGTTTCAAATATAGATGCTGTGGCACTATATGGCGGTATAAGCGAATTCTGTTACACCACAGAGTCGCTGAGGTAGCTGAGATAGAGACTGTGTCCTGTTAACACCACAGGGATACACAGATAACTGCTGTGCGGATAGCAGTCCATGATCATGCAGTCAGCAACGCAAACAAGCAACTCCTCACCGGAGAAGCAGGTATTCTAGGGGCTTATTTCAGCCAAGCCCTAAACATATTGTTAGGGTTCGAGTTCCCACTCCTGCACAGGGGGAATCTCGAGCTGTTCCCCCTGCAGTCCCCCATCCGTCTCCGGCGGCAGTGGTTCCTGCTCAGCAGAGACGTCGGTCCCAGCATCTTGCCCGGCCCAGTACTGTGCAGAGACTTGATGCTGCAACCAGTGTTGGAGCAGGCAGATTTGGGACTAAGTCCTTTGTTGCTTCATCTGAGCATGCCCAGGGCAAGATCTCCCATTGGAGATCAGGGATCACATGCTCAGATACAGCTGCCACTCCTATTGGTCCTTCAGGAAGGTCCTGTGGCTGTTGATGTTCTGAAGCAGCTTCCCATTGGTCCTTTCTGGAAGGTCTTTTTCTCGTGGCTGCTATAAAAGGCTGTCCTTACCGCACGACCGTGCGCTAGTATCAAATCTGTTACGTGCTTGCGCCAGTGTGGTCATATATGCATGTGGTTAGGTCTGGCTGAAATAAGCCCCTAGAATACCGGCACCTACGTTGAGGAGATTGTATGCACGTGTTCAGGGCTCGGCTGAAAACGCCATTAGAATACCGGCTACTCCGGTGAGGAGATTACTGCTTGGGTTCTTTTTGCATGACCACAGACTGCAATCCGCTTAGCAGTCATCTGTGTTCCCTGAGAGTCTATCAGGACACAGTCTTTGTTACAGCGGCTCTGTGAAATAACAGGGTCTGCTTATATCGCCATATAGTGCTACGGCGTTTACACCTGCGATTCTGCGGGATAATAGAGTTCGCTCATACTGCCTATTTACGCCATCTTACTAGCAGCAGGCTCTGCCTGCACGGTGGACCCCGGGCTGCGAACGCACCTCTCCTTAATATCTATTAGGTGCGTTCCGCAGGCCCTTAACACATGTGCATACAAATCTCCTCACCGAAGGTGCCGGTATTCTAAGGGCTTATTTCAGCCGAGCCCTAACCACATGCGTGCATGATCACACTGGCGCAAAGCACATAACGCAATTGATACTAGCGCACGGCCGAGCGGCCATGCGCACCTTTTATAGCAGCAGCTACAGGACCTTCCAGAAAAGGACAAATGAGAAACTGTCTCAGAACACAAGCAGTCTCAGGACCTTCCTGGCGGACCAATAGGAGCTGCTGCAGTACCTGAGCATGTGACCCCTGATCTCCAATGAGAGATCTTACCCTGGGCATGCTCAGAAGGGGAAACGCAGGACTTAGTCCCAAAGACGTCTTCTCTCTGCTGACCAGTACTGGCTACAATAGCAGAACCTGGAGAGGCAGCAGTAAACCTCAGCACAGTACTAGGCTGTGCAAGACGCTGGGACCGACGTCTCTGCTGAGGAGGCTCCACTGCGGCCGGAGACGGATGGGGGACCGCAGCTGGAATGACTCGAGATTTCCCCTGTGCAGAAGCGGGAACTCGACCTCTAACACACAGACATCCAGAAAAATGTCCTTTAATTGAAAGAAAGATACAGACTCCTTTTATAAACTTAAATAAACCATAATTATGACCTCGCCTATTCCCCCGATGCCCTTGTCATCTGCAAAAGAGGTAAAAAAATACAACTATTCCTCACTTTTCTGCACATATGCTTTTAACACTAGAAGTCCCAGAAATTTCGAGCTCCCCCTGAAGTCCCGAAAGAGGGTCAAATGACCCTTAGTCCAAACTGAATAGAACAAACTAGAAACTAAATGGCTAAAGTTATTTATTTACGTCCAGAATAGTTTGAAAAAGGTCAAAATTTTGATCAGGCACAAAATTCAAGCCCAGAGATAGAACTTCACGCTGCATATTCGTCAAAGTAATAGAAGATAAATTCAAAACATTTCTGTTCTCTTTCACTTGAAAAAATTTTTTTTCCGACGTGTAATCATTCCTTGGTCCTTTGCGATGTTTCCTGCCCCCCCGCCTTTTACGTTTTTTGAATGGCGGTAATTATTGCTGGAACTAGTAGAAGGGACATCATTCAGTGATGCATCCGAAGCACTCAAATTGTTATCAGACGATTCAGGTTCAGATGATGTGAAAAAAAAAATAAAATACGTGGGGTGCACAACTAGAAAATTAAAAACAAGGATTTCGGAGCATTTATCTGACATTGGAAATACTACTAATCCAAATCGAAATGTATCGGCGGCTGCCAAACATTTCATTGTTTCTCATGATCGCAATACTACGTCTTTCCAGGTTAGCGCCATAGAAAGAGTCACTAAATCTGTGCGAGGGGGATATCGCTAGACATCTGCTGACTAGGGAAGCATTTTGGATCTTTTCCTTAAATACGAGATATCCAAATGGATTAAATAAAAGAAACGAGTTAATGTATCATTATAATTATTGATCAAGATCTCTCGCCATATTGTTGATGTGTTCTTTTATTGTTTTTTTGTAATTTTAATGATGTCTATTTTTTGTCTTACAAGGACCTTTTGATTGTTTGTGATCGCAATTTACCTTCCAGGACCTTTAGTCTATCATGTGATTGTCAATTTTGAATTTCATTGGTCTGTGACTTGTATATAAGTCTGCATGTTTCACATATGTATAGCAGCCTTGATGAAGATCAACTGATCGAAACGCATTGCTGTATGCGGCTTCCTCCATGGAGCATATACCACTCTGTATTTTATATCGAATGGACGAATAAAATTTTGAGTTTTAAGGAGCTGGAACATCTTTTTTCTTGGACTTCCCTGGACGTTCGTCAGACGTCGTTCCGTGCACCTGTCGTGGTAGTTGGTGAGCTGGTTTGCTTTTTCTTTTTCTTTTGCCTATTTGACTCTTCACCGTGCTCCCATATGCTCTTCACAAGATTTGTTCTACAATTTGTATCTTACAATTGATGTGGGTTGCCGTAATTTTATACATTTTTTTCACAATATGGCTACCAATCTTTTTAAGGATAGAACCAAGAAAGCTGCTTTAGTTTTTTCCAATGATCCCAATGCTCTTGATGACACACCAGATCTTAATACCACTGTGGACAAATTGGAGCAGCTGATGCTGCTTGAAACTAGACTCTGGTGGGATCAAACTACGCTCCAAAATTATCTCACGAAAGAAATGATACCGCGGGGTTTGCGAATTAAAAAAATCCCGACATGTGTATTTTCTGAGGAGTTCAATGTTGAATGGAACCAAATCTTGAGTACATGTTCTGCCAACCTCATGAAGTTAATTGTAAAATATGAAGATGTTAAACTAAAAGAGGTGCAAGAGCAAATGGATACAATCAATACTGCTCTAATTGAATTTAAGAACATGACGCAATTTGATTCTGCGTTGACCAAAGTTCAGGACAAAGTATCTATTTTGGAGAAAAAATAATGGACCGAAAAAAACGCAAGTTTGCACGAGATACTAAAGACTACTCCATGAATAAAGTCTATGAATGGGGCAAATGGGAGTATACACCAAGAACTCCGAGATCCATTTTGAAACGCAACCATGCTCGGAATAAGCCAACTAAAAAACCACATGTTTTTTTCACATCATCTGAACCTGAATCGTCTGATAACAATTTGAGTGCTTCGGATGCATCACTGAATGATGTCCCTTCTACTAGTTCCAGCAATAATTACCGCCATTCAAAAAACGTAAAAGGCGGGGGGGCAGGAAACATCGCAAAGGACCAAGGAATGATTACACGTCGGAAAAAAAGTTTTTTCAAGTGAAAGAGAACAGAAATGTTTTGAATTTATCTTCTATTACTTTGACGAATATGCAGCGTGACGTTCTATCTCTGGGCTTGAATTTTGTGCCTGATCAAAATTTTGACCTTTTTCAAACTATTCTGGACGTAAATAAATTCATTAGAAATCTCACTATCAAGAAACATTTTTTTCATGAAAATTGTGAAGATGACCATCAGGAAATTTTGTCTCCTTCTGTTAATGAGTTTGCAGAGTTGGATTTTAGAGAACAAGTTTCATTAAATATATTACAGAATCTATCATCAGAATCAAATGAGTCGTCTAATCCAAGAATTTCTGTGTCTCAGTTCAAAATAAAAAATCCATCATTTTATCCAATTCAATCCAGATCTGAAAATATGGATAAATTCCAAGAAATAGTTGAAAGAGAATTAAGAAAGTTGCACAATAATGTAAAAAGCCAAAATGGTCACAAATATAAACCAAATTTGTCTTATAATCACAAAACAGCCTTGGAGGAGTTGAGAAATATGTCTGAAATTGTTATTAAAATGTCAGACAAAGGTGGAGTGGTTGTTGTGATGAATAAAAATGATTATTATGATAAAATGATGGAACTTTTACAAGACAGAGACACTTATGAGAAACTTGACAGTAATCCGTCTATCAAATTTAAATCCCAAGCTGATAATATATTAAAGAGGGTCTCACTTTGGGAGTGATAACTAAGAAGCAAGCGGAATATTTAGAAGTCTCACATCCGATACTTCCCATTATGCATGGGTTACCGAAAATTCATAAGGAGAAAAAAATCCCTCCGATGAGACCAATTGTTTCGGGCATCGGTTCATCTAATGAACATTTGGGAGAATGGGTGGACTCTCTTCTACAACCCCTGGTGCGCAGGACTCCTGGCTTCATTAAAGATTCGAAAGATGTCCTTAAAATGTTTTCAAGTAGAATTTGGAGTCCTAGTTTCACGTGGCTGTGCTGTAACGTTATTTCATTGTATACCTGTATTCCACATCATATTGCTATGACAGCACTCCAATTTCATTTACAAAGGTTTAGTGAATATTCTGATGACTTAATTAATTTTCTTTTGCAGGTTACTTTTTTTCTCCTTACTCATAATTTTTTCACTTTTGATAATCAATTTTTTTTACAACGCACTGGAGTAGCGATGGGTGCCAAATTTTCACCATCGCTGGCCAATCTTGTCATGGCCTTTTGGGAATTTAATTACATATTTTCTGCGGAAAATCCTTTTTGTGATTCTTTGGTCTGGTATGGCAGATACATCGACGACATCCTAATCATTTGGGGTGGCGACGTGTCTGCCATACCGGATTTCATCAATTACATTGAGAACAATAATTTCAATATTCGTTTCACGAATAGATACCATTCTAGTCTTATGTCATTTTTGGATTTAGATTTATGTGGAATTGAGGGACAAATTATTTGTACTAAAACACATATTAAACCATTTGGGGGTAATACCATTTTGCATGCCGGTAGTAGTCACCCAAAGCATACAATCAAATCTATTCCTCTGGGCGAGTATATTAGAATTAAGAGAAATTGTAGTTCACAGATTAATTTGGAGGAACAGTTTAAAATGGTAGATGACAAATTGATTAACAGGAATTATCCGCGTTGGATGATAAATAGAGTTCGGCGAATTGCGACCCAGAGGGAACGTGACGATCTGATCAACTCGGAAGTATCACAATCGCCAAATGGTGATCCATTTTGCGACCGTTCTTTTGTTAGTCTGCAGTTCAGCCCACAATTTGGAGAAATAAAAAAGATTATCAAAAAATTTCTACCGATCTTATATGAAGATGACACTTTATGTGAAATTTTACAACCAGGTGTAAATATCATAGCTAGAAAAGCTCCATCCATAGGTAATAGGGTTTCGCCCAGCATGTTTCACGCTCAAATCAAAAGTGACACATGGTTAAAATTTAAGGGCTTTTTCAAATGTGGCGTAAGTAATTGTAGGACATGCAAACATGCACTAATCACCAAAACCTTTAGTAATAATAACCAATCTGTTAAGTATGACATCAAACAGTATATCAACTGTAATTCAACACATGTGGTCTACAAGATTAATTGTACATCTTGTAGCCTGTCATACGTGGGGTGCACAACTAGAAAATTAAAAACAAGGATTTCGGAGCATTTATCTGACATTGGAAATACTACTAATCCAAATCGAAATGTATCGGCGGCTGCCAAACATTTCATTGTTTCTCATTATCGCAATACTACGTCTTTCCAGGTTAGCGCCATAGTAAGAGTCACTAAATCTGTGCGAGGTGGGGATATCGCTAGACATCTGCTGACTAGGGAAACATTTTGGATCTTTTCCTTAAATACGAGATATCCAAATGGATTAAATAAAAGAAACGAGTTAATGTATCATTATAATTATTGATCAAAATCTCTCGCCATATTGTTGATGTGTTCTTTTATTGTTTTTTTGTAATTTTAATGATGTCTATTTTTTGTCTTACAAGGACCTTTTGATTGTTTGTGATCGCAATTTACCTTCCAGGACCTTTAGTCTATCATGTGATTGTCAATTTTGAATTTCATTGGTCTGTGACTTGTATATAAGTCTGCATGTTTCACATATGTATAGCAGCCTTGATGAAGATCAACTGATCGAAACGCGTTGCTGTATGCGGCTTCCTCCATGGAGCATATACCACTCTGTATTTTATATCGAATGGACGAATAAAATTTTGAATTTTAAGGAGCTGGAACATCTCTTTTTTCTTGGACTTCCTGGACGTTCGTCAGACGTCGTTCCGTGCACCTGTCGTGGTAGTTGGTGAGCTGGTTTGCTTTTCTTTTTCTTTTGAATGAGCTGCCACTCGCTGCATCACTAGTAGGTCTTATATAGACAGGTGTGTGCCTTTACAAATAAAGTCATATCAGTTTAATTAAACAAAGCTGGACTTCAATGAAGCAGTAGAACCATCTCAAGGAGGATCACAAGGAAATGGACAGCATGTGACTGAAATATGAGTGTCTGAGCAAAGGGTCTGAATACTAGTTATGACCATGTGATATTTCAGCTTTCTCTTTTAATAAATTTGCAAAAATTTCTACATTTCTGCTATTTTTTAAGTCAAGATGGGATGCAGAGTGCACATTAATGAGAAAAAAATGAACTTGTTTGAATTTACCAAATGGCTACAATGAAACAAAGAATGGAAAATTTAAAGGGGTCTGAATACTTTCTGTACACACTGTATATGTGTATCTTACTGATATCTATATTTCTATGTATTCTACGTGTATATATCTATTCTTTTCTAACCTGTCAGGCTGTGATTTTACTGAACCTGACAGATGACTTGACGGCTTTTATTCTGTCTCTTACCAAATGTTACCGACTTTTTCCGATTTTAAGAAAAATGCTCGTGTTACCGATCACGAATCTGAATGTACCATATTATTGCCAAATTTCTTTGGCGATCATTTTCCGAGCTTATTCGCTCATCTCTATTACTGACACAGCGAGTGACAGCTTATCCTCCTAATAAATGACAAAGGAATACTGAACTATCAGTATTGTGAATGGAATAGCCCAGTTGCCCAATCAGAGACTGGAGCGTGCTTACTATCCTCATCACAACAGCATAATGTTCTGTTCTCTGTTGTCTAATTGTGTGATATATCTGTTTTAATATATGTATATCAATAAAATTGTTACTTATTTATAATTTATGGACTAGTACACGTTTCTTCTGTCTTCTGGCAGTAGTGTTTGCTCACATAGAATCCAGAAAATAACTGATTTGTTGGTATCTTCTGATAAAGTAAGAAAAACCCACAATGGTCAATGATCACTGAAATAACTTGAAGTTGACAAAAGCAATTTTCAATTTAAATTTACTAAATATGAACTGATAAAAATCAGACATTGCTTTTGAATTATGGTTCAACAGAAAAATTTCAAAAAGCAAATTAACCCCTTAACGACCGCCGATACGCCTTTTAACGGCGGTCATTAAGGGTACTTAAACCACAGCGCCATTAATTAACGGTGCTGTGGAAAAAGTGAATAGCGCCCCCCAGAGGCGCATTTTTTCCGGGGTCTCGGCTACCGGGGGTAGCCGAGACCCCGGAGAACATGAATCGGGTCGGTTTTTACCGACACCGATGTTGCGATCGCCGTTATTAACCCTATAACGGCGACCGCAACAAACAAACAAAAAAAGTTGTGCCATTTAATTTCTCTGTCCTCTGATGTCATCGGACATCAGAGGACAGAGAAAAAGGGTCCCCAGGACCCCCATGTGGCCCTCGATCCAATCCATGTGGCCCCCTGGCCCTCCGTTGTCCCCCGGTGCCTGCGCTGTTAAGAAAATGGTGGGTGCATGCTCAGTGCGCCCGCCGCTATGTGCCGCTGTGCTGGGGGGGTGGGCAAATATTCTCTGGGGTCTCGGCTACCGGGGGTAGCCGAGACCCCAGAGAACATGATCCGGGTCGGTGTTCACCGATCCCGGTGTTGCGATCGCGTTTATGCAAGCATAGATGCGATTGCAAAAAAAAAAAAGATTTCTCTCCCCTCTGATGTGATCGCACATCAGAGGGGAGAAAATGAGGGTCCCCGTGTCCCCCTGAACCCCCCCTATACTTACCGGTGTCCTCTGGCAGGTCCCCCTGGCCTCCGATCATCCCGGTCTTCTTCCTGCAAAAAAAAAATGGCGGGCGCATGCGCAGTGCGCCCGCCGCTCTGCTTAGCGGCAGATTCAAATTTTTTTTCATTCATTCTCATAAAAGTGCATTTTGATCACTGTGATAAACTATCACAGTGATCAAAATAAAAAAAAAAACAGTACATAACCCCCCCATTTATCACCCCCTTAGTTAGGGACATATAATAAAAAATAGAAATTATATTTATTTTCATTTTTCTGTTAGGGTTAGGGTTATAATTAGGGTTAGGGTTAGCATTAGGGTTAGGGTTAGCATTAGGGTTAGGGTTATAATTAGCGTTAGGGTTAAGCTGGGTTCATACTGCGTTATGGCAGTCCGTTAGACGGACTGCGTTACACCGCAGTATAACGCGGTGTAACGCAGTCCGTTAACGCTGCCATTCACTCCCATTTGAGGGTGCATCGCGATGCATGCCGTAAAGCGGCATGCGCTCGCGACGTGCCATCATTCACTGACGGAGCCTCGGACGCGGGCTGCAGCGTTTGGGCTCCGTCACCGCTAGCGCAGATGAATCATCTGCTGATTCCTCTGCGCTAGCGGGTATAGCATAAAGCGATCGCGTTATGCTATACCGTTATTAGCCCGTCAACGCTATGTGTTGAACGGGCTGGTAAAACGCAAAATGAACCTAGCCTTAGGTAGGGTTATAATTAGGGTTAGAATTAGGGTTAGGGTTACAATTAGGGTTAGGGTTAAAATTAGGGTTAGGGTTACAATTAGAGTTAGGGTTATAATTAAGGTTAGGGTTACAATTAGGGTTGTAATTAGGGTTGGGATTTAGGTTAGGATTAGGGTTGGGATTAGGGTTAGGGGTGTGTTGGGATTAGGGTTGGAGCTAGAATTGAGGGATTTCCACTATTTAGGCACATCAGGGGGTCTCCAAACACGACGTGGCGTTCAAAAAGTCAAATGGCGCTCCCTCCCTTCCGAGCCCTGCCGTGCGCCCAAACAGTGGTTTACCCCTACATATGGGGTATCAGCGTACTCAGGACAAATTGCACACCAATTTTGGGGTTCTAATTTCTCCTGTTACTCTTGGGAAAATAAAAAATAGCTGGCTAAAAAATCATTTTTGAGAAAAAAAATGATTTTTTATTTTCACAGCTCTGCGTTTATAAATTTCTGTGAAACACTTGGGGGTTCAAAGTGCTCACCACACATCTAGATATGTTCCTTAAGGGGTCTATTTCCCAAAATGGGGTCACTTGTGGGGGGTTTCCACTGTTTAGACACATCAGGGGGTCTCCAAACACGACGTGGCTTTCAAAAAGTCAAATGGCGCTCCCTCCCTTCTGAGCCCTGCCGTGCGCCCAAACAGTGGTTTACCCCAACATATGGGGTATCAGAATACTCAGGACAAATTGCACACCAATTTTGGGGTTCTAATTTCTCCGGTTACCCTTGGGAAAATAAAAAATAGCTGGCTAAAAAAATCATTTTTGAGAAAAAAAATGATTTTTCATTTTCACGGCTCTGCGTTTATAAATTTCTGTGAAGCACTTGGGGGTTCAAAGTGCTCACCACACATCTAGATAAGCTCCTTAAGGGGTCTAGTTTCCAAAATGGGGTCACTTATGGGGGTTTCCACTGTTTAGACACATCAGGGGGTCTCCAAACACGACGTGGCTTTCAAAAAGTCAAATGGCGCTCCCTCCCTTCCGAGCCCTGCCGTGCACCCAAACAGTGGTTTACCCCAACAAATGGGGTATCAGCGTACTCAGGACAAATTGAACACCAATTTTGGGGTTCTAATTTCTCCGGTTACCCTTGGGAAAAAAATAAATAGCTGGCTAAAAAATCATTTTTGAGAAAAAAAATTATTTTTCATTTTCACGGCTCTGCGTTTATAAATTTCTGTGAAGCACTTGGGGGTTCAAAGTGCTCACCACACATCTAGATAAGCTCCTTGGGGGGTCTAGTTTCCAAAATGGTGTCACTTGCAGGGGGTTTCTACTGTTTAGTTACATCAAGGGCTCTGCAAACACAACATGATGCCCGCAGAACATTCCATCAAAGTCTGCATTACAAAATGGCGCTCCTTCCCTTCCAAGCACTCCCATGCACCCAAACAGTGGTTTCACCCCACATATGGGGTATCAGCGTACACAGGAAAAATTGCACAACAACTTATTGGGTCCAATTTCTCCTGTTACCCTAGGGAAAATAAAAAAAATAGCGGGCTAAAGAATCATTTTTGAGGAAAAAAATTATTTTTTATTTTCACGGCTCTACGTTTATTAATTTCTGTGAAGCACTTGGGGGTTCAAAGTGCTCACCACACATCTAGATAAGTTCCTTAAGGGGTCTGGTTTCCAAAATGGTGTGATTTGTGGGGGGTTTCGACTGTTTAGGCGTATCATGGGCTCTCCAAACGCGACATGGCGTCCAATTTCAATTCCAGCCAATTTTGGTTTGAAAAAGTCAAACGGCACTCCTTCCCTTCCAAGACCTGCCGTGCACCCAAACAGTGGTCCCACCCCACATGTGGGGTATCAGCATACTCAGGACAAATTGGACAACAACTTTTGTGGTCTAATTTCTCCTGTTACCCTTGGGAAAATAATAAATTGGGGACTAAACTATCATCAGGTTTGTGGAAAAAATATGACTTTTTATTTTCATGCCCGGGAGTTATAAACTTCTGTGAAGCACTTAGGGGTTCAAAGTGCTCACCACACAAATTATATATAAGTTCCTTAGGGGGTCTAGTTTCCAAAATGGTGTCACTTGTGGGGGGTTTCCACTGTTTAGACACATTAGGGCCTCTACAAACGCGACATGGCGTCCAGCCAATTCTGAGTTGAAAAAGTCAAACGGCGCTCCTTCCCTTCCAAGCTCTGCCATTCACCCAAACAGTGGTTTACCCCCACATATGGGGTATCAGCATGCTCAGGACAAATTGCACAAAAACCTTTGGGGTCTTGTTACCCTTGGGAAAATAAAAATTGGGGTGAACAGATCGTTTTTGTGGAAAAAATATGATTTTTTATTTTCACGGCTCTATGTTATAAACTTCTGTGAAGCACTTGGAGGTTCAAAGTGCTCACCACACATCTAGATAAGTTCCTTAGGGGGTCTAATTTCCAAAATGGGGTCACTTGTGGGGGGTTTCCACTGTTTAGACACATCAGGGCCTCTACAAACACGACATGACGTCCAGCCAATTCTGCGCTGAAAAAGTCAAACGGCGCTCCTTCCCTTGCAAGCTCTGCCATGCACCCAAACAGTGGTTTACCCCCACATATGGGGTATCAGCATGCTCAGGACAAATTGCACAAAAACTTTTGGGGTCTTGTTACCCTTGGGAAAATAAAAATTGGGGTGAAAAGATTGTTTTTGTGGAAAAAATATGATTTTTTATTTTCACTGTTCTATGTTATAAACTTCTGTGAAGCACTTGGAGGTTCAAAGTGCTCACCACACATCTAGATAAGTTACTTAGGGGTCTAGTTTCCAAAATGGGGTCACTTGTGATGGGTTTCCACTGTTTAGACACATCAGGGCCTCTACAAACGCGACATGGCGTCCAGACAATTCTGAGTTGAAAAAGTCAAATGTCGCTCCTTCCCTTGCGACCTCTGCCGTGCGCCCAAAAAGTGGTTTACCCCCACATATGGGGTATCGGCTTATTCAGGAGAAATTGCACAACAAATTTTGTGGTTCATTTTTCTTTTAACAGTTGTGAAAATAAAAAAAATAGGTTCCGAAGTAAAGTTTTTGCAAAAAAGTTAAATGTTAATTTTTCCCTTCCACATTGCTTCAGTTCCTGTGAAGCACGTATAGGGTTAATAAACTTCTTGAATGTGGTTTTGAGCACCTTGAGGGGTGCAGTTTTTAGAATGGTGTCACTTTTGGGTATTTTCTATCGTATAGACCCCTCAAAGTGACTTCAAATGTGATGTGGTCCCTAAAATAAAAATGGTGTTGTAAAAATAGAAAATCGCTGGTCAACTTTTAACCCTTATAACTTCGTAACAAAAAAAAATTTTGGTCCCAAAATTGTGCTGATGTAAAGTAGACATGTGGGAAATGTTATTTATTAAGAAATTTGTGTGACATATCTCTCTGATTTAAGGGCATAAAAATTTAAAGTTTGAAAATTGTTAAATTTTCAAAATTTTCGCCATATTTCCATTTTTTTCATAAATAAACACAAGTCATATCAAAGAAATTTTACCACTAACGTGAAGTACAATATGTCACGAAAAAACAATCTCAGAATCAGCGGGATTCATTAAAGCGTTCCAGAGTTATAACCTCATAAAGTGACAGTGGTCAGAATAGTAAAAATTGGCCCTGTCATTAAGCTGCAAAATGGCTCTGTCACTAAGGGGTTAAAAATGATGATAACCTTTGCACAATCTTTTGAGGCAATCGTTGCAAACAAATGATTTCTATAACTCTGTGAGACTTCTTCACCTGTCTACAGGTATGTTGGCTCACTGCTCATGAGCAAACTGCACCAGCTAGCTTAGGGCCCCGTTACATGCTTCAATGTCCCAGCGATCCCACCAACGATCCGACTTGGATGGGATCTCTGGGACATCGTTAGCTGATCGCTGGTGAGCTGTTACATAGGCAGACTCACCAGCGATCAGGACCAGCGAGCACGCTGGTATCCAGGGTAAACAGCGGGTAACTAAGCACCACGCAGCGCTTAGTTACCCGCTGTTTACCCTGGATACCAGCTCCCAGCGTCTACTGTACGGCGCTGGGAGCTCGCTGATCGTTGGTCTCCCGCTGTCACACGCAGCGATGCGCGCTGACCAGTGGGACGCCAACGATGAAAAAATGGTCCAGGACATTCGAGGATGATCAACGATATCCAGCAGGGGGGCCGGTCGCCGCTGCATGTCACAAGTAGCGAGATAGCTAGCTAGGTCGCTGTTGCGTCACAAAATCGGTCTTTGTGAGACGGGGCTTTAGGTGTGAAGAGTGCCTGATCCAACCTGCATATTTCAATTCCCTCCACAAATAATCAATGGGATTTAGTTCAGGGCTCATATAAGCCACTTCAGAAAAGTTTCATGCGTTTGGATGGGAATATATATATCAAACTATTATGCAACCAAATCCATTTGTTTTCTCTTAAATTTCAGATAGTCATAATTTTTTAATCTTTCCATAAATAAAAGTTTTTGAGGGCTTGTTTTTGTGGGATTGATTTGATGTGTTTATTTTTTTATGTTTCCCTAAATTAAACTTTAGGTAGCTGAGATTCCAAACATGTACGTTTTCTCTTACGATTACAATTTTTTTACATTTTAAAAAACCGTGTAAGAAATAAAGGCATTTTTTTGTCTGTATATATATTTTAATTTTTTTTCTACTTTTTATCGTAGTCACACTTGGGTTTTTAAACTTGAATGATCTGGATAACTCATATAATAAATTACAATATTTCTATATTGCAGTGTTTTATGATTGTCTCCATAATGGTCACAAGCAGCCTCCAGCTTGGTTTAATAGCAGGACAAAGATAGTAGCAATTGGGGCCATTTTTAGACCGGGGCCTTGGGGGCTGACAGAGATAGCTTCCCTTTGTTCTCAGTGGTTACCACAGTTTTAGCAGGAACCTCATCAGCTTGACCGCTATTTCCATCATGTATTTATTAATTTACTAGTGTATATAAAAAGGATATCTCAATTTATCAATAAATGAGCATTACATAGTAACACAGTTATTAAGGTTGAAGGAAGACTTTAAGTCCATCTAGTTCAATCCATATCCTATCCTAACCTGCCCTAACATGTTGATCCAGAGGAAGGCAAAAAAACCCATGTGGCAACAGTAAGCTTCACATTGGGGAAAAAAATTCCTTCCCGACTCCACATACGGCAATCAGACTAGCTCCCTGTTGTGAATGAACTTGAATTGAGTTCTGAGCAGAGGCTCCCTCTGGTGGTTACAAGCGGTACTGGACTGTCCAGTGAAGATTGTGAGGATTGGGAATCAGGTGTTACTGACTGGTCTTATTTAAGGGAGTCGCCTTCCCATCAGGGTTGCCGGTGATCAATTGTTCTGGTCTCAATCCTTGATTCCTGTTTCCTTTGTAGCCTGCTGTGTCGTGTCTGCATCTCCTGCTAACAGATAAGACATTTTCTTCTTTTTGTTTTTGTGCTTGATTTTTGCATTTTGTCCTGCACTTCTGTGGGGGCCTTCAGGGTCCCCTCCGGGGGCTTTTGCCCTCTCAGTTTAGTTCAGCCACTGATGTTTTGTACATTTGCTTTTTCCAGTTTTTTCAGTGGCTGCTGTTTTGATTTTGTTACACCAGAGAACTAATTTAGGTGGTAGAGGTCGTGTGATCTCAGGTGTTTTTGAAATTAGTAGAGTTGGTGCTTTTCAGGGTTTTTTGGGATTGCAGTAAGTGCCCTTCCTATCCTTTTCTATTTAGATAGTTTGGGCCCCAACGTTTGCTCATACTATTTTCTGTCTGTGTCAGTATTTCTTCTTGTCTAACCGCCATTACATGTTTGGGGGCTTTCTATGTTCTTTGGGGATCTGCTCCGGGGCAGATAGCTTTCCTCTTTCTATCTTTAGGTATAGTTAGTTTCTCAGGCTGTGACGAGGCGTCTAGGACCAACGTAGGAACGCTCCACGGCTGCCTCTAGTTGTGGTGGTTAGTCAGGGTACTGCAATCTCATAGATTCCAACTGCTCTGGTGTATTGCCTTTTTTACCTGCACTCCTCAGCTACCAAATCATAACAGTATCTCCGGCCCAAAACTGAAATTTATATGGTACTCACAGAAGGGAAAAATATTGTGAAAGAAAAAAAAAAAGGTTGTCAGAGTTGTCAGAGATATTTTTCTGTTTGTTGCATTTTTTTTTCCCCTCTGTATCTCTGGGTGCTGGGGAGGATTTTTTTTTTTTTCTCTCAATGGAGTTTGCACAGTTGTCTGGCCGTGTGGATCAGCTTGCCACTGAGGTTCGGAGTATTGCTACCTATCTTGCTAGGTTGCCTGTTGTGGAACATAGGATTCCCATGCCAGATTTATTTTTGGGGGATCGAGCCAAGTTTCTGAATTTCAAAAATAATTGTAAATTGCTTTTTGCCTTAAAATCTAAGTCCTCAGGGAACGCAGCGCAGCAGGTTCAAATTGTCATCTCTCTCCTGCGCGGCGATCCTCAGGATTGGGCTTTTTCCCTGACACCTGGGGATCCTGTTTTGAGTGATGTTGATGCATTTTTTCAGGCCTTGGGGTTATTGTACGATGAGCCTAATGTCACTGATCAAGCTGAAAAAGCCTTGTTGGCATTAAATCAGGGGCTTGATGAAGCTGAGTTATACTGTCAGAGATTCCGCAGGTGGGCAGTCCTGACCAAATGGAATGACGACGCTTTGGCAGCCCTTTTTCGGAAGGGTCTGTCAGATAATGTAAAGGATGTTATGGTGGGATTCCCTGTCCCCTCTGGTCTCAATGATTCTATGTCATTAGCGATTCAAATTGACAGACATTTGCGTGAGGAGAGGAGTATGCGTGGAATAGTGTTGCCTTGTGAACCTGCTTCTGAACCCATGCAGTGTGATAGAGTGGTTTCTGGGGCACAGCGTCATGAGTTTCGAAAGTGCAATGGGTTATGTTTCTACTGTGGTGATGCCTCTCATGCTATTTCAGTCTGCCCTAAGCGGGGAAGACGTTTTGCACGCTCAGTTGTCTTGGGTAGTGTTCAGACTAAGTTTTTATTAACTGTTACTCTGATATGCTCTCTGTCCTCATTTTCTGCTCAGGCTTTCGTTGATTCGGGAGCAGCTATTAACCTGATGGATTTTGATTTTGCTAAACGTTGCGGGTTTCCCTTGATACCCCTCCAGAAGTCTATTCCCCTACTGGGGATCGATTCTACCCCTTTGGCTGAGAATAAACCTCAGTTCTCTACTCAGGTGATAATGAGGGTTGAACCTGATCATCAGGAGAGCTGCAAATTTTTGGTTCTGTATAATCTGCATGACATTATCGTGCTGGGTTTCCCTTGGTTACAGTCTCATAATCCTGTTTTGGATTGGAAATCTGTGTCTGTAACCAGTTGGGGCTGCCAATGTGTTAATACCAACACTCCTGTTTTTTCTGCCTCCCCCCAGGCTCAGGATGTTCCTGACTTTTTGATTGATTTTTCTGATGTGTTTAGCGAAAGTAAATCTGCATCTTTGCCTCCCCATAGGAGCTATGACTGCGCTATTGAATTAGTGCCTGGTAGTAAATTCCCTAAAGGTCGCCTTTTTAACTTGTCTGCTGTACCTGAACATGACGCTATGCAGTCTTATATCAAGGAGTCATTGGAGAAGGGTCATATCAGACCATCCTCTTCACCCTTAGGTGCCGGTTTTTTCTTTGTGGCCAAAAAGGATGGTTCATTAAGGCGTGTATTGATTATCGTCTTTTGAACAATATTACTGTGAAATATCAATATCCGTTACCCTTGATTTCTGACCTGTTTTCCAGGGTGAAAAACGCTACTTGGTTTACCAAGCTTGACCTCAGGGGGGCATATAACCTTATTCGCATTAAGCACGGGGATGAATGGAAGACGGCATTTAACACCCCTGAGGGGCATTTTGAGTACCTTGTGATGCCCTTTGGGCTCACTAATGCTCCTTCTGTATTCCAGTCCTTCATGAATGACATTTTCAGGGATTTTGTGGATAAATTTCTGATTGTTTATTTGGATGATATCTTGATTTTTTCTAATGACTGGGACTCTCATGTGAAACATGTTCGAACTGTATTCCAGATTTTGAGAGAGAATGCTCTGTATGTGAAGGGATCAAAGTGTCTTTTTGGCGTACAGAGGATCTCATTTTTGGGATTCATTTTGTCCCCATCTGTTATTGAAATGGACCCGGTCAAGGTTCAGGCCATCTGTGATTGGGTCCAACCTACTTCATTAAAGGCTCTTCAAAGATTTTTGGGTTTTGCCAATTTTTATCGTACATTTATTGGTAATTTCTCTGTTATTGTTAAACCATTAACTGATTTGACCAAAAAGGGTTCTGATGTGGTGAATTGGCCTCCTGAGGCAGTCTCTGCATTTCAGGAACTTAAGCAAAGATTCACTTCTGCTCCTGTTCTACGGCAGCCTTATGTTTCTCTGCCATTTCAGGTGGAGGTTGATGCCTCTGAAATTGGGGCAGGTGCCGTTTTGTCCCAAAGAGATCCAGAGACCTCTAAAAGTAACCCTTGTGCCTTTTTCTCTCGAAAATTTTCTCCTACTGAACGTAATTATGACGTGGGTAATCGGGAGTTATTGGCCATGAAGTGGGCTTTTGAAGAGTGGAGACATTGGCTGGAGGGAGCCAAACATCAGGTGGTGGTCCTTACTGACCATAAGAATCTGGTTTATCTGGAATCTGCCAAGCGACTTAATCCTAGACAGGCCAGGTGGGCCTTGTTTTTCACACGTTTTAATTTTGTGGTTTCCTTTCTTCCTGGCACTAAGAATTTTAAGGCGGATGCCCTCTCGAGGAGTTTCCTTGCGGACTCTCCTGAGGTATCTGATCCTTCTGTTATTTTGAAAGAAGGTGTAGTTCTTTCCGCCATCTCGCCCAATTTGAGACTGGCTCTGGAGGGGTGTCAGGAGGATAGGCCCGAGCGCTGCCCTGTTGGGAAATTGTTTGTCCGGACCAGTGGAAAAAGAGTGTGATGTCTGAGATTCATTGTTCCGCGTTGGCCGGTCATCCCGGAATTTTTGGTACCAGAGACTTGGTTAGTCGGTCCTTTTGGTGGCCTACCTTGTCTCGTGATGTCAGGGAATTTGTGCAGTCCTGCGGGACTTGCTCTCGCTCCAAGCCTTGCTCTCGCTCTAGTGGTTTGTTGATGCCATTGCCTGTGCCCAAGAGACCATGGACCCATATCTCTATGGATTTCATTTCCGACCTCCCTGTTTCTCAGAGAATGACCGTCATCTGGGTGATTTGTGATAGGTTTTCCAAGATGATATATCTTGTGCCATTACCTAAGTTGCCTTCCTCCTCTGAATTGGTGCCTTTGTTCCTTCAGCACGTGGTTCGTTTACACGGCATTCCTGAGAACATTGTGTCTGACAGAGGAGTCCAGTTTGTTTCCAGATTTTGGAGGACCTTTTGTTCTAAGCTTGGTGTTCAGTTGTCTTTCTCCTCGGCGTTTCATCCTCAGACCAATGGTCAAACTGAGAGAACAAACCAGACATTGGAGACTTATCTAAGATGCTTTGTGTCTGCTGATCAGGATGACTGGGTCTCTTTTTTGCCTTTGGCTGAGTTTGCTCTTAATAATAGGGCTAGCTCTGCCACTTTGATGTCTCCATTTTTCTGTAATTCTGGGTTTCACCCTCGATTTTCTTCAGGACAGACGGAGGCTTCTGCCTGTCCAGGTGTTGACTCTGTTGTTGAGCGTATGCAACAGATTTGGAACCAGGTAGTGGAGAGGTTGTCCCTCTCTCAGGAGAGGGCCCAGCGGTTTGCTAACCGGCATAGGACTGATGGTCCTCGGTTTAAAGTGGGGGACTTGGTCTGGTTGTCCTCAAAAAATATTCCTATGAGAGTGGCATCTCCTAAATTTTAGCCTAGGTTCATTGGACCTTATAAGATCATGGAGATTCTTAATCCTGTTTCTTTTCGTTTGCTTCTTCCAGGGACATTTAAGATCCATAACGTGTTTCCACAAGTCCTTTTTGAAGAGGTTTGTTGAGCCAGTGGTTCCTACTGCTTTGCCTCCTGACCCTGTTCTGGTTAAAGGCAATATGGAGTTTGTGGTTGAGAAAATATTGAATTCTCGTTTTTCTAGACGGAAACTCCAGTATTTGGTTAAGTGGAGAGGTTATGGTCAGGAAGACAATTCTTTGGTGTTTGCTTCGGACATCCATGCTAGGAGACTCATCCGTGCGTATCATAGAACTCATCCTGACCGACCTGGTTGCTCAAGTGAGGGTTCGGTGACCCTCCTCAAGGGGGGGTACTGTTGTGAATGGACTTGAAATGAGTTCTGAGCAGAGGCTCCCTCTGGTGGTTACAAGCGGTACTGGACTGTCCAGTGAAGATTGTGAGGAGTGGGAATCAGGTGTTACTGACTTGTCTTATATAAGGGAGTCGCCTTCCCATCAGGGTTGCCGGTGATCAATTGTTCTGGTCTCAATCCTTGAGTTCTGTTTCCTTTGTAGCCTGCTGTGTCGTGTCTGCATCTCCTGCTAACAGATAAGACATTTTCTTCTTTTTGTTTTTGTGCTTGATTTTTGCATTTTGTCCTGCACTTCTGTGGGGGCCTTCAGGGTCCCCTCCGGGGGCTTTTGCCCTCTGAGTTTAGTTCAGCCACTGATGTTTGTACTTTTGCTTTTTCCAGTTTTTTCAGTGGCTGCTATTTTGATTTTGTTACACCAGAGAACTAATTTAGGTGGTAGAGGTCGTGTGATCTCAGGTGTTTTTGAAATTAGTAGAGTTGGTGCTTTTCAGGGTTTTTTGGGATTGCAGTAAGTGCCCTTCCTATCCTTTTCTATTTAGATAGTTTGGGCCCCAACATTTGCTCATACTATTTTCTGTCTGTGCCAGTATTTCTTCTTGTCTAACCGCCATTACATGTTTGGGGGCTTTCTATGTTCTTTGGGGATCTGCTCCGGGGCAGATAGCTTTCCTCTTTCTATCTTTAGGTATAGTTAGTTTCTCAGACTGTGACGAGGCGTCTAGGACCAACGTAGGAACCCTCCACGGCTGCCTCTAGTTGTGGTGGTTAGTCAGGGTACTGCAATCTCATAGATTCCAACTGCTCTGGTGTATTGCCTTTTTTACCTGCACTCCTCAGCTACCAAATCATAACAGCTCCCTGGATCAACGCAATATCTAGGAAACTAGTGAATATAACCTGTAATATTATACTTTGCAAGAAAGGCATCCAATCCCTTCTTAAATTTTAGTAGGGAATCACTCATTACAACATCATGCGGTAGAGAGTTCCATAGTCTCACTGCTCTTACAGTAAAGAATCTGCGTCTGTGATTATGACTAAACCTTCTTTCCTCCAGACGTAGAGGATGCCGCCTTGTCCCTGTCACAGGTCTAAGAGTAAAAAGATCATTAGAAAGGTCTTTGTACGGTCCCCTCATATATTTATACATTGTAATAAGATCACCCCTAAGCCTTCGTTTTTCCAAACTAAATAACCCCAAGTGTAATAACCTGTCTTGGTATTGCAGACCCCCCAGTTCTCTAATAACCTTGGTCGCTCTTCTCTGCACCCGCTCCAGTTCAGCTATGTCTTTCTTATACACCGGAGACCAGAACTGCACACAATATTCTAAGTGTGGTCGCACCAGTGACTTGTATAGAGGTAAAATTATGTTCTCCTCATGAGCATCTAAGCCTCTTTTAATGCATCCCATTATTTTATTTTCCTTTGCAGCAGCTGCCTGACATTGGCCACTAAATGTGAGTTTGTCGTCCACCCATAAACCCAGGTCTTTTTCAGTGAGTTTTGCCCAGTGTTTTACAATTAAGCACATAATTATACATCTTGTTTGTTCTACCCAAGTGCATGACCTTACATTTATCCCCATTAAAGCTCATTTGCCATTTATCAGCCTAAGCTTCTAGTTTACATAAATCCTCCTGTAATATAAAATTGTCCTCCTCTGTATTTATTACCCTGCAGAGTTTAGTGTCATCTGCAAATATTGAAATACTACTCTGTATGCACCCTTCAAGGTCATTAATAAATATGTTAAAGAGAAGCGGCCCCAATACTGACCCCTGTGGTACCCCACTGCTAATCGTGACCCAGTCCGATTGTGCTCTATTGATAATGACCCTTTGTTTCCTATCCCTTAGCCAGTTCTTAACCCACTTACACATATTTTCCCCTATCCTCATTGTTCTCATTTTATGTATCAACCTTTTGTGTGCCACCGTATCAAAAGCTTTTAAAAAGTCCATATACACCACGTCCACTGCGTTCCCTTGGTCTAGTCCAGAACTTACCTCTTCATAGAAACTCATCAGATTAGTCTGACAGGAACGGTCTCTCATAACCCATGTTGATATTGGCTCATGAGGTTATCCTTCTTCAGAAACTCCTATATAGTATTCCTTAGAAAACCCTCCAGGATTTTACCCACAGTAGATGTTAAGCTCACTGGCCTATAATTTCCAGGTTCAGTTTTTGCCCCCTTTTTGAATATTGGCACCACATTTGCTATACGCCAGTCCTGTGGTACAGACCCCGTTATTATGGAATCTTTAAAGATTAAAAATAATGGTCTATCTATGACTGTACTTAATTCCTGCAGTACTCGGGGGTGTATACCATCCGGGCACGGGGATTTGTAAATTTTAGTGATTTTTAGACGCCGCCGTACTTCTTGCTGGGTTAAGCAAGTGACATTTAATGGAAAATTTTTTTATCACTAATCATGTTACCTGGCATGGGATTTTCTTGTGTAAATACAGTTGAAAAAAAGTAATTTAGCATATTGGCTTTTTCCTCATCCACCATTTCACCCAGACTATTTTTAAGGGGACCAACACTATAATTTTTTTATTTTCTTACTATTTATGTCATTAAAGAATATTTTGGATTATATTTGCTTTCTCTGGCAATGAGTCTCTCTGCCTCAATCTTTGCTGTCTTGATTTGCTTTTTACAGAATTTATTCAGTCTTCTGTATTTATTTAATGCCTCATCACTACCTACTTGCTTTAATTCCGTAAATGCTTTCTTTTTGTCACTTATTTCTCCCCTTACAGGTCTATTTAGCCATAGTGGTTTAATCTTATTTCTAGCATGTTTATTCCCATAGAATATATATACTGTGCACAGGTTCTATTCAGGATGCTAATAAACGTCTCCCATTTTCTTTGTGTATTTTTATGTCTCAGGATATCGTTCCAGTTTATTGCACCAAGATCATCTCTCATCAATTTGCCTTTCTGAAGTTTAGTGTCCTTGTAACCCCTCGACTACACATCTTATTAAAGGATACATGAAAGCTTATTATTATGTGATCACTATTACCCAAGTGACTCCCAACTCTTATATTTGATATGCGGTCTGGCCTGTTGGTTAATATTACATGATGATAACAATTATAACAGTAGTAACAATCACAACTCTAGATGTATTATAACATCTTTACTGTCTTGCTGATGCCTAGCCTAGCTGTTAATGCTCTTTTTCTCTTTCCAATTTTGCAACCCTTGGGGACTTAGTAGTCAGTGTTTCTCATCCATACATTATTACAACATGACATGATGTATTGTTCTTTTGCAAAAACAGCCCCTTAATCACGTACAAGCTGATTTTTTTTACATTGGTATTTTAAAAAATTCTAATATAGAGGCAATGTATGTGTAATTTTACATATCAAGACATGCATCTATATGGATGGACTGTGCATTAATATATCATGATATACTGTAGATGTTGAATCTGTTGTTTAAACAGATACATCTCATGTGCTTAAATATGAATGTAGACGAACATTTTCAACTAGCATCATTTAGTAAGCTAAATAGACAAACCAAGCCTCTGCTCTGCAATAAATGTGGAAGAGAGTGCTGTTACTGAGCTACATAACTCCTTCCTATACTAGTGTCGTAAAAAAAATTGTAAAATTTCAGTTACTTGCAGGTGTCCAAAAGAGGAGCTCACTTCACACACTTTTTGTGCACCTCCCTGTGAATGCAATTTGATCTGGATACAGTAAATCCACTTGCAGTGAGCTTCCTCCAGTGTCAAATGTAGGCAGCAAAAACTAAAATTGGTTTAAGAAAAATATGCAACCCCTATATTATTAAATAATTCAGCACACATAATGGCTGTGTAAATGGCGTAGGGGGGCTATACTAGGCTAAATGCATTCATGCTTTTTTACTACTGTCGTTTATAATGCTCTAGGGATCTTTGTTGTTGTTTTGCAACACTTATCCGCAACTGTGGTTAGATTGGACTGATTTCGGCATTTACTGTAGAAACCACCAAAATAGTATTGCTAAGTTTATATGTAAGTCCCCTAGCCAATATTTTCGGCTTATTGATACCCTTTCGATTATTGCTGGATAATTAAAAAAAACAATATTTATGTGATATCATAATGTGCTCACTTTGAAAAGGTTGTCCACAGCAGCATGGACTAACCATGTACTAATTTAGTTTGTAGAAATGGTTTGATGGAGACATGTCTATCCTATTGACATTCCTGAAAAAAAGATTGATCTAATCCTCTGTGTTCTATTGTATTTGACTTCCAATTTACCTTCAGCTTCTCATTGCTGGTAATTTCACTCTTTCTAGTTGTCTAAGTTTCCAACCTAGGAAAGGATTAATCAACCAGTTAAAGGATTTTATTTCTTCTGCTAACTCAAGTAGAGCAAAAATATTAGCAAGACCCTGTTACTTTGTCTAGCAGCCAAATTATTATTATTGACCATCATTCCAGAACCCTACAAACCTCTTACAACCTGTGACATCCCTGGCACCTCTTTTGATTAGTAGGCTGTCTTGATATCATTATGCATTATGTCGCGGTGCCTAATACTTTGAAGTGGAGCTGGGGATGTCACAGGTAGCACAAGGTTCAAAGGGCTCTGCCTGGCGCTTTGCTTGCAACATAAGAGTTTGGTCCAGCAGTGCCACCATGCCATTGGACTGAACTGTCAATTAAAGAGGAGTGCACTGGCAAACAGAAGTCAGTAAAGTGGTGTACTCTTTAAAATCCACAGTACGGGGCAAATGCTTTAAAAATAGAAGTGTCAATACTTTATTTTAATCTATTAACAAAATGCAAAGTCAACGAATAAAAGATAAATCAAATCAATATTTGGTGTGACCACCCTTTGCCTTCAAAACAACATCAAAGCATGAATTCTTCTGGTACACTTCCACACAGTTTTTGAAGGCGCTCGGCTGGGGAGGTGTTGAAAACGTCTTGGAGAAAAACCCCAGATCTTCTGTGGATTTTTTGAACACACAGAGTGGTCACACCAAATATTGATTTGATATAGATTTCACTTTGCTTATCGACATTACATTTTTTTAATTGATCAAAATAAACTCATGACTTTTATAAGCATTCTTACTTAGCATAATTCTTTCAAGTTGACAATCTTTTGCACAGTACAGTATACTGAGTCAACCCTTTAATGTCAAATGTGAGAAGTACCTCAGCATGCACAAATTTTTTTAACTAGCCATTCAATAAAACAAATTTCTATTCCATTGCATTCCCATGTATTTTACCTTTCTCTGATCAATCGTCAGCCTTTTTATCAATGGTATTTACTTCTGATACCTTTCAACACTTTTATTGTTCCTTTACTCTACTCAATCTATTAAAACTGAGGCAATAACTGAAGTCTAATTATTTATTTTCTTATTTATTTATATGCTACAATCCCTATTTCCATTTATGAGATTACAATCAGCTATTTTACAGCTCCCATTTGGAAAGGCCTCTGGCCTTGATATTCACATGTTACCAAAGCTACAGTATTTGGACTCAAAATGGTTCAATGCCCATTCATGAGATAGGAACAATTGAAAAATCTGGCACTCAACTTTAGAATTTGTGATTTTTATTGCATCCGTATGTAATAGCAATCAAACAGCAAAACGTTTCGGTCCACAAACGGACCTTCGTCAGTTGCTATATAATAAATTGAAAACAAAAAGTCACAATATAGTGAAAATAGTAAATAAAGTATATACATTAGAGTTCAGGGAAAATAACATGGTCAGAAATGGATATACGTATGATATAGACAATAGGGAGATAGCATATTTAGCACAGTCGTAATCCAAAAGCGGAGTGTGAGACATATGAAAAGAAAACTTGTACCGACATACCGTTTGTGATTACTGAGTCAACTTAGAGCCAAGTGGAGCAATCAGAGGCAATAACCTATGAACAGTAAGTGATTCAGCATAATACCGAGTGTTAAACCGCCTGGTTGATATGTGAATATATTGAAACATACCGCTTAGGCAAGATAGAATATTTCAATGGAGCAGGTTTGCAGCCAGATTACTGAGTCAACATAGAGCCAAGTGGAGCAATCAGAGGCAATAACCTAAGAGCAGTAAGTGATTCAGTATAATACCCATACCGAGTGTTAAACCGCCTGGGTGATATGTGAATATATTGAAACATACCACTTGAGTAAGATAGAATATTTCAATGGAGCAGGTTTGCAGCCTAAGACAAAAAGGTGTTATTAGGGACCATAGCATCTGGACGATACCAGAGGCTTTGAAACAGCCGAATTTCTTACCCGGTGAGTAGGAGCTTAATATTGTCATGCCTAAGAAAGATAAAGCCCCTCAAAAAGATAAATAAAACAGGACTTTTTTTTATTGATCGTAGACGTTGAATTGCTGGCCAACACTTTAGCCAACAGACTAGTGTGTTATTACTTTTCTGATCAATTCAGATCAAACAACCCTTTATGCCCACAAAATTCATAACTATAAACATAAGATCCCTATTTCTCAATAATCGAATTCCATCAGATAATATGGGTACTAGAATAGTGCCACCTTTAGATGCCACAAATTATTTTGTAGTGTGAATTAGCAACACAGAACACCCTACAATCGATGGGCTTTGGAATGGCAGTTATTCCTTTGGTGCAGCTACTTTGTTCTTTCCCTGCTGCCATACAGTCAATGCGGGCCTATCTGACAGGTTCACCCTATATAGAGGTACTAGGCAGGCATGTCTAGTGTTATCCTTGCTATTTATGTTGGCAGTGGCCATTACAATAAGCCTTGAAAGTCTAGCTTTTCACTTTGGTATCAAGAAGAGATGGTGTTCTTTGCTAATAACACCCTTCTCTTTATAGGAGATTTGAGAGAGCTGATTCAGTAGCATTAGGGAGCATCCTTATTGGGCATACCTTGTCATGTTGGGATGGTTTTTCCACTTTTTTGCTAAAAAAAAAGTTAACTAAGTATCCTATACTCTTTAAGTGTATAGCAATAGTAGTATATTTATTAATTTAACTATTACAGTGTTCCTACATGTCATCTTATTATTGTTAGTATATATCTTTTTGATAATGGCCAAGTGTACATATGTGGACTTGCCATTTACATTACAGTTACAGATGTGCTGGCACTTGTTTTTGTTTCTTATGGCAGATAAAGGAAACTTTGTGTTTGCTTAGAACATTTGAAAATCTGTCCTGCTTAAAAATCGGTCGGGTAAATCTGTCCTTATACATGTAAATCCAGTTCCTTTTTCCCTAGTAGTATTTGGAAATTCAGTACAGGGCAATGTATAGATAAATTCCTTTATCTTGGGATAATGATCAAAAAAATAATTTATGGTGTAAACTGACGTTTTCTGTACTTGGTAGAATAAATTCTATAATAATGGTTTTGATATGTCAACTGCATGGCTTACAAAAAATATGTTCTGCCATATTAATGCCCTATGTAAAGGTTTAGTGAAAAAAAAAATAAGAATAAAAATTTTCAACAGGCAAAAACTGAAAGCTGACTTGTTGTACTCAACCTTGATTATTGTACTCATAATCACAAATCCAACATTCCTGAGAATGGTGAGAGGCTTATTCAGAAAGATATATTGCTAATCTACTTAAATATTTCAGATGAGTGTTTTTTTATTGCAGGTGAGTGTTTTTTTATGTGTTCACTAGACGTGGGAAGTGTTTATAACATTCAGAACTATTTTTCAGCATTAACTGTGATTCATAAAACTGGGGACAAGCTGAAATCTCTCAGAGCTATTGATGACTGAAGAATTTTCTTGTAAATTTGGAATAATTGCAGACTTCATGAGTTCAATTCTCCTTTCCTCATTTCAGCGGTTTGAAATTTGAACAGTGGGCATCACCACAATCTCTCAGTCGGTGTCTCTTACAATAGTTTCCAGACATAAACAGAATTAGGAAATACAGGGAGAACTCGCATTGTTTTATAGGATCTTTTACAAATAAATATATGCCTACAAACTGTTAAAGATACCTTAGTAGAAGTGATGAGCAAATTGATTCTAAAGTAATCAAATTCATTAAGCATTTTGGAAAATCCAAATTTTGAGTGATTACCTTCTACCATTTTGCTTGATTTCAAATAGCCAGAACAGGGATTACAAAATGTATTAAAATGCCTTACCTCACCACAGCCCTCACCTTTGTAGCCACCCAGATCCTCTCTCTGCTCCAGCGCAGTCTTTAGGACAGAAGCGGATAGATAAAAGCCAGGAAAGATGAGTGTAATTTTTTTAATTTACATTTATTATGCTTTGGAGTCTGGAGAGACCTGTGAGCATGATAAGGCATATTCTATTTGCAGTAAATAAATTCAATGTGAATCGAATTTCCTGGCCAAATTTCATCACATAGCTAAATGAGAAAGAGACTGAGGTCCAATTAGAAATGACAAGTGGGAAATATCTGAGACATTCTACTAAATATAGATAAATAAATCAGGCAAAATGGAAATCAAATTCGTCTGATCATGCAGAAAAATGTGTTTGGTAGTGGTTATTCTTCAAGATTTGTATGTCCCTTGTTATGCCCTAAAGTTTCTCTACAACCTGCAGAATTATAAATGCAACATGCAATAAATAAAAAATACTATAATAATATTCCTCCTTTCCTCATCTTCCCCTGTACAGACCTCAATACATCTTCTTTTCACCTCTGCGAGCACTTATGTCTCCGAGCCTTATTACCTTGGACCAGGACTTTTGTCTCTGATAATGTGATGCAGCGAAGACCTGAAAGAGGAAGGCAACTAGCGTAGGGGCTAGAGAGGTGAGCTGTAAGATAAATGTACAATTTTCTTAATTTTATTTTTGATGTCCTTTGATGGTTCAACAAAATGGCATCTGACTGGCCTACAATAGCTGCCTATAATTTCTTTTTACATCTTTTTTGGTAAGGATTGAATAATTGGGGTGGAAAAGTTGTTTAAAATATAATTATACTGCTGTAAAAAAAAAATTATGGTAAAAGAAAAAGAGGCAATGGCAATGGACAAAATAGTGAAAAAGAAAAAAAACATACCATAGCCAAGATTGTGGAAAAAGCTAGCAGCAGTAGAAGCACCACCGCAACCATTTGCATGTGCCAAATGAGCAGTTTGTCTGTCACTTCGCTTTATAATTAAATGGACTGTTTATTACTACTGGTTTGCCATACATTTATATGGTGAAGCAAATTAGACATCACTAAGGCTGCATTTATGTTACAGAACTTGAAAGGCTTAGTATAAATTCATAGGAGACCTCAGGGTATTGCACACATCTTTTCAGGACAGTTACAGGTTTTGCAATTTTGTGATTCTTGACAAATCAATTCACTACAAGTCTTTCTTTTTTTAAAATGTCAAACCTGGCAAAATTAGAATTTCAAAAGATTCAATTATCTCTAGTATGTGCATATATTAGTTGTACATGGAATGTAGAGTTATAATTTGTATCAAACGTATGCCATGCATATGTGTGTGAATTTACCAAATCAGGCGGAATTCCTTATGCTGCACTTTGTAATGTTATTCTGGAGAGAGGAGGGCTACATTTTTGTTTCTTTGTTTGTTTTTGTATTCACTGTACTTGGTTCTGTTTGTACATTTGGAAATGTTAATATTAATTTATTTAAAAAACTCACAATCATTTATGTACATTTGAGTTTTCAGTATTTTTTAGCACATTGCATCAAATCTGTTTGCAGAACTGTACAAACGATGATGATAATTATACAGTATCTAGTCTAGCAGGACAAAATTAGGGATGAGCGAACGTGCTCTGTGATACTCGATTATCACAGTGCTCGGATGGACTCAATACTCAATGAGTAATAGGTGGTGCTCTATGTAAAGCTCGAATCCCCGCCCTGCTTTTTTGGTGCCTGTTGCACAGTCAATAAGCATGAAGGGATTACTTATGAGTCACTGTAATGCCGTAACCATCTTGGTTGTGGCATTACTGTGTTTAGCTAGCCTTGTGAAATTATCAGGAGTTATAAAAGAACAGGCGCTATCCAGTTTGACACACTGATGCCATTGCACAGCTCTGTGACACTTCATATTGGAGGGAGAGAGTGCTTATCTAGATCTGATTGCACAGTATAGCAAATCAGGGGACTGTAGTATTGATACTGGTGTTGAAGCTGAGCCATCATACTAACAGCCCTTCTAGGTGTTAATTGTTTGCTTTGCTGTTTGTAACACTAAAGGGTATGCCACACTAAACAATATCGCTAACGGGATCGCTAAAAAACGTCACTATTTAGCGATCTGTTAGCGATGTTGTTCAGTGCGGCAGCTTCCAGCGACGAGCTTCCTGCTGTGATCTCGCTCGTCGCTGGAATCGCTCGGACCCTATTTTCTCGTCGGCGCTCCCGCTGGGTAAGTATCTAATCGCTGTGTGGCACCTTTTCTTAGCGATTTAGCGGTACTTTTGTACCGCTAAAGTCGTTAAGAAGATCGCTAACGGCGATAGCGTCGTTAACTATATCGCTAAATGTGGTTGCATTTAGCGATATAGAAACAATCCCGCTAGCGATCGCATTAGTATGCGTCGTTATTGTGATCGCTAGCGGATTGTTTAGTGTGGCAGTACCTTAAGAATGTGCATTTAGCCTAGGAGGGAAAGAGTCGCAGAAACAGGGAAAATGAAAAAATATAGTTCTTTGCACAGCTGTGCAGTCATTTGACAAATATGTAACTGCAGCTGTTTTTGAGGGGTTGAAAAAAATGGAAACATTTTGATATATCAAGAATTACGTACTTTTACGTCTCTTTTGTGTTATATAACACTGCCAAAAATCATTGAAACATTTTCCTGGGTTAAATTTCTCATCCTTACACTATTCCATAGTGTGGAGTACATTTCTGTGACCTATAAAACTGAGAGAAAGTGTTTTAAAATTTGACAGTGTTACATTTCTCAACCATACAATATTACATGGTCTGGTACACTTCTGTGATCTCTAAAACTGAGAAAAAGCATTTAATTTTTTTGGGTTACATTTCTCAGCCATACAGTGTTAGGTGTTCTGGGTACATTTTTGTGATCTTTAAAACTGATAAAAAGCATTACAATTTTTGGTAAGGTTACAGTTCTCAGCCATACAGTACTTCATGGTCTAGGTGAATTTTTGTGATCTATAAAAGTGAGTAAAAGCGTTTAAAAAATTTTTTGGGTTACATTTCTCAGCAATACAGAATTACATGGTATAGGTACATTTCTGTGCTCTGTAAAACTGAGTAAAAACATTTAAAAACTTTTGGGGTTACATTTCCCAGCCATGCTTAGCTGTTTGTATCACATACAATCTGCATTTAGCCTAGTAAGGGAGACAGAGTTGCAGGAGCAGGGAAAATTACAGAATACAATCTGTAAACAGGGATTAGGGCTGTGCAGTAATTTGGCAAATATATAGCTGTAGCTGCTTTTGGGGGGCTGAAAAAGTGGATTATTTTTTGATCCATCAAATATTATATAACACAAAAAAGACCTAAAAGTATGTAACACTGCAAAATATCATTGAAAGATATTCCTGGGTTAAATTTCTCACCCATACACTATACTGTAGTATGGAGTACATTTCTGTGATCTATAAAACTGAGAGAAAGTGTTAAAAATTTGGTAGGGTTACATTTCTCAGCTATACAATTTACGTGGTCTAGGTACATTTCTGTGATCTCTAAAACTGAGAAAATGCATTTAAATTTTATTGGGCTACATTTCTCAGCCATACAGTGTTAGGTGTTCTGGTAACATGTTTGTGACATATAAAACAGATAAAAAGTATTACATTTTTTTGTAAGGTTACAGTTCTCAGCCATACAGTATTAGATGGTCTGGTACATTTCTGTGATCTTTAAAACTGATTAAAAGTGTTTAAAAAATTTGCAGGGTTACATTTCTCAGCCATACAGTATTATGTGGTCTTGGATACATTTCTGTGATTTATAAAACTCAAAAAAGTGTTAACATTTTTTACTGTATTCAATTAGTAATCCATACAGTGTAACGTGATTAGTGGGCAACAAAACTGGCAGAAGTATGCGAGACTCCCGAGAGAGTGACAGTAAGAACAACAAAGCCAGCGGAGGCAGGCGCAATAGCATAGGTGGCAGGAGCCTGTGGTCCTGATCTGGCCAATATCCTGGACCCACCAAGGCCTGAACTTTGGCTACATCCTTTATCGCTAGGGTTTTTGTGGACTGCAGATGGGAGAGCCAGCATTCAGGAACTGGCTAGTGGACTGCGGGGCTTATTCTGGTCAGGATAGACAATTAGGCAAGCCACGACCAGGTCTGGAGAAATGTTAGGCCATTGTGCAAAGCCTTTATGAGTGTAGAAGTACAGCAACCACACTTTAAAAATATTTATCTATCTATGAATGACCCTCCTTATAATTTTTTACTTTCTACAAATAATTTATGAGTGTATAAGTACATAAAATACATTAAGTAAAAAAAAAGGATCCAGCTCCAGAATTCCCATAAAATGAATGTTTGTTGAAAATTCTTAAAATCAATGATAACAGCATAGTAGCCACGAACCCTATAAGGGGAGTTCACAGTGGCAGACACGTTTCAGACACCAAGGTCTTCAGTCATTGCCTCCCATATTGTCCTTCCCCTCGACCTTATATATCATTTCCTGTATGAAACAGCTGATTGAATTCAACCAATCTTATATCACTTTTATAAATGAGTTAAAAAACACACATTTTTATACAATTAATGAAAGAAAAATAAAACACAAAAAAACACACACAAAAAAAATTTGTATAACTATAAAGCCTAACTCCATATTATCACATAATTGCAAAGATTAATATTCTGAATATTTATTATGACCATGTAATATGTCAATTTTTCTTTTTTTTAAATTTGCAAAAATGTCTACATTTCTGTTTTTTTTCAGTTAAGATTGGGGTGCAGAGTGTACATTAACCCCTTCACCCCCAAGGGTGGTTTGCACGTTAATGACCGGGCCAATTTTTACAATTCTGACCACTGTCTCTTTATGAGGTTATAACTCTGGAATGCTTCAACGGATCTTCGCGATTCTGAGACTGTTTTCTCGTGACATGTTGTACTTTATGTTAGTGGTAAAATTTCTTCCATATAACTTGCGTTTATTTATGAAAAAAACGCAAATATGGTGAAAATTTGGAAAATTTAGCAATTTTCAAACTTTGAATTTTTATTCCCTTAAAACAGAGAAATATGTCACAGAAAATAGTTAACAAATAGCATTTCCCAGATGTCTACTTTACATCAGCACAATTTTGGAACCAAAATTTTTTTTTCGTTACGAAGTTATAAGGGTTAAAAGTTGACCAGCGATTAGTGTTGAGCGATACTTTCCGATATCCCTAAGTATCGGAATCGGAATGGTATCGCCGATACCATTAAAATATCGGCGATACCCGATACCGATACCGGAAGTCCCATGTAAGTCTATGGGAACAAAATATCGGAACTAAAAAAACCCATTCTTTCCTTGTAAACACTAAATATACACACATAGAATACATATATATATATATAACATGTCATTGTGACATATATATATACATATATGTATAGTTTATACACTTCTACATAGTAAAATATCCTCTGATTCAATTGCCGGGTAAAGCCGGCTTCAGTGAAAAGACAGAAGCACCCGACATGAAATGACACTTGGTGTACATAGGGTTAACCATGTCTTTTCATGTCGTTTGCTATCTGATTTGCACAAACAATTAAATCAGTCTATGTTTGCAAAATTTCACACCTGTAGGGGTTAATTAAAGGTGTAAATTCGTTGTAAAAAAAACGGACTTTTTTGCTACGAATTTACACCTTTAATTAACCCCTACAGGTGTGAAATTTTGCACACATAGACTGATTTAATTGTTTGTGCAAATCAGATAGCAAAGGACATGGTTAACCCTATGTACACCAAATGTCATTTCATGTCGGGTTCTGCATTTTCACAAAAGCCGGCAATTGAATTAGCGGCTATTATACTATGTAGAAGTGTATGAACTATAAATATATATATATATATATATATATATGTGTCACAAACTCAATGACATGTATATATATATATGAGGTGTAAAATTGCTGAAAAAAAATGCGTGGGCTCCCGCCCTATTTTCGCAACCAGACAGACAAAGCCAGTGAGTGGGGGCAGATAATAATAGCCCAGAGAGGGACCATTATTTTTGGCCCCCCCGGCTACTAACATCTGCCCCCAGACACCCCAGAAAGGGCAAATCTCTAATTAGATTTGCCCTTTCTGGCACTTTGCCCGTCTATTCCCATTGCCCTGTAGCGGTGGCGAATGGGTTAATAAGGGTTAAAATGACCTTGCAATTGAAAGGTCACTTTAAGCCAGGTTAATAATTGAGAGCTGTCAATTAGACAACTATCAATTATTAATCCTGTTGTATGAAAGAAAAATCAAACACACACACTTTAATAAAAAAGAAGTTTAATGAAATAATCACACAGTTTTTGACCATATTTTATTTACCTGCTAAAACCATTTCCTGTAATAAAAATAAAATAATAAAGCAAAATTATTCTTACCAATCCGATGCACAGTCAGGTCCCATGGTGTAATCCTTCAGAAAGGGTTAATGTTTACTGCAGGGACCGCAGCTAATGCTGCAGCCTCACAGTAAACCCCCAAATGAATGAGTTCCTCTCCTGGCTGACAGGAGAGGAAGTGGAAAGCTTAATTGATTGCTTTCCACTTTCACTTCAGGTCAGCCAGGGACACCATCAGTGACGTCAGAGGGAACTGATTAACAAAAATAGGGGTTCCCTTTGAAAAAAAAATGGCGTGGGGTCCCCCCTATTTTTGTTAACCAGCCAGATGAAGCAGACCGCTGAGGCCTGGATTTTCAGGCTGTTAAGGAGCCAAGATCCATGGACCTTGCCAGCCTGATAATACCAGGCCACAGCAGTCTGCATATCTTGGCTGATTAACAAAAATAGGGGATCCCCTCGAAAAAAAATTAGCGTGGGGTCCCCCCTATTTTTGTTAACCAGCCAGATGAAGCAGACCGCTGAGGCCTGGTTTTTCAGGCTGGTAAGGATCCAATATCCATGGACCTTGCAAGCCTGATAATACCAGGCCACAGCAGTCTGCTTAGCTTGGCTGGTTAACAAAAATAGGGGATCCCCTCGAAAAAAAAACAGCGTGGGGATCCCCCTATTTTTGTTAACCAGCCAAGTAAAATGCAGACTGCTGCGGCCTGGTATTAAAAGACTGTCAAGGCCCATGGATTTTGGCCCTCAACAGCCTGATAATACCAGGCTACAGCAGCCCCACATTTGGCGCATCAAAAGATGTTGCCAATTGTGGCACTTTACCCGGCTCTTCCCACTTGCCCTGTAGCGGTGGCAAGCGGGGTAATAAGGGGTTAATGTCACCGTTGATTGCACGGTGACAATAAGCCCGGTTAATAATGGAGAGGTGTCAATAAGACACCGATCCATTATTAATCCCAAAGTTATTAAATGTTTAAAAAAAAGACACAGCAAGAAAAAAGTCTTTTAATGAAATAAAAGAGACAACACAGTTTTCATTTTTTTATTACTCTCTCATTCCTGCGACGCCATCGATCTCCTGTAAAAAATAAAAAAAACAACCCAACAGTATACCACCTGTCCGACGCAGTCCATAGTAACGATTGTCCCACGACGATCCAGCTCTGCTACATCGGAATGACAGGCAGAGCCTGTCATCCCGGCGCAGCACAGCTGCTTACCAGCTTCCCCGGAGGTGACGTCATCGGACTGCTTTACGGCCGCGATTACCCAGCAGTCACTGCAGTTATCGCGAGATACTGCATGTGACCGCCGGGAGAAGAGGATGGCGGCCATTAAGCAGCCCGGATGTGACCGCCGGAGATCTTCTGCCGGGTAAGTGCCGCTGACTCCTGACAGACCCGACCGACGGACACTGACAGTGACAGTGACAATTCCGATTCCGGTATCCGATATGACGAAAATATCGGAACTCGGGATCGGAATTCCGATACAGCCAATATCGGCCGATACCCGATATTTGCAGTATCGTATCGCTCAACACTACCAGCGATTTCTCATTTTTACATCAAAATGTACAAAGCCATTTTTTTTAGGGACCACCTCATATTTGAAGTCACTTTGAGGGGTCTATATAGCAGAAAATACCCAAAAGTGACACCATTGTAAAAACTACACCCCTCAAGGTACTCAAAACCACATTCAAAAAGTTTATTAACCCTTCAGGTGCTTCACAGGAGCTGAAGCAACGTGGAAAGAAAAAATGAACATTTTACTTTTTAGTCACAAAAATTATCTTTTACAAAATTTTTATTATATTCACAAGGGAAAAAGGAGAAAATGGACCCATAAAGTTGTTGTCCAATTTCTCCTGAGTACCCGATACCCCATATGTGAGGAAAAACCACTGTTTGGGCGCACGGCAGGGCTCGGAATGGAAGGAACGCAGTTTGACTTTTCCAAACCAAAATTGGCTGGAATTGAGAACGACGCCATGTCGCGTTTGGAGAGGACCTGATATGCCTAAACAGTGGAAACCCCCCACAGTGACCCCATATTTGGAAACTAGACCCCCTAAGGAACTAATCTAGATGTGTGGGAGCACTTTGAACCCCCAAGTGCTTCACGCAAGTTTAATATAGTAAGTCGTGAAAAAAAAAAATCATATTTTTTCAACAAGCACGATGTTTTAGTCCCCAATTTTTTATTTCCCAAGGGTAAGAGGAGAAATTGGACCACAAAAGTTGTTGTCCAATTTGTTCTGAGTACGCAGATACCCCATATGTGAGGGGGACCACTGTTTGGGGCGCACGGCAGGGCTCGAAAGGGAAGGAGCGCCGTTTGACTTTTCCCAACCAAAATTGGCTGGAATTGCGAACGAACGCCATGTCGCTTTTGGAGGGCCCCTGATGTGCCTAAACAGTGGAAACCCCCCACCATGTGACCCCATTTTGGAAACTAGACCCCGTAAGGAACTTATCTAGATGTGTGGTGAGCACTTTGAACCCCCAAGTGCTTCACGCAGTTTGTAATGTAGAGCCGTGAAGAAAAAAATCATATTTTTTTCCACAAGCATGATGTTTTAGTCCCAATTTTTTATTTTCCCAAGGGTAAGAGAGAAAATTGGACCACAAAAGTTGTTGTCCAACTTGTCCTGAGTACGCTGAATTCCCCATATGTGGGGGGAACCACTGTTTGGGCGCACGGCAGGGCTCGAAAGGGAAGGAGCGCCGTTTGACTTTTCCAAACCAAAATTGGCTGGAATTGGGAACGAACGCCATGTCGCGTTTGGAGGGCCCCTGATGTGCCTAAACAGTGGAAACCCCCCACATGTGACCCCATTTGGAAACTAGACCCCCTAAGGAACTTACCTAGATGTGTGGTGAGCACTTTGAACCCCAAGTGCTTCACGCAAGTTTGTAATGTAGAGCCGTGAAGAAAAAAAAATCATATTTTTTCCACAAGCATGATGTTTTAGTCCCCAATTTTTTATTTTCCCAAGGGTAAGAGGAGAAATGGACAACAAAAGTTGTTGTCCAACTTGTCCTGAGTACGCTGATACCCCATAGTGGGGGGGAACCACTGTTTGGGCGCACGGCAGGGCTCGAAAGGGAAGGAGCGCCGTTTGACTTTTCCAAACCAAATTGGCTGGAATAGGGAACAAACGCCATGTCGCGTTTGGAGGGCCCCTGATGTGCCTAAACAGTGGAAACCCCCCACATGTGACCCCATTTTGGAAACTAGACCCCCTAAGGAACTTATCTAGGTGTGTGGTGAGCACTTTGAACCCCCAAATGTTTCACTAAAGTTTATAATGCCCTGCGTGAAAAAAAATATATTTTTTTTTCCCAAAAGTGATTTTTTAGTCCCCAATTTTTTATTTTCCCAAGGGTAAACAGGAGAAATTGGACCCCAAAAGTTGTTGTCCAATTTGTCCTGAGTACGCTGATACCCCATTGTGGGGTAACCACTGTTTGGGCGCACGGCAGGGCTCGGAATGGAAGTAGTGACGTTTTGGAATGCAGACTTTGATGGAATGGTCTGCGGGCGTCATGTTCCGTTAGCAGAGCCCCTGATGTGCCTAAACAGTGGAAACCCCCCACAAGTGACCCCATTTTGGAAACTAGACCCCCTAAGGAACTTATCTAGGTGTGTGGTGAGCACTTTGAACCCCCAAGTGTTTCACTAAAGTTTATAATTCCCTGGTGTGAAAAAAAAAATATTTTTTTTTTCCACAAAAGTGATTTTTTTAGTCCCCAATTTTTTATTTTCCCAAAGGTAACAGGAGAAATTGGACCCCAAAAGTTGTGTCCAATTTGTCCTGAGAACGCTGGTACCCCACATGTGGGAAAAAACTGTTTAGGCACATGTCGGGACTTGGAAGGAAGTAGTGACGTTTTGGAATGCAGATTTTGATGGAATGGTCGGCGGGAGTCATGTTCCATTTGCAGAGCCCCTGATGTGCCTAAACAGGAAAAAAAAACCCACAAGTGACATAATTTTAGAAAATTAGACCCCCAAGAAGCTTCTCTAGATGTGCCCCCCTTCTGGAACTAATCTTTCCTGTAAAGTAAATTAGTAGTGCATGGAGGTGTGGTACAATTTGAAGCAATCCTTCATACACAGGCCAGGTTTTTTCGGGGCAGGTGTCGCACTGATAAATGGTGTCCTTGCGTATTCCCCTTTTGTAACACACTCGGCACCTTTTTTGCGACTTACCTTTTTTTGCAGTTTGCGGGACCTCCCCCTGGAAATGCTGGCCTGGTACAATACAGCACCCTTCAGTTCCGGAAGTACTGGGGCCCTCTCCTTCCTGAGCGCCAAACATCAGGGCCTTGATCACTACCTCCTGGAACTGAAGGTACACGTATTGGTATGGCGTGCACATCGTGACAGCAGGAAAAGCGTTGAGCATTGCCATTTGGACGATGTGCACGGACAGCTTCTTGTACCACACCTTGGCCTTTCTCAAAGCACTGTATGGTTTGGAGGAGTTGACAGAGAGATCAACACCCCCCATGTATTTGTTGTACCCAAGTACACAGTCCGGTTTGCGGACCTGTGTAGAGGTACCCCGTACAGTGCTGAGGGTGCTGCCATCACCGTGTATGGTGGTCAAGAGAAGGACATCCCTCTTGTCCTTGTACTTGACCACCAGAAGGTGGTCGCTACATTGGGCTCTGCTCCCCACCCTTTCTGAGCATCTGCCCAAGCAGCGTCTTCGGGAGGCCCTTCTGATTTTTGCGGACGGTACCGCAGGCTGCGGTACCAAACGCGCAAAGAGGGATTTGTGGAGTGGGATGCGGGTTTATAAAAGTTATCGATGTAGAGGTGATAACCTTTATCCAGCAGTGGTGAACCAAATCCCACACATTTTCCCCACTCACCCCCAGGACAGGAGGACACTCAGGGGGTTTCAATCCTGGTGTCCTTTCCTTCGTAAAACTCAAAAACGGTGAGTGAAACCCTGAGGTACTCTCACACAGTTTGTAGAGTTTTGATTCCGTACCTTGCCCTCTTGTTGGCAGGTACTGACGGAATCCGAGCCGTCCCTTAAAATAAACCCAAAGGGACTCATCCACGTGGTAGCCCGGTACACAATACCAGGAGGATGAGTGGAGAGGTAACCAGTTAAGGTCTCTTCATGACATCATGTACACTTCTGACACACCAGCAGGGGTGTGGAAGGGAGTGATTCTAGTCATTTCAGTTTCCTGTCCTGGACAGAGTAGACGTGTCCAGTCTGAGCCTGTTAGCAGTTCAGAAAGTGGGGGCTGGTACAGTGGTCTAATTCACCTTAGCCTAGTCCAGAGCTGTGCCCCACGGAAGAAAGACTGAACTATCTTTTAAGAGTCGAGCAAATCGAAGGGCAAAGTGGAAGGAAGATTATTGGAAAAGTGCTTTTGGCTTGGAAAAGTCCTGCACATTGCTACCGTCACTGGGGACCGAAGGATCACTATTAGCTACAAGCATAGTGAAGAGAAAACCAGAGATTTACCGGACCCTGGGTCGGGGCAAACAAGCCCCTTATAGTCAGTACGTAACTGGGGTCAGGGGAGTGAAGACTTTGAGTCAGTGCACGACAAGATAAGAATTCAGCTCTCTCGCAGGAAGGCTTCACCAAATCTGACTGGGCCAGAACAGCTTTGGAAAGCTGGAATCATAGAGGGGACTACGCTTCAGGCTGGTCGTACTCATCTTCATTGGACAGTAAAGGAGGCCCCTAACTGGGCTTAGCTGTTGCCTCAAAGCTCATCCTCCATCAACCCCATCAGCCTCCCTGGGACCTGCCTTATCATCTTGCAAGTAAAGGTATGGAAAGACGCTGACGGTGTGAGACTGAGTTATTATTGCATGCCTGCACAATCCCTACCTAACTAACCGACCTGAGGGAAGGTCCCACCTGTAGGGGACCCGACATCTAGCTGCCTCACCATCCCCTCAGAGATCTACGCAGCGCTGGTACTAAATTACCAGAAGACTCAGGTGGCGTCACGAACTGTATATAAATCTATCCCCTGTAAATATATCCCCAACATACGCCAGACCGCCAGGGCCACAGACCGAGCCACAGCTACCTGTGACAATCCCCATAGACTTCTACGGGCTCGGCTCTGATACCCCATTGCCCTGGTAACCCACAATTGTGGGGGCGGGCCCGACACAAAAATTTGCGTCACGAACAGGATACGAAACTTGCAGCATTGCGAGCCCTGTGTCCTGTGGAGTTTTTTTGGCGAAAAAGACTGTTGCTGTTGTTTGGCCCATATTTGCCGCCAATTCGCGCCCTAAGGCGCTGGAGAAGAAGGTGGGCGTACCTGAGAGAGCGCGCAAAGTCTTGGACACGCCCCTGGCTCTGACTCATCGGCAGTCCTGCAACAGGAAGTGAAACGCTCTGACATCAGAGCGCCTGCGACGAAGGTCCTGTTCCCACTGCGGTGCCTGTGAAAATAGCACATCGAAACCGTAGGCTCCGTTTAACCAAGGGGGCGCTAAGATGTCACAACAACGGCTGACAGTGCGGCCCCGGCCGGAGGCCCCAATCCCGCACCGTCTGGTATTGTAGCGCCAGATGGGGGCGCAGGCCCTGCACCCAGTCCGGTAGTCCCGATCATGCCACTAACGCTCCCATATATGCCTGGGGCGAAATGGCTTCCCCAATACAGCGGTGGGCCAGGCACATTAGCAGGCTTCAAGCGGAAGTTAAGCAGCATCCTAGAAATTACTCCATGCCTGAGAGACAAAAAGCTGCTGTGCTAATAGGGCAGCTAACTGGCGCTGCTGAAGGGAATGGAGACTTGAATACCGTTGATCAGGAGTCGGTACCTGCGATCTTCCTTAAGCTGCATGCCATATTTTGAAGACCGCACGGAAACGGATCTCCGGGTGGCCTTCTATCACTGTTCACAACAGCCAGGTGACAGCATCCGGGACTATGCTTGCCCACTACAGGAGCCCTGAGAGCCCTCAAGCAAATTAACCATTTAAATGCTATCGACGAGAATAGAATGCTGAAAGAACAATTATACAGGGATTGAGATCCCCCAGAGGAACGCAGACTGTAAATTGGTGGTCCTTAGATCATCCGGATGCTACCTTTGATGCCCTAAAGGACATGGCAATAAAAGGGCTGCGGCCCCTGGGCAAACCCTGAGGGGGCCACCCAACATCATCAGGGTGAAGTCACTCTGGAACCGGCAGTAACCCCCTGTTCCCCGTTAGTGGCTGAAGCCAAAGCGCAGGTGACACCTCCTAGTGAATTGGGACTGTCTGCGCTCAGAGGTGCGCCAGCTGACAAAAATCTGGCCGCTGTGATGATGCCCTACAGCTGCGGAAAGAGGAGGAAGGGGAAAATCTTGTTAGCTGACTGCCCAGAAGACGTCCCGTGGAAAGCACCGGAGAAGAAAGAAGACGTCGCCCCCCCGGAGGAGGACAACGCCACCCCCAGGAGCAACCTCTGATCAACACCCTCCTCGTCGAGAGATCATCTGTTACCGCTGCAACCGGAAAGGTCATCTGTCACACAGTGTCCTTTAAAACGGGCAGAACCTGGGTCCAAGGGCCAACACCCAGGAGAATACCCGTCAGGCCCCCTAGACTGGAACCGCAGGTATGTGGGCGGCGACCCTACCTGTCTAATTATTCTAGATGGTATTGCTGTTCCAGCATTTTTAGACACTGGGTCCCAGGTGACCCTAATACCTGATGCTCTATATACCAAGTACTGGTCAATGGACAGTCTTAAACCTCCGAGCCTTGACTTTACTGTGTATGCTTCTAATGGTCTTCCTGTAGAAGTACTCGGACAAAATGTGTAGATGTAAAGGTGGGCAGAGAGGAGTTGAAAGACCAAGGGCTTCTGGTAGTAAAGACTGTAAATGAGGAGAACGTTTAAATATAATTTTGGGACTAACATTATCGGTAATTGTTTGGGAAAGTTGTGTTTTTGCTCCACAGCTCGCTGAGATTGCCCGACCAAGGCAGAAAGGAGTAATCCAAAGAGAGATCCGGGCCCTGGTGTGTCAGCAGCAAGCGAAGCTTACCGACGGCGAAATTGGTAATGTACGGGTCACTGACTCGGATCCTATTGTGATACCCCCAATGAGTGAAATGATCATTTGTTGCAGGCAGCCAAGGTCTGAGAGACAAATTACCAAGCTGTAGTAGAACCCCACCATTCAGAACATAGACCTACACTTATGACTGCTAAGGAGTATAGAATGGTGAATGGAAGAGTACCGTAACGGCTTCTCAATTGGGGAGATGATGAGGTAAATTTACCCCGTTATGCAACCATTGCTAAACTACATGCTGTTGAAATAATTCTATTCTCCCGGCTGAGTCCTTAGACTCCTGTCAAATGGCGGAGGACAATGACCCACAACTCAGGTGGGGAATGGTGTCAGCAACTCCATGTTGGGACGGACACCACTCCCGCCCACCAAGCAAGGGGTATTACGGGTGTGCAAGAGTACGCTCAAGTGTTTAGCAAAAATCCACTTGATTTTGGGACAATTAAGGGAGTACAACATCATATCCCTACAGGCAGTCATCCTCCCATCAAAGAGCGGTATAGGCCCATACCTCCCAGCTCATTATCAGAAGGCTAAAGAAATGTTGAATGATATGAAAGAAAGGCTGGGTGATAAGGATAGTTGTAGCCCCTGGGCAGCCCCTCTAGTTTCTGGTTAAAAAGAAAGATGGTAGTATAGAAATTGTGTGGATTACAGGCAGTGAACCGCATAACACACAAGGATGCATACCCGTTCCACGTATAGAGGAATCATTAGCTGCTCTGAAAACGGCTAACTACTTTTTAAACCCTTGATCTGACTAGTGGTTACTGGCAAGTGGCTGTGGCTGAGGAGGATCGTGAGAAAACGCTTTCACCACCCCAGTGGGCTCGTGAGTTCGACAGAATGCCGTTTGGGCTCAGTAGTGCCCCAGGAACATTTCAGAGAGTGATGGAAAACTGTCTGGCATCTCAATTTTGAAACCGTGCTCTATAACCTAGACGACGTTATCGGTAATTACCAAACATATGAGGACCATCTGAAGCACCTGGCAGAAGTATTCGAGTCCCTGTCCAGGTACGGGATGAAATTAAAACCCTCAAAATGCCATCTACTCAAACAGAAGGTACAATACTTGGGGCACATCGTCAGTTCGGAAGGAGTAGCGCCGGACCCAGAGAAAGTCACTGCCATCCAGAAGTGGCCGAGCCGAAGAACCTTAAGGAAGTGCGACAGTTCCTGGGACTAAAACGGGTTACTACAGGAGATTCGTGAAAGATTACACGAAGAAGGCAGCTCCTTTACAGGACCTCCTAGTAGGACAATCCCTGAAAGCAGAAACCCTCCCTTTAATTGGGGTAAAGAACAGGCTGAAGCATTCCAAAAGATGAAAGAGATCCTTACAGGTGATAGATCTTAACCTATCCTGATTACAGCCAACCGTTCCTGTGTAACCCGATGCCAGTAATGAAGGGTTGGGAGCAGTTCTCAGTCAGAACAGAATGGCCAAGAAAAAGCATCGCATATGCCAGCAGAAAACTCAGGCCAACTGAAAGGAATCCGGAAAATTATAGCAGCTTCAAGCTAAGTTCTGGCCTGGTCTGGGCCAATTACTGAAAGATTAAGCACTATCTGGCCTCCAATAATTCACGGCGTACACAGACAACCAACCCGTAAACGCACCTGGAAACCGCCAGCGGTGCCAGGGGGGCAGCATGGAGGCTCGGTTGTCCAATTATCTTTACTTCAAGTACCGGGCGGTCGAAAGAATGCTAAAGCGTGCGTTGTCCCAATGCCGCATGACCTGATACGGAAGAAAATCGGACACCGGAAAAATTGAGCTACCTGCTTCCATCGAAATGGTAGTCCACGAGCACGAGCCCCAGAAAGCATATGGCAACATTAAATCCTTTACCCCATCATACTGGAAAGAACTCGACAGGACCAGTGGTCAGCCGCAAAGGATTGTTAAAACAGGGTTTCCCCTTGGAAAAGGATGCACCTATGCAGCCAAGCTCCGGGAACGAAAAAAGCGGTTTTCCTATACCGGAAAGTTGTGCAGAGATACTCACCCCAGAACCCATGAAATGGTCTGGCAAATCGGGTCCCCAAGGCAGACGTCCCAATGGTGTTTTGGGGGAAACATACCACGATCAAGCAGACACTTTGGGTGGAGAAACTGGAACCCGTTAGATCCGGTTCTACGGGTAGGGATGCGCAGCTCCATTAGAGGTGGTGTCGGAACTGTGGACCCTGGGGCCAGAAAAAGGACACGGTAGTCAGAAGGCCCCCTGCAACCTATCCGGACGACTCGCCCCCTGGAGATTGTGGCCCTGGACCACGTCAAATTGCGCCAGTAATCGGATACTCATACCCTTGACTATGTGGACCATTACTCCAATTTCGGGATTGTTCCAGTTAAGGACCAACCGCATGCGGCCGCGAAAACCTTTCAACAACTTCTGCAGACCGCGGGGGTATCCGGAGCAAGTCTTAACCGATCAGACCTGCTTTTGAAGCCGATTTTTCAAGGAATTCTGCCCAATGTACGGTGCAAAAAATTTTAAAAAACCCCCATAAACCCCCAAAAACCAACGGTCTTTGCAAAAAATGCCATATTGTCCTTGACTTGTTGAGATCCAACCGTTGAAGCGGGAAAATCGATGGCCGGATTTACACCATTTGGTTTTTTTGTAAATCATACCCCGAAGCTCAACTAACTGCACCCACTTATTTGCAGCAAGGGGCCCGGAAAACTACCAATGTTTAGAATTGGAGTGTAAACCGGGGGCGACGCGCTTTGAAAAGGGGACCAATCGGCAAAGCAATACAGAAGAGAACAAATCTTGAAAGGAAAGTCCCAAAAAAGGCACGGGAGAAACAGGAGATTTTACAACAGAAATGCCCTGCCAAGCCTTTGATGCTGGAGAGGATATTAAAAAAAAAAGGAAGATGCACAAACGGTAACCATGGGAGCAAGACCCACTCATAAAGATTCTAAATAGACAAACGAAAAGTTTGGGGTCGTCAAAAGGAGGGGGAAAGAACAACATCACGTGCCAGAGATCATTTGAAATTGTGTCCTAAACATTTAAAAAAGCGTTTGAAAAGAACCCTGTCCCAATCAAGGAAAAAAAAGGGAAAAAGGGGTTTCCTACACAAGATCGGGGAAATTTTTCCCCCCGCGGATTGGCCAACTGAGAGAACGTGTAATTCCATGTTGCATTTTTTAATCAGCCACAAGAGGAATTTCTACCTCCAGTTGTGCCTTGTGGTGCCATTGAGCCGCTCAGGATTTAAACCCATTCCAGCAACACCTCAACCTGTGGAACTAAAGAAGGACACGAAGCACGCCCCATACTAGGGATCCCCTGGTGAAGCTGACTCACCCGCCCAGCCATCAGACGCTTTTGCCAACCCCATAAAAGATTAAAGGGCATTCTAAGTTTCCGTTACGCATGCAGACAGATCGCAACTTGATTCCGGGGGCTACACCACGTAGATCAGAGGCGAACCCCAAAGGGAAGTTACCCATTGATACACAGGATTATAACGAATTCATGAATATTGTGAAAAGACTAAAATTAAATATGTTTTTTCCCTATTATGTCTTCGTTTAAAAATGGGACTCAGAGGCTGAGGACTGACCCAAACCCAAAAACTGTATCCTGTAAATAGTTCACTAAAGTGCCTTTTTAATGGTTTCACATGAAACCTTGACTTACCTCGAACCAAAAACCCGTGTGGTGGGCACGAGTGAGGTCTGCATTTGGATGTCCTCAGCCCACCCGGACCTACTGAAGGTTTGGTGGGGGGCCTTCACAAAATACTGTATTTTTTATTGAATGCTTTATAAACGTATTTTCTAAAAAGTTTGCAACGTTCAAGATACCTCACCCCCGGATGGACAAATTAATGTTTTGTTAATGTTTTCTGCATAAACCCAAACGTCCTTTTGTTTTTTACACCCCGGGGAGTGCTGTCGTTACCATGGGGGAAGGTAGCCCGTACACAATACCGGAGGATGAGGGGAGAGGTAACAGTTAAGGTCTCTTCATGACATCATGTACACTTCTGACACACCCACAGGGGTGTGGAAGGATGGGTTCTAGTCAGTCAGTTTCCTTCCTTGGGCAGAAACGTGTCCAGTCGAGCTTTCAGTTTCAGAAAAATGGAGGCTGGTACAGGGGGTCTTTAAATTTACCTTAGCCAAATCAAGCTGTGCCCCACTGGAAAAAGACTGAACAATCTATTAAAGTCGAGCAAATCGAAGGGGGGAAAGTGGAAGGAAATTATTGGAAAAGTGCTTTTGGCTTGGAAAAAGTCCCGCACATTGCTACCGGCACTGGGGACCGAAGGATCACTATTAGCTACAAGCATAGTGAAAAGAAAACCAAGATTTACCGGACCCCAGGTCGTGGCAAACAAGCCCCTTTGCAAACGTAACTGGGGTCAGGGGATGAAGACTTTGAGTCAGTGCACGACAAGATAAGAATTCGCTCCTCGCAGGAATTCCCCCCACAAAATTGACTGGGCAAACACTTTAAAGCTGGAAATCATAAGGGGACAACGCTTCAGGCGGTCTATCATCTTCATTGGACAGAAAAGGAGGCCCCAACTTGCTTACGTGGGCCCCAAAACCACCTCCATCCAACCCCACAGCCTCCCTGGGCCGCCTTATCATCTTGCAAGTAAAGTATGGAAAGCGCTGACGTGTGAGACTGAGTTAATATTGCATGCCCTCACAATCCCTACCTACACCGACCTGAGGGGAAGAGCCACCGTAGGGGACCCACACCCCAGCTGCCCACCATCCCCAGGGGAAACTACACAGCGCGGACAATTTCCGAAACACAGGTGGCGTCACCCAACGTATATAAATCAACCCCTGGAAATAATCCCCAACAACGCCAGACCGCCAGGGCCACAAAACCGAGCCACATAACCTGTGACAAACCCCAAGACTTCTACGGGCTCGGCTCTGATTACCCCCCCCTTCCCTGGTAACCCACCCAAATTTTGGGGCGGGTCGACACACACGAAATTTCCCTTTGGGGCACGTAACTTCACAAACTTTTGTTGAAGTGTTCGATGACCGGGGGAACTTTGAACAACGGTCAAAGTTGGGTCACTCGTGCGGGCACACGTCATATTGTTATAATGCAAGAATTTCTGGGGGCCTCAAAACGGTCCGGGCCATGACCTTCGGAACCTGGAGCTTTATAAAAATATCAACACTCCAATATTGCCGAATTCTGGCTTCTTCAAGATCCTCGTGGAAGGACCAGGCCCCAAAACTGCATCAATTCAACTGCTCTACAGGAACCAGTTAGAATAATGAGAACGGGGGTTTTGCTCCAAAAATTGACGAGCGTACAAATTTGTTTGCTCCACCATGTGGTTAATAAAATCCTCAGAGAAAAAGACTTTGAAAAAGTCTATTTCTGTGAGGCCGTGGTGTCAAACCTGATTCCTGATTCTGCCACAAAATCAGGAATCAGTGCTCGTATTTTCGGGGGGCGAGGTCCACACGGGATCCGCAGTGGGGTGCGCTGGTTCGGCTTCGGCTTCATCTTCGTCTTCTGGAAAGGCGGCAGATGCCTCATCTTCTGTCTTGGGGCGTCTGCGTGTGGTTCCGCAGGACCCGAGGAGGAAGATGAGGAGGGGGAAGAGGAAGAGGAGGAGGAAGAGGAATCTGAAAAAAAGAAATTTGGGATCCTCTCCCCGCAATCAGTGCGAGGCAAGAAAGCGTATGCCTCCTCCAATGAATAGCGCTGTTTGGACAACGAACGGGTGGGGACATTTTTTTTGTAAATTGTGGTGTTTGGGTGTACTTTATTGATAACTGTGTATGTGTGGGGGGGGATAGTGCTTGGTGTAAACTATGCTGAAAAGAAAAATCTAAAAGAAAAAAAAATGGGAGAAAAAAATGCCTGTGAAAAGAAAAGTCTAAAACAGCAGGCCCTAGCTCTGATAAGTGAACTGCGTCACTTATCAAAGTTCGGCGGCTGCTAGATGTGGCGCAAGGAGGGGGTAAAAAAAAAAAAAAAGGGAAAACAGCCGCACGAGATCTGATAAGTGAACTGCGTCACTTATCAAATTCGGCGCTGCTAAATGTGGAAACGGAGGCGGCGCAAAGGCGGGTGAAAAAAAAGAAAAAGAAAAGGAAAACAGCCGGTGCGAGCTCTGATAAGTGAACGTGTCACTTGTCAAAGTTCGGCGGCTGCTAGATTGGCGCAAAGGGAGTGGCGCAGGGAGGGGTGAAAAAAAAAAAACAGGAAAACAGCCGGCACGAGATCTATAAGTGAACTGAGTCACTTATCAAAATTCGGCGGCTGCTAAATGTGAAAACGGAGGCGGCGCAAAGGCGGGTGAAAAAAAAAAAAAAGGAAAAAAAAAAAAAGGAAAACACAGTCGCGAGCTCTGATAATGAACTGTGTCACTGTCAAAGTTCGGCGGCTGCTAAATGTGGAAACGGAGGCGGCGCAAAGGCGGGTGAAAAAAAGAAAAAGGAAAAAAAAAAAAAGAAAAGGAAAACAGCCGTGCGAGCTCTGATAAGTGAACTGTGTCACTTGTCAAAGTTCGGCGGCTGTTAGATGTGGCGCAAAGGGAGTGGCGCAGGGAGGGGGTGAAAAAAAAAACAGGAAAACAGCCGGCACGAGATCTGATAAGTGAACTGAGTCACTTATCAAAATTCGGCGGCTGCTAGATGTGGAAACGGAGGCGGCGCAAAGGCGGGTGAAAAAAAAAAAAAGGAAAAAACAGCCGGCGCGAGCTCTGATAAGTGAACTGCGTCACTTATCAAAGTTCACCGGCTGCAGGGTGTGCGCACGGAGGTGGCGCAAAGGGGCTGAGAGCAGAGTGTTGATCGGTGAAATGCGTCACCAATCAACGCTCGGCGGCTGGGTGTGCGCACGGAGGCGGCGCAAAGGGGGGTGGAGGGGGTAAAAAGGGGGAAGGAGGATGGGGAGGGAGGAAGAGAGGAATCAACACTTACGGTTGTAGTCTCTCTTCTTTTTTCTATCTTCTTTCTTCTTTTCTCTGTCTTCTTTTCTTCTGTCTTCAGCACTACAAGGCCCAGCACAGGAGAGATCTGTTGTATGACCGCTCTGCAGGAATCCTCAGCAAGTGTGAGGACCCCTGCAGAACGGTCACTCACAGTCAGAGCCAGGTGAGACAGGTCACAGAGCGGTCAATTCGCTTCTGTGACCTGTGATAGGTGGGATCCATCATAACAAGATCCCACCAATCAGAGCTCTCCTGGTTACCCTGGCAACCTGCCCAGGAACGGAGCTCACAGCTCCGATCCTAGGCATGTCACAGCCAGGGCAGCAGCCAGGTCACCTGCAGGGCACAGCGCGGTCACACAGCGATCAGACCGCTGCTGTGCCCTGTGATTGGCACGATCGACGATGTCATCGATCGCGCCAATCAGCTCCTGCAGGCCCTACAGGGCCTGTCCTGAGCCTCCACAGCAGGATCGGTGCTTTTACAGCACCGATCCAGCCAGGATCGGTGCTATTACAGCACCGATCCGGCAGGTCAGCAGCAAGGCACAGCGCTCCTGCGCCGCGGCTGTGCCTTGCGATTGGCGCGATCGACGATAACATTGATCGCGCCAATCAGCTCCTGCAGGCCCTGCTAGGCCTGTCCTATGTTCCGGCCTAGGATCGGTGCTTTTATAGCACCGATCCAGCAGGAACCGGCAGGGCACAGCGCAGTAATACCGCTTCTGTGCCCTGCGATTGGCCGCGATCGATATGATCGCGATCGCGCCAATCCGGGGGGTCTGAATAGTGCTAGACCCAGGCCTAGGATCGAGTACATCGGTACTCGATCCTAGCCTGGGATCTCACTGTTTCAGCCCATCTGATTGGCTGAAACAGTGAGAAAGGCTGCGATTGGCTGTTCAGAATTTAACAGCCAATCACAGCGATCGGGAGGCCGGAGAGGGGAGGACGCAGCCCGGGATGCCGACATCATCTTCCTAGAGGTAAGATGGCGTCGGAATTTTAATGCGATCACCGCGACTTAAGTCGCGATGTCGCATTAAAGGGCATGACGTACTATTCCGTCCATGGGAATTAGGTCCAGGGTCACATGGACGGAATAGTACGTCTGATGGCAGAGAGGGGTTAATGAGAAAAAAAATGAACTTTTTTCAATTTACCAATGGCTGCAATGAAACCAAGAGTGAAAAAATTAAAGGGGTCAGAATACTTTCCATACCCACTGTATTTACTGGAAGTTTGTGCTGAGTTTCGTCCTCCCCTCCTGTTCTACATTGCCGCAATCACTGGCTGGACTAGCACCTTTCAGGAACATATCGAACTAGGACTTCGCATTGCACGGTGTGGTAAGCGAGCTGCTTTTTCTTCCTATACTACCAGAAATATTATAGTATCGTTACTCAAAACGGTTCGAGCAACTAGCACCTGAGTAATTTAGTGCTCGCTCATCTCTAGACAGTCTCATCTTTTTACAGTCTTTTATTTTCTGTTTGTATATTTTGTTTTTCATTTTCTTTGTGTAATTATGGGGCAGAAATGTTACATAAATGGTTGCTGTAGGCAGACTTAGAATATAGTAGATGCCTGAATGTTTGAAAACTCAGTCTGAAAAAGTAATACATAAAGTGTTCACTGTTGTTTCTACAAATTTTGCATACATGAAAATTACAAGTGCATACAAGAAACTTTGTAATATATTTTATCAAAGAAATCTATTTTCTTCGCTTATGAATCATTTCTCCACTCCCTTGTCTCCTGAACTTACTATCCACTGTACAAAAATAGCTCAAGTCCCTATTAGTCAAATAAAGACCAACTGCCAGCACAGTGAGTTGTTTCTAGCAGCTACTCACTACAAACTTGATCAAAAATGAAAGTCTGCTGTCACGATAGGACTGGCGAGTAAATTGGGACCAGGGCACCTTTCCTGGCCTTAACACTAGGAGGGCCCTAACTCGCCCTGTTTCTCCGGATACCTCAGATGGCGAGGATGCCGGGGCCTCCGCTCTTGCCCTGTCTCCTAGCTTTAGCACTGCGTCTGTCCCCTTCCCCCACCCGGGGAAGAGAGGAGCTACCGTGTACCGTAGTACACCAACCCGACAGACAGGGAACGAGACAAGGGTAAAAGAAAATTCCACTCACAAAAAATACTCTCACAAACAACAGAGGTATACACCAGGGTGTGAAGGAAGGGGGAAGAAAATAAAGTAGGTAAGGATGAGAATTTCCAAGCTTACGAACCAAGCAACAGTTGCACAATGAACTCGTCCAGCTCTCCAAACACCAGCTTCTCCCTCTCCAGATCTTTGTAACAAGTGCTAACTCAGACAAGGACCTGGCCAGCAGACCTAGCTTTTATAGGAGAGAGGAGTGGTTAACCAAGCACAGCTGATTTCCACATGGCCGATTAACCCCTGTCCTGTTGAAAGAAAACAAACACATTTAATACACCGGAGAAGTGCTTCTTCTCAGCGGCGAAGTCTTCTGGCTTTGTTCTGTCGCGGTAGCCCCGTGAAACCTGCAGTGGACAAAACTGTAGATACAATTCAGTGGCGGACAAAGACACAAAGCATCATGCTCAAGAATATTATGAGTCATTTGAGTTCCAATAATGTCTGAGATAGAAGCGGCTTCCTTCTTGGGATGTGGAAATGGTCCACCATACCCACTGGCAGAGACAGACAGGAAAGTGCCCCCTGTGCATAATTTAAGGGCCCTTTGCAGTCCGATAGCTCATCATAATGCACAATTCCACATGTTTTGGAGGTGGAAATTGTCCCCTTTCCTCTTTCCTCTTGGGCCCCTGTGCACACGTTTCACCAATGATTTGTCCACCCCTGATGCAGGTAATATAATGGTCAGCAATATTGTTAGTCCTCATGTACACACATGACAGCTTATTCTGAAAAGTTACCTAAAAAGGCACGTACACTTTAATTTCACAAAGAGAATGTCGTGGCAAGCTCTGCAACACCTTCACAGATAATTGTGCAGAGGAGAGAAGGCTGAAAGTTGTCACTCTGAAATATTGTCAGTGATGTCCCTCTGCGTTTATCTGCCTCCAGTTTCATATTAGGAGTGCAACTTTTTAATGCAATCCTACCTATGATGTAAAAATTAAATAATCTCTGGAAAGTTATTTTTTGTATAGATACTTTCTATAAGAAAATGTTAATGCTCCTATCCTTCTGTTTTGAATGGAATTTAGTGATTTACAAAAAAAAATGTAATGTGCGTAGGTGCCTACAAAAAAAAAGAAAAGGGTCAATTCAGCTAACCAATAATGTGCTAGAGATAAATATCCCAGGAGGAGACTTCCAGGCAGACAGTCTGTAATTTGACTGTGGTGAACAGAGTATGCACTTGTCTGGCTCTAAGTCAAATATCTCTCAATGGTCTCAGAGGGATTTTCTCCAGCACCAAAGAAAAGTAGTGAAAACTTAGTTTTTAATCGTATAAGATAAAAATATAAAGGTTTTTTTTACCTGAAACGTGTGAGAATTCTGGATTTTTTAAAAAATATATGCACATTCTCCCAATTTTTTATCCTATATGATTAAAGCTAAGTTTTAACTACTTTCCTTTAGTGCTGGAGAACATCACCTTTTGGAACATTGAGAGCTATATAGGTGACAGTTATACGTGAAATTCCTCTGCTTCTGCTCTACATAGTGGCTCTTTATGGGCTTGTATAATTCAACCATACAAGAGCAGTGACCTATATTTTGATATTTCAATCTTTATTTGAAATTCATACACCTGCTGCTTTAAATCTACTTGCTTTAAGGTATGTCTAAGGTAAAGTTCACATTAGTGTTTCTGTGCGCAGCGTATCCTCTGCATGCCAAATGCATTAACAAATGCATGCAAGCGCACGTTTATGCAGCGTTTTTTATCCGCATCATCTTACACATGACGCAAAAAAACCTGCGTGTGTATGCGTTTTTGCATGCGTTTGAGTTGTTTATGCGCATGCGTTCGATATTTCCAGGTGCTGTAATGAGTTCCTAGACATGTGCAGTCTAAAGTCCGCATACGCATCGAACGCATCCATGCACAAGTCCTTGCATACCAATGCGTTCCCATAGACAATAATGTGTTTTTTTACACTCTCATCCACATGCGCATGACTGCATATTTTTACGTATTTTTGACGCTTCAAAAAATGCAACATTTCGCGTTCGCCGGACACCGCAGCACACCGCGAAATGATGCATTGTACGCAAATGCATGTGAATGCATGCAAAGCATGTCCCTGCATACACCATGTTAAAGATATGTACGCATGATGCATGCGGGTTTTATGCAGATCAAACGCTGTGCACCGATACGCAAAATGTGAAACCAGCCTAATCCTGATTTTTTTTTTTTGCTTTATTTACTTAAAACAACACTAACTGATACAATCATCTGGGCTTTAAATGTATCCTTTATTATTTTCATATTGTTTCCAGAGAACAATTTTTCACACTGATAGCATAGTTGATAAATTAAGACACACCAATGTAAAATTGCTTAGTTCCTACTTAACTTCTGTTTGTGATGATAATAAAAGCCAAACACAGCTACAATCACCATAGTGTAAATGGATTTAACAGTATAAATTAATTCTCTCACAATCAGATTATCTTGCTGAATTACTTGTTTTCTAAATTGAAACTTGCAATGTCACTATGATAAATCTTTTAAATGGTTCTGTTTCTCACTGGTAATGCTTCCGTAAGATGCTGTTATTTCGATTTGGCTCATAGTT